>CM046006.1:17577692-17959095 GCA_025175895.1 Wurfbainia villosa | reverse complement strand
TAATGAATGTGTAATTAAAACAAATAAACAGCTAAAACAATACTCAAAGGAACTAGGACAAATAACATTTATACAATTAACTTAATCAAATCCTCATTAAATGTCTTATGACACGGAAGAGGAATCATGGTTGTGGCATAATGACTAGGTCACTCGCTTTTAAGACTGTCCACAAGATGAGTCGAGTGGCTTAGTCGAGAGGCTTACCAACCTCAACAATTTGGTTAATAAAATCTGTAATGCTTGTCAACAAGGAAAACAACCTAGGACACAACACAAGTTAACTAACCAGAGCAGACCTCAAGTGTACTTGAGCTCTGCATATGGATCTATTCGATTCACATGGAGCCAAGTCACTCAATAAAAGTCAATATTGCTTAGTCATAATTGGCGACTACTCGAGTTTACAGGTTAGGTTCATCAAACATAAAAATGATACCTAGATCAATTAATCAATCTATTCAAATTAATCGAGAATCAAAAAGACCTTAAGGTTAAAAAGACTTAGAAGCGATCATGGTGGTGAATTCGAAAATCAAAGGTTCACCGACACGTAACCTAAGCGGATACCACCATGAATTCTCTTGCCCTAGGACCCCTCAACAAAATGGCCTAGTGGAGCGGAAAAACCGAACTCTACAAGAAGCCGCTAGGACCATGTTGAGCGAATCGACCTACGATAGGTTTTGGTGAAGCCAGTTAGTCTGACATGCTATGTCCAAAATAGGATCCTTATGGTAAAGAGGCACCTTAAGACCTCAGATTTATCACGATAAAATACCTAACATCAAGTACTTTAGGGTATTTGGGTGTAAGGTACATATCCTAAACACTAAGGATTACCTAGGAAATTTACATCCAAAACCACGAGGAATCTTTCTAGGATACTCGACTACAAGTAGAGCTTATAGAGTATATAACCACGACACCCTTAGAGTCGAGGAGACTATCAATGTAGTATTTGATGAAGGACATGAACCTACAAAACCCCAGCCCCAATTAGGTGAGCCTACTAGACCTAACTCTCTCGACCTTGAGATCGAGTCTAATCCACATCAACCAACTTCTCTTGTCGACCAAGTGACAAGTGATCCAGTCAAACTAGTGTTCAACCAAGTCACCCCATTGATCAAGCATTAGGTGACACAAACCCAAGCAATCTAGGATTGGACTAACCACCCTATCGATCAAGTGATAGGAGATCCTAATCTAGGAGTTGAACTAGAGCATCCTATAGGAACCTTAGTCAAATTTCCTTAATTTCAAAGATAGAACCCAAATCAATTGAACAAGCTCTTCTTGATCGATTGGATTATTGCAATGCAAGAAGAGCTAGCTCAATTTACTAGGAATGAAGTGTGGGAATTAGTACCACCACCTAAAGACAAAGCGATAATTGGAACAAGGTGGGTGTTTGAAATAAACTTGATGATAAAGGTGAAGTAGTTAGAAACAAGGCTAGGTTAGTCGCCAAAGGGTTTAGTCAAGTCGAAGGCTTAGATTACAGCGAAACCTATGCCCGATGGCTAGACTCGAATCCATTCGAATGTTGCTAGCTTATACACTTTTCGAGGATTTAAGCTATTTCAAATGGATGTTAAGTCGGCATTCCTAAATGGATACATTAAAGAAGAAGTTTATGTTAGCCAACCCGGATTGAAAATCTAGATAAACCCGACCATGTTCTAAAACTTAAGAAAGCTCTCTATGGACTTAAACAAGCTCCTCGAGCTTGTGCGAGAGACTTTCAATCCATCTTAAGTCAAAGGGTTTAACCAAGGCTTATTGACCCAACTCTCTTCGTAAAAACCTTAGGTAAAGAAATATTCATAGCTCAAATTTACGTAGGCGATATAATTTTTGGAACCTCTAACTCGGCCTTACTAAGCGAGTTCGTTTCACTCATGGAAAGTGAGTTTGAAATGAACTTGGTAGCGAGTTAAGTTTCTTTTTAGGTCTACAAATTAAACAAACTAAGGATGGTATATACCTATATCAACAAAAATACACTAAGGAGTTAATTAAAGATTTGGAATGCAAGGCGCTAAGATAATAAACACCCCAATGGCGATTAATGTTAACATAGGAAGACCTAGAAAGTAAGTCCATTGACTTAAAGTACTATAGGAGCGCGATAGGAAGTCTCCTATACTTAGCTAAGTCGACGACATCCTATTCATGAGTATATGCGCCGAGTTTCAAACTGTGCTAAGGAGTCTCACCTAACCCTAGTTAAGTATCCTTAGATATCTTAAGGGTACACTTAGCGTTGGTATTTGGTACCCTAGATCTACGAGTTCGAACTAATCGGCTACTCGATTCGGATTATGCGGTAGTAAACTCGATAGAAAGAGCACAGTGGTTGTTGTCAACTACTGCTCGGCTCAAGTCTAGTGAGTTAGTGCGATGAAGAACATTGTGTTGCCTTATCTACCACCGAGCGAATACGTTGCGATGGGTGAGTGTGTAACTCGGCTTCTTTGGATGAAGCACACTCTCAGAGACTTTAGGTTGGACTTCACCAAAACTAAAATTTTGTAGACAACATAAGTTCGATAAATCTAACTAAGAACCCTATATGCCATTCAAGGACAAAGCATATAGAGGTAAACACCATTTCATTCGAGAACATGTAGCCAGCGGCTCCATACAACTCGAATATGTTGACTCGAAAGTCTAACCTAGCGGACCTATTTACTAAACCACTACCCGAAGAATTTAGTCTCTTGAGGCGAAAATTGGGCATGTGTAATAGAATAGGTACTTGCAAATTATATTTTCTTACTACTATTTCTTACTTTTTTCATGGAACTAGCATAGGACATACCTTAGATATCATGCACTATAGATTTAAGGAGCCAATACATCTCACAACACATAGGACTAATGTGTTTGTGTACTTAGCCACGTAGATGGGCGTGAGATGTTAGGACCTTACTCACAGTTCGGATGTAGAGCTAGTGCATCGCTATGAACCATGGAGTATAATCATACATACTAACCGACTCCGAGGTGGTTGATCCTTCATATCAATCAAGCCAAATATGAGAACATTTCATAGATGAGCTTATTTTCAATATACTATTTTTTAATAAAAAATGTGGAACATGCTTGGACTTTAAATTTAGCAATTATTTTGATTTCCACACCCTTACTCTTTTCGATATCACGGCAAAAGGGAGAAAAGGCCAAAGTTAAAGTCAAATTTTTTTTGATTAACTCTTACTTCATTCATGTTTAAACCAAAAGTTAACTTTAGGTTTTGAGAACTTATTTAACTTTTGACAAAGGCCAAGTTAAGAGAATTCTTAACTTATTATATGTTAGTGTTTTACTTAAGGGGAGAAAGGGCTTAACTAAAGCGTTTTACTAAAGCTAATTTTAAAGCGTTTTACTAAAGCTAATTTTAAGTAATGTTAATTACTTAAAGCAACCCTCAAGGGGAGGATTAAGGTCTTTCTTCAAAGACTCACCCTCGGTCAAGGAGGTTTCCTCAAGGGTACTTGAAGAAAATCCTTACTACTCCAACAATCTTCATTTTTTCTCTCATGCACATTATTATTCTTCATGCCTTAACTTTGTATGTGCGTTTGCCATAAATCAAAAGGAGAGATTGTTGGTGCATTAGGCACCTAAGTCGAACCTATGTTTTGATTATAACAAGCGATACAAAGTTAAGCTTATATTGTTATCTCACGAAGCAAACTGCGAGCTAAATCGAAAAGTCTCAATAGCTGGTGAAGCGACACGAGGAAGCGCGGTGGAGAGACACTCGAGTTACGGAGTTGAAGGAATCGAGTGGAAGGCCGGAAGCAAAGCGAGACAAGTAAGTATCGAGTGGCTCGTGTGTGCAAGCGTAAGTGAGTCGTGTCCTTTATGCGGGGCGTCCTTGGCGGCGATCAACCCAAGACTTCCCATGGAAGGTCTATGTTGAGATCGGACGACAAGTGGTCGAATTCACTTGTATTTTGAGCTAAACTCCTTTTTAGTCAAAAATCGTGGTGCCGATTCAACCGGCCAGTTCAACCGGCGCGATTCAACCGCCGCAGCAAGCGTGGCAGTTCAACCAGTTAAGCCAACCGCAGTGGTCAAAAATCAGCCTCGAGGAGTCAAGCTTTATCACCATTTTTCAAGGAGTTTTGTGCCCATTTGTGATTGGTTGAAGACCCATTCGTTGAGGGGCTTAAAGGCTATAAAAGGAGGGCCAAACCTAGGGTTTTTCATCAATTAAAAAGCTTCCAAGTGCTTCCGATCGCTCAGACTCTCGACATCCCTACGAAAAGCTGGAGGCGACTAAAGCTTCAACCTCCAATCCTTGAAGTCGTCGGTATAATCTTTAATTTTGTATAAGTTGTCTTTATTTTCAAGCTTTAAATCATATCAAGGAGAGGGGGAGTGTCCCTCTACCTTGAATCTTTATTGAGTTTTTGTATTCGCTTAACTCCTATCTCTATCGAGAAGGAGTTCGTTTAATATTTGCCCTCCGTGCGTGGTCAAGGACCATTAGGGCCTTGGAGTAGTAGCCGTAGGCTATGAACCAAGTAAAAACCCCTCGTGTTTTTATTTATTTATTGCTATCTTTCCGCTGCGTTTACTCGTGCCAATTCGAACAATTACGAAAAGTTTTTTCTTATCGCTATTCACCCCCCCTCTAGCGCTCAAATCGATCCAACAGAATCAACCCATGAAAAGCATAAAAGGAGGAGCTTGGTGAGGATTTTCACAGTGATTTTTGGGTAGATTTTGGAGGGGAATTGTTGTTGCATTCCAAACCTTTAAGAGCAAACCAAAGCAAGCAACAAGCAAAGTGTTCAAAGCCATTGTTGTAAAGTTTTCTTTACGTATTTCATTCTTGTCTTTGTATTTGCTTGTACTTCTTGTATTACATTTTGTAATTACTTGTATGAGGTTTCTCCACCTCTGACTTGTTGTCGAGAAGGAGTTTGATTAGTGTCGTGTGCATCTCTAGAGCTCGTTGAGCTAGCCCCATGGAGTAGGAACCCCAAGGTTCCGAACCACGTATATGGTTGCATATTTTGTGTGATTGTGTTTTCATCTTCATATTTGTATTGTATTTCATATTTCTGCTATGCTAACAAGAATCGTAGAGACAAACTCGATCAAAGTCCATCGAGCAGAATTTGGGCTATTCAACCCCCCTTCTAGCAGGCCATGATCCTCTAACAAGTGGTATCAGAGCAAGGAGCTTACCGTCGGACTCATTGCCACAATAAGCAACCAAAATGGCCGGCATCAATATCCATCCATCAAAAATCGAAGGAGACTTTTCTTGGTGGAAGAAAAGGATGGAGGTATACTTCGAAACCAATTTCGATATAATGCTAACAATTGAAGAAGGTTTTGAAGTACCTAGGGGTGAAGATAAGAAGATAATCAAAAAATTAAAATAGACCAAGGAGCAACGACAACAATTCAAGACAATGATTAAGGCAACGAAAATGTTAATTTAATTAACACCTAACCATATCTTGTGCAAGCTAGGTGAATACCGGGATGCCAAGGACCTATGGAATAAATTGGTAAAATTCTACGAAAATCCCGAACCGGTCCATGGTGAGGAAGAAGAGGAATGCTCATCCTCTCATGCTCAAGAAGAAGCAAGTCCATCCTCTCAAGTCAACAAGGATTTGAAGATTGAGAGGGAATCCACATCCGGATCGGTAGAAGAAGTGGAAGAAAAAGAAGAAGCATATATCTCTGGAAGAAGTGATGAAGAAGATCAAGATGTTGGGTTTCCGGCACCGCGGCGTGTGTGTGTTCGATCATGTTTCGTAAACATGAGCACAGCGGAAGCAATAAAAATAATAAATACTCCTATTTATTACAACACACACAACACACGCATGCTATTACAACAAGTGTAGACATAACCGTAAATTAAAATTGAAATAAAAGAAATTAAACTACGTTATACCTTCCGTATGACGTGTAGCGGGAACGGCATCAACCGGAACGATCCTCGTAAGAATCGTCTCTATCCGTATCCACGCCGAGCTCCTCGGGATGACTTCGCTAAGTCACGAGCTTCGTCTTCGTACGGGTTACTAGCCTCGTGTTGAAGACGACGTGATCGAGAGATGATCACGATCCGAATCCAAATTCGGATCCAAAACGAGTTCTCAAAACTCGCTTCTCCGGAGAGGTATTCGTCAACCGTTTGACGAATCATTCGTCCTCCACCTCAGAGGATTACCGGAGATCAAATCCCCGGTATGTTAGCCGCTGTCGGAGCACTAACCGTCGTCCAAACGACGCTCCGACGAGAGGAGAAGAAGCTGTCCAGAAAACTGGACAGCTTGGTGGAGGAGATAGGACCCGGCCAAAACAAGGAGAGAAAAGCCTCACCTTGATGCCAAACCTTTAGGAGATCACCGGAGGGTCGCCGGAGGTTCACCGGCTGAAGCTTGGTCGCCGGCAACAAGTTGGACGGCGGCACACAAGCTGGGCGGCAGCAGCTTTTGGTGTTGGCGCCGAATAGGAGAGGGAGGGGGTTGGGCGGCCAAAAACTGGATTAGACTTAGGGTTAGGGTTTAATCCCTATTTTATAGAGAACTAATTCTCTTAATGGTTAATGGATCATATCCATAAAGCCCGTTAACCCGCTCCATTAAGATAAGTTAAAATAAACCAAACCATGATGGTTTATTTTAAGTTAAAACGAACCAACCTTTGGTTCATTCGTTTAATATAAACCAAACCCTTTGGTTTATTCTCATCCATTGGATTAGAACCAAACCATTTTGGTCCATCCATTATGTCTTCATAAGACACGGCCCATCCACGCTTCCATTGCGACTGAAACAATTTCATGCTCGCTTTATGTTTGAGTCCGACCAAACATAGTTTCTCTCGATGCGAGAATCTCATTCTCAAGCTCGTTTTAAATCCTTTGGATTACACTCGTTGTCGCGTGTGACCAAATAGGTTCTCGGTTTATGTTGGCCGTCTATAATTAACCATTAATTATAGAGCGATCATGAGTGGCACCTAGTAGTACATCATGATCCCCAATTAGCAGAAAGATCAAGCGGTTGATCGAACTATTTACGAAACCCTTGATGGCTCGAATGAATCGTGCCCCATTCCCTTCACTCATCTTATACCCACTTGGTTCAGGACATGGTCTATTGTGTCCGATCCCACTAAGTGACTCACACCTAGCCCAAGTATCATTTCCTCGTCCTACGGATTCTAGTTACTCCACATGTATCGAAGAGTACCTTACTCTAAACATGTATTGCTTTGGCCAAAGACTTTAGTAACAATCCGACGAGAGGCCATGGGTATACATCTCCTCGCAAGGAGTGGTGAATCCTTTATAGGCTATTCAAACACCTTCGATCACTTACTTATACCCAATCATCTCCGGGTCCACATCTCCTTAGAGATGTTTGCTTAAGATGTCAAAGCATAAGTCTCCATGATCAAGATGACTTGAATACCGCAAGTCAAAGGAACATCGCACTTAAGCACAGTAGAACTTCATTGACATATCTATATATGCGAGAGAACCATATGAAGTCTTACGGTGGTCACTCCAATGAACTAGTTACCATAACTAGCATCCACGATTAACTCGGACATCACTATGTCTCCGGCCCGGTGAGAATCGGTGCTTGGATACACCAAGGTATACCTCGTGCTAGTCT
The DNA here is from genome assembly GCA_025175895.1 of Wurfbainia villosa. Taxonomy (NCBI): domain Eukaryota; kingdom Viridiplantae; phylum Streptophyta; class Magnoliopsida; order Zingiberales; family Zingiberaceae; genus Wurfbainia; species Wurfbainia villosa. The sequence continues at coordinate 17,951,425 of CM046006.1, read as the reverse complement.
CGGAATTGATGGTGTCCCGAATCCATCAATTCATCGACTAGGATAATTAGATACATCACAATTACACATGTAGAGATACTCACTAGTTGTGATCCAATCACAAATTCTCTCATGCTGTGAATCGTATCGTGGACATTCAGTAAATGAGTTTAAGATCCAATCAAATACATGAAACATGTATACTCAAATAGTGAATCTTCATTTATCATATAAATGGTTCATACACAAGGCGATTGCCTTAGGACATCTCTCATATATTACTAACAGACTCCCACTTGGCCTAATGCCAATCGCTACGGTATCCAATACCATAAGCTCGAACATGACCCTCAAACTTATTTTGAGGTAATGCCTTAGTCAAGGGATCCGCTAAGTTCCTTTCGGTGGGAATTTTCTCGATTTGTATTTCGTTCCTACTGATGATCTCTCTGATAAGATGATAGCGGGGCTACATGTTTGGATCGTTGATGAGACCTTGGCTCTTTCACCTGCAATTGCTCCATTGTTATCGCAGTGAGACAGTATTGCTTCAACAATGGCCGGAATCACACCAAGTTCATGAACGAACTTCTTGATCCAAACCGCTTCCTCAGCCCGGCCGCAATATATTCTGCCTGTGGTAGAATCCACATTTGTTTGGAACTTTTCCAACTCATCGCGCTCATTCAAGGTGAACACGATCCAGACCGAGACTGGAATCATCCTTCAAGGCATCCGTATACTCGCGTAACACCATGTCCCCTTCTCCATATATTAGGAACACATCCTTAGTTCTTCTCAAGTACTTAAGGATCGTCTTAACAACCGGCCATGATCCATTCCTGGATCAGACTGGTATCTGCTCGTGACACTCAGAGCATACGATACATCGGGCCTCGTACATAACATAGCATACATGATAGATCCTATTGTTGATGCATAGGGAATCATACTCATGCAAATCCTCTCGTCTTTTGTGCGCGGACACATAGACTTCTAAAGGTGTATCTCATGCCTGATGGGTAGGAAACCTTTCTTGTATTCCGACATGCTAAACCTCTTTAGCACTTGGTCTATATATGTAGACTGCGAAAGACCAAGCAACCGTTTCGATCTATCTCTATAGATCTTAATCCCAAGGATGTAGGTTGCTTCTCCCAGGTCTTTCATGGAGAATGTCTTGGATAACAAAACCTTAACTGACTGTAAGATTGACACATCGTTTCCTATAAGTAATATGTCATCGACATACAATACTAGGAACACGACTGCACTCCCACTAACCTTCTTGTACACACAAGGTTCGTCTGGATTTTGTGAGAAATCAAACTTTTTGATCGTCTCATCAAAACAGATATTCCAGCTGCTAGATGCTTGCTTCAGTCCATATATGGATCGTCGCAATTTGCATACCTTGGTTTTATCAACCGATGTGAAACCCTCGGTGTATCATATACCGTCCTCGGCGAGTTTCCATTAAAGGCATTTTCACATCCATCTGCCATATCTCATAATCATAATGAGCTATGGCGGGAGCATCGAATGGATTTAAGCATAGCTACAGGCGAATAGGTTTCGTCATAATCAACACCTTGTTTTTGACGATATCCTTTCGCCACCAATCTAGCCTTATAGGTAATCACATTACCATCCATGTCAGTTTTCTTCTTGAAAACCACTTGCACCCTATAGGCTTTATGCCTTGGTGGGTCGACGAGTTCGAACTTGGTTTTTAGTACATGGAATCCATTTCCGACTTCATGGCACCAAGCCACTTATCCCTTCTACGAACTTATCGGCACTTCTTCATAGCGGTAGGCTCCTCATCATCAATGAGTAACACGTCGTTCGATTCACTTACGAAATCCATATCTCTCGGGAATATTGCGTGTTCTGCGGATCTCTGAAGATGTGGTGTTACAATAGGTCGGAGATTGCTCATCACTATGAGTTGTCATTTGTTGTGCTTCACCGGTATCTCATCAATGTCTATTTGAGTCTCTCGAGCCTCCTCAAGCTCGGCGACACTCCCACTTTGTTTTCTTGCAGAGAAACTCTTTCTCTAGAAACCACGGCATGCCTTGAAACAAACACCTTTTGTTCCACAGGATGATAGAATTGGTAACCTTGTTTCCTTAGGGTATCAATAAATAGACATTTATCGGACTTAGCATCAATTTATGCGTCTGATCAGCTTCACATAAGCGAGACAACCCCATATCTTCAAGTAAGATACATGAGGTTTCTTACCATTCCATATCTCATATGGAGTAGTTGAGACTACCTTGGTAGGCATTACATTTAACAAGTAAGCATTGTATGCGAAGTGCATAACCCCAAAGGACTTGGGAAGAGTTGCATGATTCATCATTGACGACCATGTCCAACAAGGTCGATTCGCCTCTCAGATACACCATTATGCTGTGGTGTATAGGGCGGAGTCCATTGAGACAATATGCCATTGTCTCTTAGATAATCAAAAAACTCTTGACTTAAGTATTCACCACCTCGATCCGATCGAAGTATTTTAATACTCTTGTCATGTTGTTTCTCTACTTCATTTCTGAATTCTTTGAACCTTTCAAAGGCTTCAGACTTGTGTTTCATCAAGAACACATACCCAAACTGTGAGTGATCATCGGTGAAGGTAATGAAGTAGCTATAGCCTCTTTATGCTTGAGTTGACATAGGTCCACATACATCAGTATGTACTAAACCTAGTAACTCTCCCACTCGTTCACCTTTTCCAGTAAAAGGTAACTTAGTCATCTTGCCTTTTAAGCATGATTCGCATGTATCGTATGAATCCAATTCAAACGATTCCAGAATTCCACATCGGTGTAATTAGGACATGCGTTTCTTGCTTACATGGCCAAGACGACAATGCCACATGTAGGAGTCTATTTGATTATCCTTTGAACACGCGTGTTGCTCGCCGATATTGAAAATGTCCTTTGGATCGTCCAGCGTATAAATGCCATTACTCAAAGTTCGATTCCATAAAATCGCCATTCAAAGTTATATAACAACAATTGTTACTAAGCGTTAAATGGAAACCATTTCTATTTAGAAATAGAAACAATGTTCTTTATTAGAGAAGGAACATAATAGCAATTGTCGAGTTCAAGACTAGTCCACTAGGGAGCTTGACAAATAAGTTCGATGGCGGCCATGGCAACCTTTGCTCCATTGCCAACTCATGAAATTTGACTCCCCTCGACAAGTCTTCTTCTATTCCTTAGCCCTGTATGTCATTACATATATGTGAGCTACACCCAGTATCCAATACCCAAGTGTCTAAGGAAATAGAATGACAATCAATACGAAGATACACGAAGAGGATGGGGCATCGGATGCCTTCTTCTTCTTCATGGACTCAAGATAAATCTTGCAGTTTCTTCGCGATGGCCTTCCTTGCCAGTGATGGCAAGTGCCCTTTTCTTGAGTTCCGCCTTCTTTGCCTTTTCTTTCCTTTCTTACATTCTTTTGCCTTCCTCTTAGAACCTTTCTTTGAGGAATCAACTATGAGAACCGCCTTCTCCTCATGCTTCACGAAGGCTCCACAGTCTTGACATATTGAGGAGCTCGGGAATGGTGGATTCAATTTGTTCATCCGATAGTTCATCACAAATTGCGAGAAACTCTTGGGCAAACAATGCAGAATTAAGTCAATACTTAACTCATGATCCATCACAAAACCGAGGGTAGCTAAGCGCTCGATGTAGCGTTCATCTTTAGCACAGCCTCTGAGCGAACCTTCTTGCATCTTAAGTGGTGAAGAGGCCTAGAGACCTCGAACCTTCGGATCTCGCTTGCTCATCGAACAACTCATGAAGATGGAAGACCATAGTATTAGCATCCATATGCTCATCGCTTCTGCGGCTCGGGTACCATCGCCGCTAGCATGATGCAACTTCGCTCGAGAATCGCCACGTGCACGATAGACAACATTTGGTGCAGGTTGCATCGTCCTTAGGGCCCGGTCGAGGAAGAGGCTCTTCAAGGACATATGCAAGCTTTTCGCCTTGAGAACAATTCTCGAGTTTCTAAGCGATCCGGAAGTTAGGCCCGATCGGTTTGTTCGAATCCAAAATAGTGCAAATTCAAAGCGTCATGATCAATTTATTGACCTAGAAATACAAAGCGAGCATATATGAAAATGATTTTAAAATGCATCAATATACATTTATAAATCCCATTCATTTTTCAATTTCAAAAACCCCAAAATCACTTGGAGATTGTAGGTCCATCTCGAATGGGTGATATCCATCATAGTTATGAACAACCTTGGAGAGAGTCAACAAGCCATTCATAACTACGGACGGTAGGTATCATCTATACGATTGCATATCACGTATATGCAACTATCACAATGTGCTATCAACTAATTGAATGTTCACACATACATCGGGTTGTTAACACATTAACAAGTATGCATCATATGCATAGCACCCAACTTCACCTCCTTTACATCGACCTTGGAGAGAGTCAACAATCGATGCTCGAGGTTAAAACCAACCCATTAATCGGGACATAGTTTTAATATGGTTAGGCGCATTCAACCAATTAGCCCAGCTTGGAGAGAGTCCAACAACCAAAGCTAACGATTGACCTCGACTCTTACCATATTAGTATTAAACTATTCCATGGTTTGAACATATTGAGGTTGGGGGGCTTGGAGAGTCAACAACCCAAACAGAAAGCGAGAACTCTGGTTCTAACCATATTAATGGAAGGTGTAGGCTTTAATATTGATTAAGGGTTTTTATGTCTCATCCTCTTTGCATCCAAATAACTATTATCTACATGGAATGGCATACATGGCATACATCTACATATCACGACACGCATGGCATAATGTTATGCATCTAATGCAATTACATGGCATACAATTATGTCATGTCTATATTTCCTTATATGTCATAACTATTTATGGAAATAAAATATGTTTAAGATTTGATTCTCCAAATCAAATCATAATTAAATTAGGAAACAAATTTCCAAATCTAATCACATATTTTATTCATGGAATTATTTGATTAAGGAAAATCTATTTAGGAAACCAATTTCCTAAATCTTTAAAACTACTTATGGAAATAAAATATTTTAAGATTTGATTTCCCAAATCAAATCATGATTAAATTAGGAAACAAATTTCCAGAATCTAATCAAATATTTTATTTATGGAAAATATAAATTTCCATAAATACTTCCAACTTTCCAAAAGTGGAAGATTTCCATAAATACTTCTAGACTTTCCAAAATTGAAAAATTTCCATAAATACTTCTAAATTTCCAAAATTTAGAAAATTTCCAGAAATACATTATGACTATCGCAAAACCATTTTACGATTATGTCGAAACACAACCTGGGCTCTGATACCACTGTTGGGTTTCCGGCACCGCGGCGTGTGTGTGTTCGATCATGTTTCGTAAACATGAGCACAGCGGAAGCAATAAAAATAATAAATACTCCTATTTATTACTACACACACAACACGCATGCTATTACAACAAGTGTAGACATAACCGTAAATTAAAATTTGCAATAAAGGAAATTAAACTACGTTATACCTTCCGTATGGCGTGTAGCGAAACGGCATCAGCGGAGCGATCCTCGTAAGAATCGTCTCTATCCGTATCCACGCCGAGCTCCTCGGGATGACTTGCTAAGTCACGAGCCGTCTTAAATGCGGGTTACTAGCCTCGTGTTGAAGGCGGCGTGATCGAGAGATGATCACGATCCGAATCCAAATTCGGATCCAATGAGTTCTCAAAACTTCGCTTCTCCGGAGAGAGGTATTCGTCAACCGTTTGGCGAATCGCCGTCCTCCACCTCAGAGGATTACGAGATCAAATCCCGTATGTTAGCCGCTGTCGGGCACTAACCGTCGTCAAGCACGCTCCGGCGGAAGGAGAAAAAGCTGTCCAGAAAACTGGACAGCTTGGTGGAAGAGATAGGACCCGGCCAAAACAAGGAGAAAAGCCTCACCTTGATGCCAAACCTTTAGGAGATCACGGAGGGTCGCGGAGGTTCACGGCTGAAGCTTGCAGTCGCCGGCAACAAGTTGACGGCACACAAAGCTGGCGGCGGCTTTGGTGTTGGCGCCGAATAGGAAGGGGAGGGGTTAGGCGGCTTAGGGTTAGGGTTTAATCCCTATTTTATAGAGAACTAATTCTCTTAATGGTTAATGGATCATATCCATAAAGCCCGTTAACCCACTCCATTAAGATAAGTTAAAATAAACCAAACCATGATGGTTTATTTTAAGTTAAAACGAACCGAACCAACCTTTGGTTCATTCGTTTAATATAAACCAAACCCTTTGGTTTATTCTCATCCATTGGATTAGAACCAAACCATTTTGGTCCATCCATTATGTCTTCATAAGACCGGCCCATCCACGCTTCCATTGCGACTGAAACAATTTCATGCTCGCTTTATGTTTGGTCCAACCAAACATAGTTTCTCTCGGTCTGAGAATCCCATTCTCAAGCTCGTTTTAAATCCTTTGGATTACACTTTGTCGTGTGACCAAATAGGTTCTCGGTTTATGTTGGCCGTCTATAATTAACCATTAATTATAGAGCGATCATGAGTGGCACCTAGTAGTACATCATGATCCCCAATTAGCAGAAAAGATCAGCGGTTGATCGAACTATTTACGAAACCCTTGATGGCTCGAATGAATCGTGCCCCATTCCCTTCACTCATCTTATACCCACTTGGTTCGGGACATGGTCTATTGTGTGATCCCCACTAAGTGACTCGTCACACCTAGCCCAGTATCATTTCCTCGTCCTCACAGTTCTAGTTACTGCACATGTATCGAAGAGTACCTTACTCTAAACATGTAATGCTTTGGCCAAAGACTTTAGTAACAATCCGGCGAGAGGCCATGGGTATACATCTCCTCGCAAGGAGTGGTGAATCCTTTATAGGCTATTCAAACACCTTGATCACGACTTATACCCAATCATCCGGGTCCACATCTCCTTAGAGATGTTTGCTTAAGATGTCAAAGCATAAGTCTCCATGATCAAGATGACTTGAATACCGCAAGTCAAAGGAACATCGCACTTAAGCTACAGTAAGAACTTCATTGACATATCTATATATGCAGAGAACCATATGAAGTCTTACTGCTGGTCACTCCAATGAACTAGTTACCATAACTAGCATCCACGATCAACTCCGGACATCACTATGTCTCCAGCCAGTGAGAATCAGCTGCTTGGATACACCAAGGAGTATACCTCATGCTAGTCTCGACAGAATTGATGGTGTCAAATCCATCAATTCATCGACTAGGATAATTCCGATACATCACAATTACACATGTAGAGATACTCACTAGTTGTGATCAATCACAAATTCTCTCATCTTTGTGAATCGTATATCGTGGACATTGATAAATGAGTTTAAGATCCAATCAAATACATTAAACATGTATACTCAAATAGTGAATCTTCATTTATCATATAAATGGTTCATACATAAGGCGATTGCCTTAGGACATCTCTCATATATTACTAACACAAGAGACTTCCACCATCCTAGGTAACTCAAATGCAATTCATAATAATAAAGATCACATAATTTTCTTTGAGTGTAGGGAGAAAGGGCATTACAAGAGCATGTTAGGGCAATCTCTTGCCGTGATATGGTTTTGATGTGTGTGGCAAAGGGTTTAAGTTAGTTTGTTATTGTGATTTGATATGTGCATTGAAGTCATGCAGGACTTAGTAATTCGCACATGGAGCCTTGGTGGGTTCACCACTCACAACCTCGTGCTTGAGTCGGAGAAGGAGCATTGCAGAGCCGTGCGCTTGATGCTGCCGAGGGACCGCCGGACGAGATGACTTGAAGCGAAGCCAAGGAAGTAGACTTCGGAGGCAAGAGACACGAAGGAGTATTACAAAGTTGTGCGCCTGATGCTGCCGAGGGACGTGGCCACGAACGAAGAGAGCTTCGGCGAGAGACTTCAAGTGAGATGAGAGAATGAGTGAATTGTAAGTAGCTCATTAGGTGAACTTAGCCAAATGGCTGAGTGTCGGAGGCTCGACCATAAGGGTTGAGGTTTACCCGACCGCCGGAAGCTCAAACAAATGTTAAGTTTGAGTTTCACCACGGCACGATCGCGCCATGGAATGGCGATCGTACTAATCAAACTTAGTTCAGTATCCGGGTGAGAGTTATGCCCGGTGATCGCCATCAGAATGATTGGTATTGCGGAAGAAAGTCGCGGGCATAGAACCTCTCGTAGCCGACTGGGCAGTCGACTACGGAGGCAGCAGTCGACTGCCAAGGGATCCGTTGGGATACAACGGTCGAGATCCGACGTGTTTGGAGGTCGTTGTAGTGACGGCAGTCGACTGCCAAGAAAGTGGCGATAGGAAGAAATCAGCCCTCTCTATTTAAAGAGAGGGTGTTGGGCTTTGGGAGGCTAATGCTTGAACTCCAAACAGCTCCCATAGTGCCCTAAACATTTTCCACTCTTTATACTAGTTCTAAACTTCATTCTATTGTAGAAGAGTGATCCTTGTGTAAAAGAGGTTACCTCCACCTAGCTTTGTGCAAAGGAGAGATCTAGTGGAAGCTTGCGGAGTGATTCACCGTGGAAGAATCGGACCGTGGATTAGCGGTGTAGCTGTGAACCATGTTATATTCCTTTTGTTAGCATTGTTTGTATTCTTATTTCTATTTGATTTGCTTGTTTATTAGTATTCCGCTTGCGCTAACGATTTTGTAGACGAGCAAATTCCACCATCCAACGAACGAGGGCTATTCATCCCCTCTACCTGACCATCTTCGATCCTACAAGTGGTATCAGAGCCAAGACATTTGTTAATGGACTAACCGCTGCAACAAGCACATTCAAAGATGGCCGGCTCCAACATTCACCCACCAAAGTTTGAAGGCAAATTCTCTTGGTGGAAAAAGAGAATGGAGGTATTTTTCGAGACCGATTTTAAAATTCTTTTGATTATGGAAAACGGTTTCGAAATGCCTAGGGATGAAGAAGGGGAGCCATTGGAAAAATCAAGATGGAGCAAGAGGCAAAGGGAAGAGTATTTGGCAAATTCAAAAGCCAAACATCACCTCTACAATTTCCTTCCCCAACAAGAAGTCAATCGGATAGGAGAGTGTGCTAGCGCCAAGGAAATGTGGGAGAAACTAATAGAGATTCATGAAGGCACATCCAAGGCGAAGCTAGCAAGGAGAGATGTCCTTCGCTCCCAATTATCCAATATCAAACTCGAAAAGGGAGAGAAGGTAAAATCCCTACACTCTAGATTTAAGGAAATTCTAACGGGTTTGACAAGTGTAGGTGAAAAGCTCTCAAGGGATATGGTAATGAAGGCCATAGATGCCTTTCCCCGGTCCTCAAGATGGAGCTCTATGGTGGACTCGTTCTACATCTCCAAGAACTTAGAAGTTAGCACCTTGGAGGAATTCTTCTCAACTATGGAGCTCCACAAAATGAGGCTTGAAGGAATAATAGAAGAGCCTAGAATTCAACCTTCAAGAGGAGTAGCCTTGATGGCAAACAAAGGGAAAAAGAAGATGGAGACCCCCTCATCCTCCGATGAAGCATCCTCATCCTCCTCCATGGATAGCACGGAAGAAGCTTACATGGTAAGGAAGGTAAGGTGTGCTTTAAGAAATTTTAAATTTAATAAATCTAATGATAGGAGGAGAAGACCAAGGGGGAAGGTAATTTGTTATAATTGTCAAGGAGAGGGACACATAAGGGACAATTGTGTTGGTGCAGGGGCACTAGATAATCGAACCTGTGTTTTGATTATGGCAAAGACACAAAGTTAAGTTTATATCATTATCTCACGAGCTATCGTGTGTAGAAAAAATATTAAAGGTGGAGATGAAGGCTAGCGACACCGGAGGAAGCGTGGTGGTCAGGCGACACTCGAGTGACTTGGAGGAGAAGGAATCAGTGGAAGGCAAGCAAGAGCTACTATCGAGGTAAGCTCGTGTGGTGAGAGATTGTAGGTCGTGTCCTCTTTACGGGGATGACCGTAGGCGGCGATCGACTAAGACTTCTGTGGAAGGTCTAGGTCGAGATCGGACGGTTAAACCGTCGTATTTATCATTTTGAGCTAACCTCTTCTTCTGCAGTAGCCAAAGTGATCATTGCTGGACATGGGCGATCGTGATGCCCATCGATCGGTGATGAGGCATCGATCGTGATGGCGGCGATTCAACTTTGCGCTAGGTCAAAGCGGATAACGTTTGGCGGCCGCCAGCGATAAAAATTTGGAAAAATTCATGATCCGTTCCAAAGAAATAGGAGACAAATTCAGAGGCTAAAGTCTATAAAAGGAGGAGGATTCATCTCCAAAGAACATCAATTTTATTCATCAAGTGCTCTACTACAACGCTCCAACACCATCATAACGCACGCGATCAAGTTCAATCTTCTTCGTCGGCAGCAAATTCAAGTAATATTTTGATATTGTATTCTTTGTTTTCTTCATACGAGGTGAGGTAGGCTTGTTGCCTCATCCTCGTATATTCGGTTTGTGATCGTTGTCTCCTACCTCCAACGAGGAGAGGCGTTATAGTGCTTTGCCCTCTCGCGGTCTAGGACCGATAGGGCCTTGGAGTAACAACCGGGTTGTGAACCAAGTAAAATAAAGCGTGTCATTTTATTTTCCGCTGCTTACTCGCTACTCGTGCCTTACGACGATTCTGAGCGAAGATTTTCGATCGCTATTCACCCCCTCTAGCTTTTGATCCAACAAATTGTCCTCTCCTAAACAAGAGCAAAGAGGAGAAGAGAAAGAAGGAAGAAAAGAAGAAGAAAAAGGGAGCAAGAAGAAAGAAGAAGAGAAGAAAGCCAAAGAAAGGGAAAGGCAAAAGCACTAAAGGCAAGGACTTGGGATGACCTTCTTCCTCATCATCATCATCATCCAGGAAGAAAATGCTTTTGTCACAAATTTGGCATTAATGGCTTTTGATGATCTCTCCACCTCCTCCTCGATGGTGAAGAAGCAAGCTCAAGTGGAGAAAGCTCAAGTGAAGGGAGCCTCCTCTACATCCTCATCATCGGAAGAGGATTTGGTAAGTGAGGTAGCAGAATCTACCCTAAGCAAATAATGTCCATGATTTCTAATCTTACTAAGGACTTATTTAGGGCAAAGAAGAAAAACAAATTCATGCTTGATCAAATTAAGGATTTAGAACAAAAATTAGAAAAAGCATGTTTTAATGATAATAATGATGATGCATGTTCACATGATCTTTATGTGTCATTAGATGTAAGTGATGCATGCATAGAGGAAAATAGGGCCTTAAGGGAAAAGGTAGATCATTTGACCAAAGCCCTAGAAAAGTTTACAATAGGCTCCAACACCCTTAACATGATCATAGGGAGCCAAAGAGCTAGTTTCAATAAGAAAGGCTTAGGATATAAGGAAAACAAAAATGAAAAGGCCTATAAGTGTCTAATTGCTTGGGGTCAAGATAAAAAGGAGGTAAGTGCTAGAAAATGGATCCTAAGGAGTATTTAGTGAACCCCATAGGCAAGAACTTGTTTTGGGTTCCTAAATCCATCCTAAAGGGTTAGAAAAACCCTAGGTTAGTCTACCATATGGAATTAACCCATATCTTATGTTTTGGTTGACTTAGGATGGTGGGACATGATTTTTGAAATAGTGTTGGGTGATGATAATGTGCCCATAAATAGATAATAATACTTTAATCATGAAAATTGATGTAATCGTTATACATGTTTGTAGTCATGATTTATAATCTTTATATTTGGCACATAATCATGAGAAATAGGGTTTAAATCATGCTTTGGGTGATATTTGACTTATTATCATGATGTTATACCTAATGCATGATTATTAATTGATGAATACATATGATCATAATGTGATTTCAATTCATATTTATCATTATGATCATGTGGGATGTTAGGATGATACTTAGCCATGGGTAGAATTGCATGAAATTAATGGTTAAGTATATACAAATACCTTTAGGATGCATCTCACACTCACCATAGGCTACCATGATTGAAAACTTAGCATAAGTGAGATGTTAGGATGATACAAATGTCCACTAATGCCTATGGCATTTAGATGATCATTTAAGGTATCAAAAGAGCAATAATAGACCAATCATAGGGAAGACTTATGTTTAATTCATAGACATATTGCCCAAAGATCATGGTTGGATATTTCACATGTTTTCAAAACAATTTCTTACTTTAAAATCTGTGTGTTCATGTTTTGAAACAATTCAAACCAAAACTAGGTGTTAAAATGGATACAAACTTGATCAAAACACTAGTTGTTTTTGAAGCTTTTGGATTTTTGGCAAATCATTGAAAATATAAGTATTTTTCATGGAAAACTATTTTTCATTGATAAATAACCCTAAAAGAAATGTGTTCCCCAAATTTCACTATTTTTCAAATTTTTTGGAATTTATAATGCATTTCTGAAATTCATCCAGAAAATCAGAAATTCGGATTTCATTGTGCCAGTCGACTGCTCACCTGAAAAACTGCCCAGCAACTTCTGATACACGGTTTTAAGGCATGTTTTTGGTTTATGTTTCTCTCTAGACTTGATGTCATGCTGTATAAACTTTGTTAATTGTTTTTGATGGTGTCAAAGGGGGAGAAATATATATGTTTAAGTAAGGGGGAATATATTTAGGGGGAGTTTCATGTATTAAGGGGGAGAGTTGCTAATCATGTTATTTATATGCTTTCCTTTCTTAATATCTTATCAAATGTTTTTACCTAACTTAAACGGATTGCCACACATCAAAAAGGGGAAGATTGTTAGGGCAATCTCTTGCCGTGATATGGTTTTGATGTGTGTGGCAAAGGGTTTAAGTTAGTTTGTTATTGTGATTTGATATGTGCGTTGAAGTCATGCAGGACGTAGTAATTCGCACATGGAGCCTTGGCGGGTTCACCACTCACAACCTCGTGCTTGAGTCGGAGAAGGAGCATTACAGAGCCGTGCGCGATCTTTGTGAGGACCACCGGACGAGATGACTTGAAGCGAAGACGAAGGAAGTAGACTTGGAGGCAAGAGGCGTGAAGGAAGCATTGCGAGAATCATGTGCTTGATGCTATAGAGGGGCGTGGCCACGAAGAAGAGCTTCGGTGAGGACTTCGAGTGAGATGAGAGAATGAGTGAATTGTAAGTAGCTCATTAGGTGAACTTGGCCAAATGGCTGAGTGTCGGAGGTTCGACCGCAAGGGTTGAGGTTTACCCGACCGTCGGAAGCTCAAACAAATATTAAGTTTGAGTTTCACACGACACCAGTCGATTTCCATGGAATGTGGTCATTGCTCGAGTCGAACTTCGGTTTAGTATCTGGCGTGAGGTTATGCCTAGCGATCGCCATGGAATAATGATCATTGCCCGGAGAAAAAGCGGCATAGAACCTCTCTCGTGGAGGCGATCGACCTACGGAGGCGGGATCGTGCCAAGGGATCCGTTGGGATACAACGGTCGAGATCCGACGTGTTTGGAGGTCGTTGTAGTGACGGCAGTCGACTGGTGGCGGCCAACGGGAATAAATCAACCCTCTCTATTTAAAGAGAGGGTGTTGGGCTTTGGGAGGCTAATGCTTGAACTCCAAACAACTCCCATAGTGCCTAAACATTTTCCACTCTTTCTACTAGTGCTAAACTTCATTCTATTGTAGAAGAGTGATCCTTGTGTAAAAGAGGTTACCTCCACCAAGCTTTGTGCAAAGGAGAGATCTAGTGGGAAGCTTGCGGAGTGATTCACCGCGTGGGCCGAATTGTGGATTAGCTATTCTTTTTAGCATTGTTTGTATTCTTATTTCTATTTGATTTGCTTGTTTATTAGTATTCGCTGCTAACGATTTTGTAGAGCGAGCAAATTCCACCATCCAACGAATGAGGGCTATTCACCCCCTCTAGCCGACCATCTTGATTCTCTGAGCAAATGCCCAAAATTGGCTAAAGTGAAAGCACCGGCACCAAAAGTCAAGGACAAGTCAAGGATCTTTGGAGTCCTCGCTAGGAAAAGCAAAGAGCACATTGTGTGCTTCAAATGCAACCAAAGGGACACTACCAAAGTCAATGCTCTAGGGGAGAAGAAGGGCAAGAAGGAGCTACACAAGTAGGGGGAGCTTCTAAAGGAAACTCTAAGGTATATTTTAATGCACCTTCTTGTTCTAAGGTTAAAAAGCATGCTAGAAATTATGTTAATTCACTTTCTATTGCCCATGAACATAAGCATGCTAGTAGGAATAGATATGTTTGCTTAGGGGCTAAATCCTATGAACTTACATCTAAGGACAAACCTAGGAATAATAACTCTAGACCTATTTTACCTAGGGAGAGTATTAGGAGAATAGAAAAGAATTTAGGCATTAACCCTAAGAAGGGTAGACACATGCCTAAGAAGAAGAGTCCTTCCCAAAAGATTAATGAAAAATCAAAATTGGAAAAATTAGAATTAGAAAATTGAGCCTTGAGGTCAAGGCTTGAAAAATTGGAAAATGCCCTCAAAATCATGACAAACTCAATTATGGGGTCAAAGGAACAAAACTTAGGACCTAGGAGACAAGAACTGTTTAAGGGCAAGAAAGGTTTGAGACACAAACCTAAGTCCTACCACCATGTTCCATTTGATTATGGAACTAAATCTAGGTCTAGGAAAAACAAGGTTAATAGGGAAGTTATCCCTAAGATTAACCATGATGTGTGTCTAGTGGTCAAGGGTTCTATAAAACCTAGGAAGACCACTAAAAAGGTTACTAGGGAGGCAATCCCTAAGGTTAACCTAGGAAAGACCCAAATGAATATGGCTTCAATAAATTTGAGTTAAGTACAACGATAAGATTTGAAGTCTCATGCATAAGGGAATCAAATAGTGTTGCCTAGAAAAATGCATGAGAACCTAAATAACCAAAACCCACATCTCACTAGAACACTTGACTTGTATGTGTTTCATACACTTAAATACAAATGAGATGTTTAGGAAAATGAATTTAAAGGGTTTTTAAATCATTTCAAAATCATTTTGAAAAACCTTGGTAAAATCTATCTTTTGATAGCAATCACCATTGAATAAGGTGATATAAAGTAGGGCCAAATATTGAAAATTTCATGGTTTTGAACTTTGTGTCGATCTCACTAGTTTATAGGTATTTTATTTTTCCAATATTTTTTACCCATAATGTTTGTTATAAGTAATGTACATATGAATTTTTAAAATTTGGTTCTGAAACTTGATTTTTGCACTATGCAGAAATCAGTTGACTGCCATGGATGGTAGTCGACTGGCGTCAATGGCAGTCGACTGGTAGCTGAGAGAGTTGATTATCAGTGTTGATTTGGGTAAACAAGGTTTGTTAAGCCCATGTTCAGCTACGTTTAGGTTCCCAAACTACTCCTAACCCTAGGATATGTTTTGGAGAGCATTGGAAGGGATGGAATCTATTGAAAATGGATTAGGAGAATTGTTTAGGGTGTGTATCGAATTAAGGGAGGTGAAAGTTCAATGTTAAAACTTTTCCCTTAATTTGGATTGTTTAATGTTCCTATTGGCTTAGTGACTCTCCAAGGATATTGTTGGTGCAATGGTCAAGGGGGAGAAAGCCTTTAGGGGGAGGTTATCGATCTTGGGATGATGGATGTGTTTTTGAACCAAGGGGGGAGATTGTAAGATCTCATTAGGATGTGAGACATTGACACCCTTGGGGAGAACCTTTTTGATCTATGTCAAAAAGGGGGAGAAGAGATCAATTGGGGTTAGTTGGAATTCTCAAAGGTGATAATTGGTAGACTTGAGTTAGGGCACCTAACTCAAAGGTGTTTGGGGTTTGTCAAATATAAAAAAGGGGGAGATTTTTTGTGCAATTGGCCTAGGTCACGATTGACTGGACTAAAGTTTGACTCGAGCAGTATTTTGATGTTAAACAAAACATATGACATGTGATTGTCATGGAAAGACCAAGTGTTTAGCCTTGGCCATGTAAGTCCAAGTGTGTAGACTTGGCGGTGAAAGTCCAAGCATGGGGCTTGGCATTGGAAGTCCAACATGTTAGTAATATATATGAGAGATGTCCTAAGGCAATCGCCTTATGTATGAACCATTTATATGATAAATGAAGATTCACTATTTGAGTATACATATTTTTATGTATTTGATTGGATCTTAAACTCATTTACTGAATGTCCACGATACGATTCACAGCATGAGAGAATTTGTGATTGGATCACAACTAGTGAGTATCTCTACATGTGTAATTGTGATGTATCGAAATTATCCCTAGTCGATGAATTGATGGATTTGGACACCATTGATTCTGTCGAGACTAGCACGAGGTATACTACTTGGTGTATCCAAGCAGCTGATTCTCACTAGCTGGAGACATTGTGATGTCCGGAGTTAATCGTGGATGCTAGTTATGGTAACTAGTTCACTGGAGTGACCAGCCGTAAGACTTCATATGGTTCTCTACATATATAGATATGTCAATGAAGTTCTTACTGTAGCTTAAGTGTGATGTTCCTTTGACTTGCGGTATTCAAGTCATCTTGATCATAGAGACTTATGCTTTGACATCTTAAGCAAGCATCTCTAAGGAGATGTGGACCCGGGATGATTGGGTATAAGTCGAAGTGATCGAAGGTGTTTGAATAGCCTATAAAGGATTCACCACTCCTTGCGAGGAGATGTATACCCATGGCCTCTCGTCGGATTGTTACTAAAGTCTTTGGCCAAAGCATTACATGTTTAGAGTAAGGTACTCTTGATACATGTGCAAGAACTAGAATTCGTGGGGCGAGGAAATGATACTTGGGCTAGGTGTGGCGTAGTCGGCCTAGTGAGGGACACTATAGACCATGTCTGAACCAAGTGGGTATAAGATGAGTGAAGGAATGGGGCACGAATCATTCGAGTCTTGAAGGGTTTTGAAATAGTTACGGATCAACCGTTGATCTTTTTAGGTTAATTGGGGATCATGATGTACTACTAGGTGCCACTCATGATCGTTCTATAATTAATGGTTAATTATAGGCGGCCAACATAAACCGAGAACCTATTTGGTCACACGCACAACGAGCGTAATCCAAAGGATTTAAAACGAGCTTGAGAATGGGATTCTCAGACCGAGAGAAACTAGGTTTGGTTGGACCAAACATAAAGCGAGCATGAAATCGTTTCAGTCGCACTGGAAGCGTGGATGGGCCGTGTCTTATGAAGACATAATGGATGAACCAAAATGGTTTGGTTCTAATCCAATGGAGGAGAATAAACCAAAGGGTTTGGTTTATTTTAAACGAATGAACCAAAAGTTGGTTCGGTTCGTTTTAACTTAAAATAAACCATCATGGTTTGGTTTATTTTAACTTATCTTAATGGAACGGGTTAACGGGCCTAATGGTTATGATCCAATAACCATTAAGAGAATTAGTTCTCTATAAAAGAGGGCTTAAGGGATAATTAAGCCTTAACCCAAAACCCTAGCCAAGGTTGCCGCCCACCTCTCCTTGGGGATTCTCGGCGCCAACCCTAGCTTGCTGCCCAGCCCCTTGTGCCGCCGTCCAGCACCTTGGCGGCGTCCAAGCTTCAGCCGGTGATCCTCCGGCGACCCTCCGGTGATCTTCCTAGGCTTCGGTGAAAAGGTGAGCACTTGGCTTCCTTTGTTTGGCCGGCGCCTACTCCTCCACCAAAGCTGTCCAGTTTTCTGGACAGCTTGTTCTCTTCTCGTCGGAGCGTCGTTTGGATGACGGCGGTTAGAGCTCGACAGCGGCTAACTTACGAGATTTGATCTCCGGTAATCCTCTGAGGTGGAGGGACGAAGGATTCGTCAATCGGTTGTGAATACCTCTCCGGAGAAGCGAGTTTTGAGGACTCGTTTTGGATCCGAATTTGGATTCGGATCGTGATCATCTCTCGATCACGTCGTCTTCAACACGAGGCTAGTAACCCGTACGAAGATGAAGCTCGTGGCTTAGCGAAGTCATCCTAAGGATACTCGGCGTGGATACGGATAGAGACGATTCTAGCGAGGATCGTTCCGGTTGATGCCGTTCCCGCTACACGTAATACGAAAGGTATAACGTAGTTAAATTTCCTTTTATTGCAAATTTAAATTTACGGTTATGTCTACACTTATTGTACTATGCATGCGTGTGATGTGTGTGTTGTAATAAATGTAGATTTATTATTTTTATTGCTTCCGCTGTGCTCATGTTTACGAAACGTGATCGAACACACACACGCCGCGGTGCCGGAAACCCAACAGTGGTATCAGAGCCCAGGTTGTGTTTTGACATAATCGTAAAATGGTTTTGCGATAGTCATAATGTTATTTCTGGAAATTTTCTAATTTTGGAAATTTAGAAGTATTTATGGAAATTTTTCAATTTTGGAAAGTCTAGAAGTATTTATGGAAATCTTCCACTTTTGGAAGTTGGAAGTATTTATGGAAATTGATATTTTCCATAAATAAAATATTTGATTAGATTCTGGAAATTTGTTTCCTAATTTAATCATGATTTGATTTGGGAAATCAAATCTTAAAATATTTTATTTCCATAAGTAGTTTTGAAGATTTAGGAAATTGGTTTCCTAAATTGACTTTCCTTAATCAACTATTTCCACAAATAAAATATGTGATTAGATTTGGAAATTTGTTTCCTAATTTAATCATGATTTGATTTGGAGAATCAAATCTTAAACATATTTTATTTCCATAAATAGTTATGACATATAAGGAAATTATGTACATGACATAATTGTATGCCATGTAATTGCATTAGATGCATATCATAATGTCATGCGTGTCGTGACATGTAGATGTATGTCATGTATGTCATGTCATGTAGATAATAGTTATTTGCATGCAAAGAGGATGAGACATAAAAACCTTTAAACAATATTAAAGCCTACACCTTCCATTAATATGGTTAGAACCAGAGTTCCGTTTCTTGTTTGGGTTGTTGGACTCTCTCCAAGCCCGGCTCGAACCCGAACATGTTCAAACCATGGAATAGTTTAATACTAATATGGTAAGAGTCAGAGGTCAATCGTTAGCTTTGGTTGTTGGACTCTCTCCAAGCTGGGCTAATTGGTTGAATGCGCTCTAACCATATTAAAACTATTTCCCGATTAATGGGTTGGCTTTAACCTGGAGCATCGGCTTGTTGGACTCTCTCCAAGGTCGATGTAAAGGGAGGTGAAGTTGGGTGCTATTCATATGATGCATACTTGTTAATGTGTTAACAACCCGATGTATGTGTGAACATTCAATTAGTTGATAGCATATTGTGATAGTTGCATATACGTGATATGCAATCGGTATAGTTGATACCTACCGTCATAGCTATGAATGGCTTGTTGGACTCTCTCCAAGATTGTTCATAACTATGATGGATATCAACCCATTCGGAGATGGACCTACGATCTCCCGAAGTGATTTTGAGGTTTTTGAAATTCGAAAATGAATGGGATTTATAAATGTATATTGATGCATTTTTAAAATCATTTTCTCATATATGCTCGTTTTGTATTTCTAGGTCAATAAATTGATCATGACGTCTTTGAATCTGCGCACTATTTTGGATTCAAACAAACTGACTGGGCCTAACTTCCTGGACTGGCTTAGAAACCTAAGAATTGTTCTCAAGGCGGAAAAGCTAGCATATGTCTCTTGAAGAGCCTCTTCTA
Source organism: Wurfbainia villosa (assembly GCA_025175895.1). Lineage (NCBI taxonomy): Eukaryota > Viridiplantae > Streptophyta > Magnoliopsida > Zingiberales > Zingiberaceae > Wurfbainia > Wurfbainia villosa. The sequence goes on along the minus strand of CM046006.1, from coordinate 17,931,742 downwards.
ATCTAAGGACGATGCAACTCCAGACCAAATGTTGGTTTATCAGAAGCATGTGGCATATTCTGAGCTGGCGAGTTGCATCATGCTAGCGGCGATGGTACCTGAACTGCAAAAGTAGCATGAGCATATGGATGCTAATACTATGGTCTTTCATCTTCATGAGTTGTTCGATGAGCAAGCGAGATCCGAAAGATTCGAGGTCTCTAGGCTCCTCTTCACCACGAAGATGCAAGAAGGTTCGTCTGTAATACAGTTTGTGCTAAAGATGAACGAGTACATCGAGCGGCTAGCCACCCTTGGGTTTGTGATGGATCATAAGTTAAGTATTGACTTAATTCTGCATTGTTTGCCCAAGAGTTTCTCACAATTCGTGATGAACTATCGGATGAACAAATTGGAATCCACTATTCCCAAGCTCCTCAATATGCTGAAGACTGTGGAGCCTTCTGTGAAGCATGAGGAGAAGGCGGTTCTGTTAGTTGATTCCTCAAAGAAAGGTTCTAAGAGGAAGGCAAAAGAATAGAAGAAAGGGAAGAACAAAAGGCAAGAAGCGAACCGGTATAAAGGGCACTTGCCATCACTATGGCAAGGAAGGCCACTGGCGAAGAAACTGCAAGATTTATCTTGAGTCCATGAAGAAGAAGAAGGCATCCGATGCCCCATCCTCTTCAGGTATCTTCGTTATTGATTGTCATTCTATTTCCTTAGACACTTGGGTATTGGATCTTGGGTGTGGCTCACATATATGTAATGACATCTGAGGGCTAAGGAATAGAAGAAGACTCATCGGAGGAGTCAAATTTGTGAGTTGGCAATGGAGCAAAGGTTCTTGCTGCCATCGAAACTTATTTCTTTGAAGCTCCCTAGTGGACTAGTCTTAGAACTGGACAATTGCTATTATGTTCCTTCTCTAATAAAGAACATTATTTCTATTTCCTGCTTAAATAGAAATGGTTTCCATTTAATGTTTAGTAACAATTATTGTTATATAACTTTGAATGGCGTACTTTATGGAACTGGAACTTTGAGCAATGACATTTATACGTTGGACGTATCCAGTGACATTTTCAATATCGAAGCGAGCAACAAGTGTGCTCGAAAGGATAATCACTTAGACTCCTACATGTGGCATTGTCGTCTTGGCCATGTAAGCAAGAAACACATGTCCGAATTACACAGATGTGGAATTCTGGAATCGTTTGAATTGGATTCATACGATACATGCGAATCATGCTTAAAAGGCAAGATGACTAAGTTACCTTTTACTGGAAAAGGTGAACGAGTGGGAGAGTTACTAGGACTAATACATACTGATGTATGTGGACCTATGTCAACTCAAGCTTTAGGAGGCTATAGCTACTTCATTACCTTCACCGATGATCACTCACGGTTTGGGTATGTGTTCTTGATGAAACACAAGTCCGAAGCCTTTGAAAGGTTCAAAGAATTCAGAAATGAAGTAGAGAAACAACATGACAAGAGTATTAAAATACTTCGATCGGATCGAGGTGGTGAATACTTAAGTCAAGAGTTTCTTGATTATCTAAGAGACAATGGTATATTGTCTCAATGGACTCCGCCATATACACCACAGCATAATGGTGTATCTGAGAGGTGTAACCGGACCTTGTTGGACATGGTCAGGTCAATGATGAATCATGCGAATCTTCCCAAGTCCTTTTGGGGCTATGCACTTCTGACAACTGTTTACTTGTTAAACAGAATGTCAACCAAGGTAGTTGTTAGTTAAAGCCCTAGAACCAATCATGTGATGGTTGAATAGGGAACATTTTGTATCATATTCTATAAAGGCAAAGGATTGGTTATTATATTTACATCTTGCTTGTGCCAGCTAATTTAAATATAATAATGCCCTAGAAAAGTAGGTTCTTATCTACAGCACATCAATTGGCAGAATTGATTATGAGAGGCTGTAGAGAACACTTTCCTAAATGTTCCTAGTCGAGTATTAATATGCAAGGGCAATATTAATACATAAAGACTAGCATGTAGGTCAATTGATGACTTGATCTCACAAGTCATGGATATATGATATCAAGTTGACACATGGGTATATATTGGAGAATATATACTGAACTGACCCGCCATGAGAAAGTTTCATGGATCGTTATATGAGTGTCATAAACTTTCTCATGTGACTATTGGTATGAATAGTCCTCAGACCTGAAGTCACTACGGTTCCCTACATAAGGAGTTATGTACTTTGGTATCGTCAAACGTCACCCGTAACAGGGTGGACCATAAAGGCGATTACTGGGTATATAACAAATTGTGCGGAGGGATGTGAGTGATGTAAGATGGGATCTATCCCTCTCATATGACGAGAGTGATATCGGTGGGCCCCTTGATTGAGTAGAACTACTAAAACGCATGGCCATGCTCGAATGAGTCAATATGAGATATTGAGCTCATTTGTTTGAGTTAGTTTACTCAGGGATCAAGAAACACATAGATTGATCGAGGATGACACGGTCTATGCCTCATTGATCAATCTGATATCAAGGATAGAAGGACACGGTCATACATTATAGTAGTCACGGAAAGGTTAGTCGGATCTTGACTTATCTCGTAACTTGGGTAGCAATGATGTATTGCTAGATGCCGCTCATTGCTTGTGTATCTAAAAGAGTTTAGATCCACTGCCAACGTTATGAGAGCCTATAGGGTCACACACAAAGAGCATGATAATTAGAGGAATTAGAGTATTCTAGTTTGACTAGAATAATTTGGGAATAAGCTTAAGTACAAAATGGTTTTTGGACTTTAAGCTTAATGAGAATTTTAGCTAATTGATTTAATGAGATTAATTCAATATGTTACCTTATTGATTTAATAAGATTAATTCAATATGATAACATAAGCTTAATTGAATTAATAAGATTAATTCAATATGATAACATAAGCTTAATTGAATTAATAAGATTAATTCAACATGCATGAAGGCCACATAAGCATGCCACATAAGCATGCCACCTAAGCATCCACCTAAGCTAGATAAGGTGGAAGGGGACAAAATGGTTTTTGTCTCCTTAAGTGGCCGGCCAACACAAAAGGGGTCTCAATGCAATGGATTGCATTAAATTGTAGGAGGTGAAAGGGTTTTGCCAACCCTATAAAAGGCCCCATGGAGTGGCCGGCCAAAGCATCATTTTGGATTGTGATTGTGGTGTGGTTGTGAGAGAGAGCTTGAGAAGCTTGGTGGAAGCTTTGGTTGTGTGGCTTTGTGAGTGTAGGCTAGCAAGAAGAGTAGTCTTCTTCCTCCTTTCTCTTCTTCCCTAGATTCCTCTCCTTTAGGGACTTCTCTAGCAAGAAGTAAAGGAGAGCTCTTCTAGTTTTCCTTTTGTGAGACAAGAGCGTGCTCGTGTGGATACGTATAGAGGCACGGACACTTGAACGTGCTAAAGATCCAACAAACCGAAAGGAAAAGCGAGATTGCAAAGGGCACGCAACAAAGGTAGAACTCTCCTATAAGATAGGTTTGGTTTAGAGAAATTTATTTTATACGAGTTTGCTTTCGCATGGATCACTTGGAAGGGATCCTATTTTCCGTTGCGCATATGCCATTTGGCATACGAGATTTCCCTACAGTGGTATCAGAGCCACTTGCGAAAGATCGTATAAAAATAGGTTTTCTCTATTTTATATGTGATATAGAAGTAGGATAAATTTTATTATGAGTTGATAATTGCATTAGCAAATTTTCAAACATAATAAAATATCCAATGTCTTTTAAAAGTTAAAATGACATGGTGCATGGTTATGGCCTAGTCCCAAAAAGTTTGTGATTGTGTGTTGTAATTCTTAATACGTCCTGCGTGTCGTGCCTTTCTCCTAATATTCTTGTTGTAAAATTAGTTTTAGACTCGAATGTAACTCGAGTATTTCTCCTTTTGTAATGTACAAAACAAGGATGGAGGGTCCATTGGAAGATGAGGTTACAAGGAGGAAGTCAACACACAAGACAACCAAAAGGAAGCACTTAGGAGAAGATGCTATCCCTAGGTTGACCAATCAATCTTTTCATTGGCTTGAGAAGATTGTAGAATAAGGGCCATAACCATGACACGTTAGTTTAATATGTATGTGATGCATGTTAGTTTAGCTTGTATGTGATGCATGATTAGTTTAGCTTATATGTGATGTATGCTAACATGTATATGATACATGTTTATTTCTTAATAAGTCTAAACGATATGCCTACCAAAGTTGGTACTCACTACTTCCTCGATCATTTGTTATTGGGTTTGCCAAAGCAAAGCAATGCATTTTATCTTGGAGGGGTGCGAGTGGACAATCGTGATGTCCCGCTATCAGTCTTGGTTAAGACTTAATTAAGTGTTTTCTTAATTGGTTAAGAAAGTAGAGGCATATATTAGCTTTGAACATAAGTGTTAACATTAGTTTTGTGTGATTTACCGAACATCAACTTTGTCTTAGAAGTGGTCGTTGCTCGATATCCAAGAAGGCCCTCATGCCTCGCCACACCGAAGTGGTTTAGGAATAAACACTAAACTAATCTAAAACTTAACCAAAGCTATTAAAGAGTTACATCAGATGTAATTGGCAAAAGATTGCCTACCTAATTATACTACGTCTTGGGCGGGCCAAAGCTAACTCAAGGCAATTATGATGTGGATCTTTATCCCATATAAATTTATAGCTAAATAGTAGCTATGAGAATTTAGTGGGAGCCTCATTTAATTAAAGGCCTAATTAAATGATTTAGGTATGATACTTAACTTTGCATTTTAATGTTGTAGATCACCATGTCATCTAACACGACACACCCCCTCAACTTGCGATCTGTCCTTGAGAAGGACAAGCTCAATGGAGCAAACTTTCTTGACTGGTATAGGAACTTGAGGATTATCCTCAAGCAAGAAGCATAAACTATATGTCCTAGAGCAGTCTACTGAAATACACCGCCCTACGGCCACTCGTCTTTGAAAAGGATGCTTATAAGAAGCATCAAGATGGCGCATTAGATGTGTCATGCCTTATGCTTGCCACCATGAACTCGAGCAAGCAACATGAGAACATGGATGCCTATGATATGGTTGAGCATTTGAAACAACTATATCAAGGACAAGCTAGGCACGAGCGTTTTGAAGTGTCTAAGGCTCTTTTTGCATGCAAGATGCAAGAAGGAACACCTGTAGGAACTCACGTACTCAAAATGATTGGGTACGTTGAGAACCTTGAAAGACTAGGTTTTCCACTGAGCCAAGAATTGGCAACTGATGTTATCCTGCAATCGTTGCCGGAAGCATACAATCAATTCGTCATGAATTATAACATGAATGAAATTGATAAACCTTTGCCTGAGATTCTCAGCATGTTAAGAACTGCTGAACCAAATCTCAAGAAGAAAGTTAGTAATGTACTAATGGTCAAAAGGGGCAAAGGTAAGCGCAAAGGCAAGGGTAAGACCCAAGCCAAAGGCAAGGCCAATTCATCCACTTCAAAGGGTAAAGGTAAAGTACCTAAGGAAGGGGACTGCTTCCATTGCGGTGAGACTGGACACTGGAAGCGGAACTGCAAAGTCTACCTTGAGGAAGTAAAGAAGAAAGGAAGTGGGACTTCTGCCTCAGGTATACACGTTATAGAAGTTAATCTATCTATTTCTTCTACATGGGTATTAGATACCGGATGTGCATCTCACATTTGTACTAATGTGCAGGGACTGAGAAATAGTAGAATAATGGCAAAGGGTGAAGTGGACCTACGAGTAGGCAATGGCGCAAAAGTTGCTGCTGTAGCTGTAGGAACATATTCTTTGTCTTTGCCCACTGGGCTTATCTTAGAACTAGAGGAGTGCTTCTATGTACCTGCATTAACAAAGAACATAATTTCTGTATCTTGTTTAGACAAGAAAAACTTTTCTTTTATAATAAAGGATAAATGTTGTTCCATTTATTTAAATGAAATGTTCTATTGTAATGCACCACTTATGAATGGTCTCTATGTTCTAGATTTAGATAACCCAATTTATAACGTAAATACCAAACGGTTCAAATCGAATGATTTGAACCAGACATATCTCTGGCACTGTCTCCTAGGTCACATAAATGAAAAACGCATATCCCAACTCCATAAAGATGGATTATTGGACTCATTTGATTTTGAATCATATGAGGTATGCGAGTCTTGTCTTTTAGGAAAGATGACTAAAACTCCATTTAGTGGACATGGCGAGAGAACGACGGATTTGTTAGGACTCATACATCTTGATGTATGTGGCCCTTTTCAATGTCGGCAGGAGGCTATAAGTACTTTATTACTTTCGCGATGATATGAGTAGATTTGGCTACTTATATTTGATGAGACATAAGTCGAATCCTTTGAAAAGTTCAAAGAATTCAAGAATGAAGTACAAAACCAACTTGGTAAGCGTGTTAAGCTACTTGATCGGATCGAGGTGGTGAATACCTTAGTCAAGAGTTTCGTGATCACTGGTGAGTGTGGGATAATATCCCAACTCACTCCACTGGAACACCACAATGGAATGGTGTATCGAGAGGAGAAATCGTACTCTATTAGATATGGTACGATCAATGATGAGCGGTGATCTACCTACTTCCTTTTGGGGTTTAGCTCTAGAGACAGTAGCTTTCACACTTAATCGCGTTCCATCAAAAGCCGTAGAAAAGACACCATATCGATATGGACCGAAGAGTCCCAAAATGTCTTTTATAAAGATTTGGGGTTGTGAAGCTTCGTTAGGCGTCAAGTCTCGGATAAACTAGGACCCAAATCGGATAAGTGTTATTTTGTAGGATATCCCAAGGAAACTAAGGGATATTACTTTTACAATCCCACACTTGGCAAGGTGTTTGTTGCGGAAATCTTATCTTTCTAGAAAGAGAATTTATTTCTAGAAATACTAGTGGGAGTAAAATTCATCTTGAAGAAGTTCAAGATGATGATAACACTAAGGCTTCGATGGAAAATGAACAGGCACCACAAAGTGTTGTGGATGAGGAATTTGTTGCCCAAAGAGTTGTGGAGCAAACACCTGTTCAAGTAGACCAACCTCTTCGTAGATCTAATAGGATCCGTCGTCAACCCGAGAGATATTCTTTTCTCTTGACTGACAACGGTGAAGTATTGCTTGTCGATCTTGACGAGCCTACATCCTATCAAGAAGCTATGATGAGCCCAGATTCCGAGAAATGGCTAGAGGCCATGAGATCCGAAATGGAATCCATGTACACTAACCAAGTATGGACTTTGGTTGATCCACCTGAAGGGGTAAAACCCATTGGGTGTAAGTGGGTCTTTAAAGTAAAGACTGACATGGATGGTAATAAGCATACCTATAAAGGTAGATTGGTGGCTAAAGGATTCAAACAAATTCATGGTATTGACTATGAAGAAACCTTTTCACCAGTTGCGATGCTTAAATCCATTCGGATCATACTTGCTATTGCAGCCTGTTAGTAATATATGAGAGATGTCCTAAGGCAATCGCCTTATGTATGAACCATTTATATGATAAATGAAGATTCACTATTTGAGTATACATGTTTTATGTATTTGATTGGATCTTAAACTCATTTACTGAATGTCCACGATACGATTCACAGCATGAGAGAATTTGTGATTGGATCACAACTAGTGAGTATCTCTACATGTGTAATTGTGATGTATCGGAATTATCCCTAGTCGATGAATTGATGGATCTGGACACCATCAATTCTGTTGAGACTAGCACGAGGTATACTCCTTGGTGTATCCAAGCAGCTGATTCTCACTGGCTGGAGACATAGTGATGTCCGGAGTTAATCGTGGATGCTAGTTATGGTAACTAGTTCATTGGAGTGACCAAGTAGTAAGACTTCATATGGTTCTCTGCATATATAGATATGTCAATGAAGTTCTTACTGTGGCTTAAGTGCGATGTTCCTTTGACTTGCGGTATTCAAGTCATCTTGATCATGGAGACTTATGCTTTGACATCTTAAGCAAACATCTCCGAGGAGATGTGGACCCGGGATGATTGGGTATAAGTTGAAGTGATCGAAGGTGTTTGAATAGCCTATAAAGGATTCACCACTCCTTGCGAGGAGATGTATACCCATGGCCTCTCGTCGGATTGTTACTAAAGTCTTTGGCCAAAGCATTACATGTTTAGAGTAAGGTACTCTTCGATACATGTGGAGTAACTAGAATCCGTAGGACGAGGAAAAGATACTTGGGCTAGGTGTGATGTAGTCAGCCTAGTGGGGACTGACACAATAGACCATGTCCTGAACCAAGTGGGTATAAGATGAGTGAAGGGATGGGGCACGATTCATTCAAGCTACTGAAGGGTTTCAGAAATAGTTCTGGATCAACCGTTGATCTTTTCGGTTAATTGGGGATCATGATGTACTACTAGGTGCCACTCATGATCGTTCTATAATTAATGGTTAATTATAGACGGCCAACATAAACCGAGAACCTATTTGGTCACACGCACAACGAGTGTAATCCAAAGGATTTAAAACGAGCTTGAGAATGAGATTCTCAGACCAAGAGACACTATGTTTGGTTGGACCAAACATAAAGCGAGCATGAAATTGTTTCAGTCGCAATGGAAGCGTGGATGGGCAGTGTCTTATGAAGACATAATGGATGGACCAAAATGGTTTGGTTCTAATCCAATGGATGAGAATAAACCAAAGGGTTTGGTTTATATTAAACGAATGAACCAAAGGTTGGTTCGGTTCGTTTTAACTTAAAATAAACCATCATGGTTTGGTTTATTTTAACTTATCTTAATGGAGCAGGTTAACGGGCCTAATGGTTATGATTTAATAACCATTAAGAGAATTAGTTCTCTATAAAATAGGGCTTAAGGGTTTTTGTGAAAACCTAATTTGAGGCAACCCTAATTGGCCTTGGCCACCCATCCTCCTTGTTGTTGGCGCCAACAACAAGGGCTGCCAACTTCATTGAGCTGCTGCCATCTCCTTGTCCAAGTTTGGCCGGTGAACCTCCGGCGACCCTCCGGTGATCTCCCTTGGGTTGGTGTAAAGGTGAGCCTCCATCTCTTCTTTGGCGGCGCCTATCTCCTCCACCAAGCTGTCCAGTTTTCTGGACAGCTTCTTCTCCTCTCGTCGGAGCGTCGTTTGGACGACGGTTAGTGCTCCGACAGCGGATAACATACCGGGGATTTGATCTCCGGTAATCCTCTGAGGTGGAGGACGAAGGATTCGTCAATCGGTTGACGAATACCTCTCCGGAGAAGCAAGTCTTGAGGACTTGTTTTAGGTCCGAATTTGGATTCGGACCGTGATCATCTCTCGATCACGTCGTCTTCAACACGAGGCTAGTAACCCGTACGAAGACGAAGCTCGTGGCTTGGCGAAGTCATCCCGAGGAGCTCGGCGTGGATACGGATAGAGACGATTCTTACGAGAATCGTTCCGGTTGATGCCGTTCCCGCTACACGTCATACGGAAGGTATAACGTAGTTTAATTTCTTTTATTGCAATTTTAATTTACGGTTATGTCTACACTTGTTGTAATAGCATGCGTGTGTTGTGTGTGTTATAATAAATAGGAGTATTTATTATTTTTATTGCTTCCGCTGTGCTCATGTTTACGAAACATGATCGAACACACACACGCCGCGGTGCCGGAAACCCAACAGTGGTATCAGAGCCCAGGTTGTGTTTCGACATAATCGTAAAATTGGTTGTGCGATAGTCATAATGTATTTCTGGAAATTTTCTAAATTTTTGAAATTTAGAAGTATTTATGGAAATTTTTCAATTTTGGAAAGTCTAGAAGTATTTATGGAAATCTTCCACTTTTGGAAAGTTGGAAGTATTTATGGAAATTGATATTTTCATAAATAAAATATTTGATTAGATTCTGGAAATTTGTTTCCTAATTTAATCTTGATTTGATTTGGGAAATCAAATCTTTAAAATATTTTATTTCCATAAGTAGTTTTGAAGATTTAGGAAATTGGTTTCCTAAATAGATTTTCCTTAATCAAATAATTCCATGAATAAAATATGTGATTAGATTTGGAAATTTGTTTCCTAATTTAATTATGATTTGATTTGGAGAATCAAATCTTAAACATATTTTATTTCCATAAATAGTTATGACATATAAGGAAATATTGTACATGACATAATTGTATGACATGTAGTTGCATTAGATGCATAACATAATGCCATGCGTGTCGTGACATGTAGATGTATGCCATGTATGCCATGCCATGTAGATAATAGTTATTTGCATGCAAAGAGGATGAGACATAAAAACCTTTAAACAATATTAAAGCCTACACCTTCCATTAATATGGTTTGAACCAAAGTTCCGTTTCTTGTTTGGGTTGTTGGACTCTCTCCAAGCCCGGCTCGAACCCGAACATGTTCAAACCATGGAATAGTTTAATACTAATATGGTAAGAGTCGAGGTCAATCGTTAGCTTTGGTTGTTGGACTCTCTCCAAGCTGGGCTAATTGGTTGAATGCGCTCTAACCATATTAAAACTATTCTTGATTAATGGGTTGGCTTTAACCTGGAGCATCGGCTTGTTGGACTCTCTCCAAGGTCGATGTTAAGGGAGGTGAAGTTGGGTGCTATGCATAAGATGCATACTTGTTAATGTGTTAACAACCCAATGTATGTGTGAACATTCAATTAGTTGATAGCACATTGTGATAGTTGCATATACGTGATATGCAATCGGTATAGATGATACCTACCGTCGTAGCTATGAATGGCTTGTTGGACTCTCTCGAGGTTATTCATAACTATGATGGATATCAACCCATTCGGAGATGAACCTACAATCTCGAAGTGATTTTGAGGTTTTGAAATTGAAAAATGAATGGGATTTATAAATGTATATTGATGCATTTTAAATCGTTTTCTCATATATGCTCGTTTTGTATTTCTAGGTCAATAAATTGATCATGGCGTCTTTGAATTTGCGCACTATTTTGGATTGAACAAAGATTTGGGCCTAACTTCTGGGTGGCTTAGAAACACGAGAATTGTTCTCAAGGCGGAAAAGCTTGCATATGTCCTTGAAGAGCCTCTTCTGACCGTCTAAGGACAATGCAACTCGGACCAAATGTTGGTCTATCGAAGCATGTGGCGGTACGAGTGGCGAGTTGCATCATGCTAGCGGCGATGGTACTGCGAATGAGCATATGGATGCTAACACTATGGTCTTCCATCTTCATGAGTTGTTCGATGAGCAAGCGAGATCCGAAAGGTTCGAGGTCTCTAGGCTCCTCTTCACCACGAAGATGCAGAAGGTTAAATCACGTAATGCGGTTGTGCTAAAGATGAGCGGGTACATCAGCGGCTAGCTACCCTCGGTTTTGTGATGGATCATGAGTTAAGTATTGACTTAATTCTGCATTGTTTGCCCAAGAGTTTCTCGCAATTTGTGATGAACTATCGGATGAACAAATTGGAATCCACCATTCGAGCCTCAATATCTTTGAAGGCTGTGAGCCTTACGAGCATGAGGAGAAGGCGGTTCATTAGTTGATTCCTCAAAGAAAGGTTCTAAGAGGAAGGCAAAAGAAACGAAGAAGAAAGGAAAGAAAAAGGCAAAGAAAGGCGGAACCCAGATAAAGGGCACTTGCCATCACAGTGGCAAGGAAGGCCACTGCGAAGAAACTGCAAGATTTATCTTGAGTCCATGAAGAAGAAGAAGGCATCCTATGCCCCATCCTCTTCAGGTATCTTCGTGCTTGAATGTCATTCTATATCCTTAGACACTTGGGTATTGGATCTTGGGTGTGGCTCACATATATGTAATGACATACAGGCTAAGGAATAGAAGAAGACTTGTCGGAGAGTCAAATTTGCGAGTTGGCAATGGAGCAAAGGTTCGCGGTCGCCATCGGAACTTATTCTTGTGAAGCTCCCTAGTGGACTAGTCTTGAATGGACAATTGCTATTATGTTCCTTCTCTAATAAAGAACATTGTTTCTATTTCTGCTTAAATAGAAATGGTTTCCATTTAACGTTTAGTAACAATTGTTGTTATATAACTTTGAATGGCGTACTTTATGGGCTGGAACTTTGAGTAATGGCATTTATCGTTGGACGTATCCGATGACATTTTCAATATCGAGCGAGCAACACGCGTGCTCGAAAGGATAATCACATAGACTCTATATGTGGCATTGTCGTCTTGGCCATATAAGCAAAGCGCGTAATTACACCGATGTGGAATTCGGAATCGTTGAATTGGATTCATACGATACATGCGAATCATGCTTAAAAGGCAAGATGACTAAGTTACCTTTACGGGAAAAGGTGAGCAGTGGGAGAGTTACTAGGTTTAGTACATCTTGATGTATGTGGACCTATGTCAACTCAAGCTTTAGGAGGCTATAGCTACTTCATTACCTTCACCGATGATCACTCACGGTTTGGGTATGTGTTCTTGATGAAACACAAGTCTGAAGCCTTTGAAAGGTTCAAAGAATTCAGAAATGAAGTAGAGAAACAACATGACAAAAGTATTAAAATACTTCGATCAGATCGAGGTGGTGAATACTTAAGTCAAGAGTTTCTTGATTATCTAAGAGACAATGGCATATTGTCTCAATGGACTCCGCCCTATACACCACAGCATAATGGTGTATCTGAGAGGCGTAACCGGACCTTGTTGGACATGGTCAGGTCAATGATGAATCATGCGACTCTTCCCAAGTCCTTTTGGGGTTATGCACTTCAGACAGCTGTTTACTTGTTAAACAGAATGCCTACCAAGGTAGTCTCAACTACTCCATATGAGATATGGAATGGTAAGAAACCTCATGTATCTTACTTGAAGATATGGGGTTGTCCTGCTTATGTGAAGCGGACTGTATCAGACAAACTGGATGCTAAGTCTGATAAATGTCTATTTATTGGATACCCTAAGGAAACAAGGGGTTACCAATTCTATCATCCTGTGGAACAAAAGGTGTTTGTTTCAAGGCATGCTGTGTTTCTAGAGAAAGAGTTTCTCTTGCAAGAAAACAGTGGGAGTGTCGTCGAGCTTGAGGAAACTCGAGATACTCAAATAGACATTGATGAGATACCTGGTGAAGCACAACAGCCGATAACTCATAGTGATGAGCAATCGGCTGGACCTACTGTAACACCACATCTTCGTAGATCTGGTAGAACACGCAACATTCCTGAGAGATATGGATTTCTCATAAGTGAATCGAACGACGTGTTACTCATTGATGATGAGAGCCTACGATTATGAAGAAGTGTTGACAAGTTCAGAAAGGGATAAATGGCTTGATGCCATGAAGTCGGAAATGGATTCCATGTATGAAAACCAAGTTTGGAACTTGGTTGACCCACCTGAAGGCATCAAGCCTATAGGGTGCAAGTGGGTTTTCAAGAGGAAAACCGACATGGATGGTAATGTGATTACCTATAAGGCTAGATTGGTGGCAAAAGGATATCGTCAAAAGCAAGGTGTTGATTATGACGAAACCTATTTGCCTGTAGCTATGCTTAAATCCATTCGGATGCTCCTGGCCATAGCGGCTCATTATGATTATGAGATATGGCAGATGGATGTGAAAACAACTTTCCTTAATGGAAACCTGCTCGAGGACGTGTATATGATACAGCCTGAGGGTTTCACATCGGTTGATAAAACCAAGGTATGCAAATTGCGATGCGATCCATTTATGGATTGAAGCAAGCATCCAGAGTCGGAATATCCGCTTTGATGAGACGATCAAAAGTTTGATTTCTCACAAAATCCGACGAACCTTGTGTGTACAAGAAGGTTAGTGGGAGTGCGATCGTGATATTGTATGTCGATGACATATTACTTATAGGAAGCGATGTGTCAATCTTCTGATCGATGAAGGTTTGGTTATCCAAGACATTCTCCATGAAAGACGGAGAAGCAACCTACATCCTTGGGATTAAGATCTATAGAGATAGATCGAAGCGGTTTGCTTGGTCTTTCCCGGTCTACATATATAGGCCGAGTGCTAAAGAGGTTTAGCATGTCGGAATCCAAGAAAGGTTATCGCCCATCGGGCATGGGGTACACCTTTCAAAGTCTATGTGTCCGCGGACAGAAGACGAGAGGATTTGCATGAGTAAGATTCCCTATGCATCCGCAATAGGATCTATCATGTATGCTATGTTATGTACGAGGCCCGATGTATCGTATGCTCTGAGTGTCACGCGGGATACGATCACCGATCGAGAATGGATCATTGGCGGTATTAAGGCGATCCTTAAGTACTTAAGAAGAACTAAGGATGTGTTCCTAATATATGGAGAGGGGACATGGTGATACGCGGGTATCTGGATGCACTTCGAAGACAAGGATGATTCAGTCTCGATGCGGATCGTGTTCACCTCTTGAATGGGAAGCGCGATGAGTTGGAAAAGTTCTAAACAAGAGATCGGGCGGATTCTACCATCGAGGCGAATATATTGCGCCGAGCGGCAAAGGCGGTTTGGATCAAGAAGTTCGTTCATGAACTTGGTGTGATTCCGCCATTGTTAAAGCAATACCGGTCTCTGCGACAACAATGGAGCAATTGCGCGGCGAAAGAGCCAAGGTCTCATCAACGATCCAAACATGTGCCGCTATCATCTTATCGGAGAGATCATCGTGAGGAATGAAATACAAATCGAGAAAATTCCCCTTTGAAGGAACTTAGCGGATCCTTTGACTAAAGCATTACCTCAAAGTAAGTTTGAGGGTCATGTTGGTGCTTATGGTATTGGATACCGTAGCGATTGGCATTAGGCCAAGTGGGAGTCTGTTAGTAATATATGAGAGATGTCCTAAGGCAATCGCCTTATGTATGAACCATTTATATGATAAATGAAGAGTCACTATTTGAGTATACATGTTTTATGTATTTGATTGGATCTTAAACTCATTTACTGAATGTCCACGATACGATTCACAGCATGAGAGAATTTGTGATTGGATCACAACTAGTGAGTATCTCTACATGTGTAATTGTGATGTATCGGAATTATCCCTAGTCGATGAATTGATGGATCTGGACACCATCAATTCTGAGACTAGCACGAGGTATACTCCTTGGTGTATCCAAGGATTCTCAAGACATAGTGATGTCGGAGTTAATCGTGGATGCTAGTTATGGTAACTAGTTCATTGGAGTGACCTAGTAAGACTTCATATGGTTCTCTGCATATATAGATATGTCAATGAAGTTCTTACTGTGGCTTAAGTGCGATGTTCCTTTGACTTGCGGTATTCAAGTCATCTTGATCATGGAGACTTATGCTTTGACATCTTAAGCAAACATCTCCGAGGAGATGTGGACCCGGGATGATTGGGTATAAGTTGAAGTGATCGAAGGTGTTTGAATAGCCTATAAAGGATTCACCACTCCTTGCGAGGAGATGTATACCCATGGCCTCTCGTCGGATTGTTACTAAAGTCTTTGGCCAAAGCATTACATGTTTAGAGTAAGGTACTCTTCGATACATGTGGAGTAACTAGAATCCGTAGGACGAGGAAAAGATACTTGGGCTAGGTGTGATGTAGTCAGCCTAGTGGGGACTGACACAATAGACCATGTCCTGAACCAAGTGGGTATAAGATGAGTGAAGGGAATGGGGCACGATTCATTCAAGCTACTGACGGGTTTCAGAAATAGTTCTGGATCAACCGTTGATCTTTTCGGTGAATTGGGGATCATGATGTACTACTAGGTGCCACTCATGATCGTTCTATAATTAATGGTTAATTATAGACGGCCAACATAAACCGAGAACCTATTTGGTCACACGCACAACGAGTGTAATCCAAAGGATTTAAAACGAGCTTGAGAATGAGATTCTCAGACAGAGAGACACTATGTTTGGTTGGACCAAACATAAAGCGAGCATGAAATTGTTTCAGTCGCAATGGACGCGTGGATGGGCCGTGTCTTATGAAGACATAATGGATGGACCAAAATGGTTTGGTTCTAATCCAATGGATGAGAATAAACCAAAGGGTTTGGTTTATATTAAACGAATGAACCAAAGGTTGGTTCGGTTCGTTTTAACTTAAAATAAACCATCATGGTTTGGTTTATTTTAACTTATCTTAATGGAGCGGGTTAACGGGCCTAATGGTTATGATTTAATAACCATTAATAGAATTAGTTCTATAAAATAGGGCTTAAGGGTTTTTGTGAAACCTAATTTGAGGCAACCCTAATTGGCCGCCTAACCCATCCTCCTTGTTGTTGGCGCCAACAACAAGGGCTGCCGCCTAACTTCATTGAGCTGCTGCCATCTCCTTGTCGGCGCCCAAGTTTCGCCGTGAACCTCCGCGACCCTCCGTGATCTCCCTTGGGTTCTGTGTAAAGGTGAGCCTCCATCTCTTCTTTAGCCGGGCGCTTATTTCTCCACCAAAGCTGTCCAGTTTTCTGACAGCTTTTCTCCTTCGCCGGAGCGCCGCTTGGACGACGGTTAGTGCTCCGGCAGCGGATAACATACCGGGATTTGATCTCCGTAATCCTCTGAGGTGGAGGACGGGCGATCTGGCCAATCGTTGACGAATACCTCTCCGGAGAAGCAAGTCTTGAGGATTGTTTTAGGTCCGAATTTGATTCGACCGTGATCATCTCTCGATCACGCCGCCTTCAACACGAGGCTAGTAACCCGTGAAAGACGGCTCGTGGCTTTGGCGGTCATCCCGAGGAGCTCGGCGTGGATACGGATAGAGACGATTCTTACGAGAATCGTTCCGGTTGATGCCGTTCCCGCTACACGTCATACGGAAGGTATAACGTAGTTTAATTTCTTTTATTGCAATTTTAATTTACGGTTATGTCTACACTTGTTGTAATAGCATGCGTGTGTTGTGTGTGTTGTAATAAATAGGAATATTTATTATTTTTTATTGCTTCCGCTGTGCACATGTTTACGAAACATGATCGAACACACACACGCCGCGGTGCCGGAAACCCAACACAGCCTACCATGATTATGAGATCTGGCAGATGGATGTCAAAACCGCTTTTCTGAATGGAAAGCTACTCGAGGATGTGTACATGACACAACCTGAGGGTTTTGAAGATCCAAAGCATCCTGGAAAGGTATGCAAACTGCAAAGGTCCATTTATGGACTAAAGCAAGCCTCAAGCCGGAATCTTCGATTCGATGATGCAATCAAAGAGTTTGGTTTCATCAAGAATGAAGATGAGCCTTGTGTCTACAAGAGAAATAGTGGGAGCACAGTTGTATTTCTTGTCTTGTATGTAGATGACATACTTCTCATCGGAAATGATATTCCCTCACTCCAGTCTGTGAAGATGTGGTTAGGGAATTGTTTCTCGATGAAGGACTTAGGTGAAGCTGCCTATATTCTAGGCATCAAGATCTATAGAGATAGATCTAGAAGATTACTTGGCCTAAGTCAGAGTACATACATTGATAAAGTGCTAGATCGTTTTGCTATGCAAAATTCTAAGAAAGGGTTTCGCTTTATCACATGGTGTGAGTCTTCAAGACTCAATGTCCCTCTTCTAAGGAGGAGAGAGATCGCATGGATAAGATCCCTATGCATCGCCTATAGGGTCTATCATGTACGCCTATGCTTTGTACTGTTCCGACGCCTCGTATGCTTTGAGCATGACGAGTAGATACTCATGATCCAGTGAAAGTCATCGGATAGCGATCAAAAATATTCTTAAGTACTTACGAAGAACGAAAGAATATTTCCGATATTTGGAGGCAATGAGGAGCTAATTGTAAAGGGTTACAAAGGATGCAAGCTTCCAAATGCAGACAAGGATGACTATAGATCGCAATCGGGTAATGGTGTTTTGCTCGAATGGTGGAGCCTGTGAGTCGAAGAGTTCAAGAGCGGGACACGATTGCTGATTCTACAATGAAGAGTATATTGCCATCGATGCGAAAGGAGGATTTGGCTCATGAGTTCATCGGTGAACTTGGGGTAGTTCCTAGCATTGCAGATCCAATAGACCTCTATTGTGACAACAATGGGGCTATTGCACAGGCTAAGGAACCTCGATCACATCAGCGGACCAAACACATACTGCGGCGCTTCCATCTCATTCGAGAGATCATCGATAGAGGAGATGTGAGGATATGCAGCTGCGAAGCTAACATCGCAGATCCATTGACCAAGGCTTTGGCACAGAGGAAGCATGATGGTCACACTAGGTCACTAGGTATTAGATATCATAGTGATTGGTACTAGTGCTAGTGGGAGATTGTTAGTTAAAGCCCTAGAACCAATCATGTGATGGTTGAATAGGGAACATTTTGTATCATATTCTATAAAGGCAAAGGATTGGTTATTATATTTACATCTTGCTTGTGCCAGCTAATTTAAATATAATAATGCCCTAGAAAAGTAGGTTCTTATCTACAGCACATCAATTGGCAGAATTGATTATGAGAGGCTGTAGAGAACACTTTCTAAATGTTCCTAGTCAAGTATTAATATGCAAGGGCAATATTAATACATAAAGACTAGCATGTAGGTCAATTGATGACTTGATCTCACAAGTCATGGATATATGATATCAAGTTGACACATGGGTATATATTGGAGAATATATACTGAACTGACCCGCCATGAGAAAGTTTCATGGATCGTTATATGAGTGTCATAAACTTTCTCATGTGACTATTGGTATGAATAGTCCTTAGACCTGAAGTCACTACGGTTCCCTACATAAGGAGTTATGTACTTTGGTATCGTCAATCGTCACCCGTAACAGGGTGGACCATAAAGGCGATTACTGGGTATATAACAAATTTTGCGGAGGGATGTGAGTGATGTAGATGGGATCTATCCCTCTCATATGACGAGAGTGATATCGGTGGGCCCCTTGATTGAGTAGAACTACTAAAACGCATGGCCATGCTCGAATGAGTCAATATGAGATATTGAGCTCATTTGTTTGAGTTAGTTTACTCAGGGATCAAGAAACACATAGATTGATCGAGGATGACACGGTCTATGCCTCATTGATCAATCGATATCAAGGATAGAAGGACACGGTCATATATTATAGTAGTCACGGAAGGTTAGTCGGATCTTGACTTATCTCGTAACTTCAGGTAGCAATGATGTATTGCTAGATGCCGCTCATTGCTTGTGTATCTAAAAGAGTTTAGGTCCCTTTGCCAACGCGTTATGAGAGCCTATAGGGTCACACACAAAGAGCATGATAATTAGAGGAATTAGAGTATTCTAGTTTGACTAGAATAATTTGGGAATAAGCTTAAGTACAAAATGGTTTTGGACTTTAAGCTTAATGAGAATTTTAGCTAATTGATTTAATGAGATTAATTCAATATGTTACCTTATTGATTTAATAAGATTAATTCAATATGATAACATAAGCTTAATTGAATTAATAAGATTAATTCAATATGATAACATAAGCTTAATTGAATTAATAAGATTAATTCAACATGCATGAATGCCACATAAGCATGCCACCTAAGCATCCACCTAAGCTCGATAAGGTGGAAGGGGACAAAATGGTTTTTGTCTCCTTAAGTGGCAACCAAAACAAAAGGGGTCTCAATGCAATGGATTGCATTAAATTGTAGGAGGTGAAAGGGTTTTGCCAACCCTATAAAAGGCCCCATGGAGTGGCCGGCCAAAGCATCATTTTGGATTGTGATTGTGGTGTGGTTGTGAGAGAGAGCTTGAGAAGCTTGGTGGAAGCTTTGGTTGTGTGGCTTTGTGAGTGTAGGCTAGCAAGAAGAGTAGTCTTCTTCCTCCTTTCTCTTCTTCCCTAGATTCCTCTCCTTTAGGGACTTCTCTAGCAAGAAGTAAAGGAGAGCTCTTCTAGTTTTCCTTTTGTGAGACAAGAGCGTGCTCGTGTGGATACGTATAGAGGCACGGACACTTGAACGTGCTAAAGATCCAACAAACCGAAAGGAAAAGAGGGATTGCAAAGGGCACGCAACAAAGGTAGAACTCTCCTATAAGATAGGTTTGGTTTAGAGAAATTTATTTTATACGAGTTTGCTTTCGCATGGATCACTTGGAAGGGATCCTATTTTCCGTTGCGCATATGCCATTTGGCATACGAGATTTCCCTACAGTAGTCTCTACTACTCCATATGAGATATGGAATAGTAAGAAACCTCATGTATCTTACTTGAAGATATGGGGTTGTCCTGCTTATGTGAAGCGGACTGTATCAGACAAATTGAATGCTAAGTCTGATAAATGTCTATTTATTGGATACCCTAAGGAAACAAGGGGTTACCAATTCTATCATCCTGTGGAACAAAAGGTGTTTGTTGTTAGGGCAATCTCTTGCCGTAATATGGTTTTGATGGTGTGGCAAAGGGTTTAAGTTAGGTTGGTATGTTTATTTGATATGTGCGTTGGAGTCTTGCAGGGACTTAGTAATTCGCACATGGAGCCTTGGCGGGTTCACCCTCACAACCTCGGTCCTTGAGTCGGAGAAGGATGACTTTGCGGAAGCCGTGCGCTTGGAGCATCCGAGGTACCGCCGGACGAGATGACTTGAAGTGAAGCCAAGGAAGCGGACTTCGGAGGCAAGAGACGCGAAGGAGCATTGCAGTCGTCGGCGCTGATCTTTGCCGAGGGACGTGGGACGAGAGAGCTTCGAGGACTTGAGTGAGATGAGAGAATGAGTGAAATGTAAGTAGCTCATTAGGTGAACTTGGCCGAATGGCTGAGTGTCGGAAACTTGACCGCAAGGGTTAAGGTTTACCCGACCGCCGGAAACTCAAACTTATGTTAAGTTTGAGTTTCACCTGACACTACGATCCGCCATGGAATGGCGAACCGACCGCTAGTCGAGTGGGTTCGACCGGTATCCGATCGATGGGTTTATAGCCCGGCCGATCACATGGAATGACAGCCATCGCGAGGATATCGCAGAACCGCGAGCCGTGCGTGGCGGGCCGACTACGGTCATAATGATCGATGAGGTCCAGTGACCGCCAAGAGTTCCATTGGACAACAACGGTCGGCATCCGACATGTTCGGAGGTGGCGAAGAAGATGGCCCTCTCTATAAAAAGAGAGGGTGTGAGCCTTTGAGAGGCTAATGCTTATACTCCAAACGATCTTCCTAGTGCCCCACAAGCTCTAAACTCTTCTTACCTGTTTTTACTCCATTCTATTTGTAAGAAGAGTGATCTTGATTGTAAAGGTTACCTCCACCTAGCTTGGTGCAAAGGAGAGACCATTTAGTGGATTGGTATAGCGGAGTGATTCACCGAGGACGAATCGGGGACCGTGGATTAGCGGCGTAGCCGTGAACCATGTTATACCATCGTGTTAGCGTTGTTTTATTGTTTATCTTTTGCTTTGTCTATTTGTATTTGTATATTCCGCTTGTGCTAATCTTTTGTAGATGAACAATTTACAACGTCCAACGAACGAGGGCTATTCACCCCCCTCTAGTCGGCCATTCGATCCCCTACAAGTGGTATCAGAGCCAAGGAAAGCTTGTCGAGGACTAACCGCCACAACAAGCAACTTTCAAAATGGCCGGCTCCAACATCCATCCTCCGAAGTTTGAAGGAGAATTCGCTTGGTGGAAGAAGCAAATGGAGGTATTTTTCGAAACGGATTTTGATATAATGATTACAATGGAATCCGGTTTCGTTTTGCCTAGGGATGAAGAAGGGAAGCCAATAGAGAAATCTAGGTGGACCAAAAAGCAAAGGGAAGAGCACCTTACAAACTCGAAAGCCAAGCATCATCTTTTCAATGTGCTTCCCCAACAAGAGATCAACCGAATAGGAGAATGCCTAAGTGCCAAGGAGATGTGGGAGAAGCTAATTAAGCTTCATGAAGGCACATCCGAGGTGAAGTTAGCAAGGAGAGATCTCCTCCGCTTCCAACTATCCAACATTAAATTAGAAAAGGGGGAAAAGGTAATCTCTTTGCATTCTAGATTCAAAGAAATTTTAAATGGACTAACAAGTGTAGGAGAAAGGCTCTCCAATCGCGATATGATAATGAAGGCCATAGATGCTTTCCCCCGATCATCCAAGTGGAGTTCAATGGTGGACTCATTTTATATTTCAAAGAATCTAGAGGTAAGTACTCTAGATGAATTTTTCTCCACTATGGAATTACATGAATCTAGGCTTGAAGGAATACAAGAAGAGCCAAAAATACAACCTTCAAGGGGAGTAGCATTGATGGCCAATAAAGGGAAGAAGAAGATAGAGATCTCCTCCTCCTCCGATGATGAAGCGTCTTCCTCCTCCATGGATAGCACGGAAGAAGCCTACATGGTAAGGAAGGTAAGACGTGCATTTAAGAATTTTAGATTTGATAAATCTCATGATAGGAATAGAAGACCAAGGGGGAAGATCATTTGCTATAATTGCCAAGGAGAGGGACACATAAGGGACAATTGTCCCCTCCTAAACAAAAGAAAAGAAGAAAAGAAAAAGAAGGAAGAAAAGAAGAAGAAAAAGGGGAGCAAGAAGAAAAAGGAAGAGGAGAAGAAGACAAAGGAAAAGGGAAAGGTCAAAGCCCTAAAGGCAAGGACTTGGGATGACCCATCCTCATCCTCCTCCTCATCATCGGATGAGGAGAATGCCTTTGTCACCAATTTGGCCTTGATGGCCTTTGATGACTTAGATTGCTCTTCCTCCGAAAATGAAGGATCAAGCTCAAGAGGAGAGAGCTCAAGTGAAGGGGGAGCTTCTACATCCTCCTCATCCGAAGAAGAAGAAGAAGATATGGAAACTATGGTAACGAAAGCTTCTCCTAGTAAAATAGTTTCCATAATTTCTAGTTTAACTAAGGACTTATTTGGAATGAAAAAGAAAAATAAAAGCATGCTTAATCAAATTAAGGCTTTGGAATATAAGCTAGAAAATGCATGCTTAAATAATAATGATACCTCTTCTTGCCATGATGATGCATGCTCACATGATTATATGCCTTTGGATGTTAATGATGCATGCATAGAGGAAAATAGGGCATTAAGGGAAAAGGTAGATTATTTAACCAAAGCCCTAGAGAAATTCACAATAGGCTCCAACACTTTGAACATGATCATAGGGAGCCAAAGGGCTAGCTTCAACAAAAAGGGCCTAGGATATAAGGAAAAGAAAAATGAAAAGGCCTATAAATGCCTAATTGCTAGGGGACAAGATAAAAAGAAGGTAATAGCTAGGAAATGGATCCCTAAGGAATACTTAGTGAACCCAATAGGAAAGAATTTATTTTGGGTTCCAAAATCCATCCTTAAGGGTTAGAAAACCCCTAGGGTAGTCAACCATATGAACTTGACCTATATCATATTTTGGTTGACTTAGGATGACGGGACAACATTTTTTAGATAGTGTTGGGTGATGATAACGTGCCCATAAATTGGTAATATTGCTTAAATCATGATGATTAATGTAACTTCTACACATGTTTGTAATCATGATTTATGATATTGATATTTGGCACATTATCATGAGCAATAGGTTTAAATCATGCTTTAGGTGATACTTTACTTATAATCATCATATAATACCTAATGCATGGTTATAATTTGATGAAAACATGTATTTCATGATCATAATGTAGAATTAATTGATATATGTCATTATGATCATGTAGGTTACTAGGTTGATACTTAACCATGATAGAATTGCTTGAATATATTGGTTAAGTATATATAAATACCCCCTAGGATGCATCTCACACTCACCATAGGCTACTTTGATTGAAAACTTAGCATGGGTGAGATGTTAGGATGATACAAATGTCCACTAGTGCCTATGGCATCTAGATGGTCATTTAGAGTATCAAAATAACAATAATAGACCAATCATGGGGAAGGCTTATGTTTAATTAATAGACATATTGCCCAAAGATCATGGTTGGATATTTCATATGTTTTCAAAACAATTTCTTACCCTAAAATCTATGTATTCATGTTTTGAAACAATTCGATGCAAAACTAGGTGTTAAAATGGATACTAACATGCTCAAAAACTAGTGGTTTTTCAAGTGTTTGGATTTTTGTCAAATCTCGGAAAATATAATGATTTTTCATGAAAAACTATTTTTCCTTGATAGATATACTTAAGAGAAATATGCTCCTCAAATTTCATGATTTTTCGAATTTTCTGGAATTTTTAATGCATTTCTGAAATTCGCATGTAAAATCGTAATTTGAATCAATCAGCTACCGATCATTGCCATCGATAGCGATCATTGCTCACCTGAAAATCAGCCTACGATTTTCTGATTTCAGATTTTCATCATGCTTTTGGTATTTCCCTCCATTATGCTTGATGCCATGAGTTTATAACTTAGTGTTAATCTTTTTGATGGTGTCAAAGGGGGAGAAATAATTATGTTTAAGTTAATCATTTTAGGGGGAGAAATATATGATAGGGGGAGAAATATGGAGAGTTTCATGGATTAAGGGGGAGTTGCATGTTGTTATATCATGTTTATGTTTACATGCTTTCTTACCTTAGAATTTATATCAAATGTTTTTACCTAACTTAAACGGATTGCCACACATCAAAAAGGGGGAGATTGTTAGGGCAATCTCTTGCCGTAATATGGTTTTGATGGTGTGGCAAAGGGTTTAAGTTAGGTTGGTATGTTTATTTGATATGTGCGTTGGAGTCTTGCAGGGACTTAGTAATTCGCACATGGAGCCTTGGCGGGTTCACCCTCACAACCTCGGTCCTTGAGTCGGAGAAGGATGACTTTGCGGGCCGCGCTGAAGCATCCGAGGTACCGGACGAGATGACTTGAAGTGAAGCCAAGGAAGCAGACTCGGAGGCAAGAGACGAAGGAGCATTGCGAGTCAGTCGCTCGATCGCCGAGGGACGTGGCCGCGAACGAAGAGAGCTTCGGCGAGGGACTTTGAGTGAGATAAGAGAATGAGTGAAATGTAAGTAGCTCATTAGGTGAACTTGGCCGAATGGCTGAGTGTCGGAAACTTGACCGCAAGGGTTAAGGTTTACCCGACCGCCGGAAGCTCAAACTTATGTTAAGTTTGAGTTTCACGCACCGATCGTGCCATGGAATGGCGATCGCTCTCCGAGTCGAGTGGGTTTGGTATCCGATCGATGGGTTTATGCCCAGCAATGATCGCTATGGAATGGCGGTCCGCCGAGGATATCGCGGCACAAAACCGCTTCGTAGCCGATCGGGCGATCGACTACGGGTTAGCGATCGATGAGGTCCATGATCGCTAAGAGTTCCGTTGGACAACAACGGTCGGCATCCGACGTGTTCGGAGGCCATTGTAGTGACGGCAGTCGACTGCCATGGGCGGCAGTCGACTGGTGGCGGCCAACGGGAAGAAGATGGCCCTCTCTATAAAAAGAGAGGGTGTGAGCCTTTGAGAGGCTAATGCTTATACTCCAAACGATCTTCCTAGTGCCCCACAAGCTCTAAACTCTTCTTACTTGTTTTTACTCCATTCTATTTGTAAGAAGAGTGATCTTGATTGTAAAGGTTACCTCCACCTAGCTTGGTGCAAAGGAGAGACCATTTAGTGGATTGGTTTAGCGGAGTGATTCACCGAGGACGAATCGGGGACCGTGGATTAGCGGCGTAGCCGTGAACCACGTTATACCATCGTGTTAGCGTTGTTTTATTGTTTATCTTTTGCTTTGTCTATTTGTATTTGTATATTCCGCTTGCGCTAATCTTTTGTAGACGAACAATTTACAACGTCCAACGAACGAGGGCTATTCACCCCCCTCTAGCCGGCCATTCGATCCCCTACATTTGTTTCAAGGCATGTTGTGTTTCTAGAGAAAGAGTTTCTCTTGCAAGAAAACAGTGGGAGTGTCGTCGAGCTTGAGGAGACTCGAGATACTCAAATAGACATTGATGAGATACCTGGTGAAGCACAACAGCCGACAACTCATAGTGATGAGCAATCGGCTGGACCTACTGTAACACCACATCTTTGTAGATCTGGTAGAACACGCAACATTCCTGAGAGATATGGATTTCTCATAAGTGAATCGAACGACGTGTTACTCATTGATGATGAGGAGCCTACCAGTTATGAGGAAGTGCTGACAAGTTCAGAAAGGGATTAATGGCTTGATGCCATGAAGTCGGAAATGGATTCCATGTATGAAAACCAAGTTTGGAACTTGATTGACCCACCTGAAGGCATCAAGCCTATAGGGTGCAAGTGGGTTTTCAAGAGGAAAACCGACATGGATGGTAATGTGATTACCTATAAAGCTAGATTAGTGGCGAAAGGATATCATCAAAAACAAGGTATTGATTATGACGAAACCTATTCGCCTGTAGCTATGCTTAAATCCATTCGGATGCTCCTGGCCATAGCGGCTCATTATGATTATGAGATATGACAGATGGATGTGAAAACAGCTTTCCTTAATGGAAACCTCCTCGAGGACGTGTATATGATACAGCCTGAGGGTTTCACATCGGTTGATAAAACCAAGGTATGCAAATTGCGACGGTCCATATATGGATTGAAGCAAGCATCTAGGAGCTGGAATATTTGTTTTGATGAGACAATCAAAAAGTTTGACTTCTCACAAAATCCAGATGAACCTTGTGTGTACAAGAAGGTTAGTGGGAGTGCAGTCGTGTTCCTAGTATTGTATGTCGCTGACATATTACTTATAGGAAACGATGTTTCAATCTTACAGTCAGTTAAGGTTTGGTTATCCAAGACATTCTCCATGAAAGACCTGGGAGAAGCAACCTACATCCTCGGGGTTAAGATCTATAGAGATAGATCGAAACGGTTGCTTGGTCTTTCGCAGTCTACATATATAGACTGAGTGCTAAAGAGGTTTAGCATGTCGGAATCCAAGAAAGGTTTCCTACCCATCAGGCATGGGGTACACCTTTCGAAGTCTATGTGTCCGCGCACAGAAGACGAGAGGATTTGCATGAGTAAGATTCCCTATGCATCCGCAATAGGATCTATCATGTATGCTATGTTATGTACGAGGCCCGATGTATCGTATGCTCTGAGTGTCACGAGCAGATACTAGTCTGATCCAGGAATGGATCATTGGGCGGCTGTTAAGACGATCCTTAAGTACTTAAGAAGAACTAAGGATGTGTTCCTAATATATAGAGAAGGGGACATGGTGATACGCGGGTATACAGATGCCAGCTTCCAGACATACAAGGATGATTCCAGGTTTCAGTCTGGATACGTGTTCACCTTGAATGGGGGCGCAGTGAGTTGGAAACGTTCCAAACAAGAAACTGTAGCGGATTCTACCACTAAGGCAGAATACATTACAGCTTCGGAAGCAGCAAAGGAAGCGGTTTGGATCAAGAAGTTCATTTATGAACTTGGTGTGATTCCAGCCATTGTTGAAGCAATACCGGTCTACTGTGACAACAATGGAGCAATTGCATAGGCGAAAGAGCCAAGGTCTCATCAACGATCCAAACATGTGCTTCGCCGCTATCATCTTATCAGAGAGATCATCAGTAGGAAAGAAATACAAATCGAGAAAATTCCCACTGAAAGGAACTTAGCGGATCCTTTGACTAAAGCATTACCTCAAAGTAAGTTTGAGGGTCATGTTAGAGCTTATGGTATTGGATACTGTAGCGATTGGCATTAGGCCAAGTGGGAGTCTGTTAGTAATATATATGAGAGATGTCCTAAGGCAATCGCCTTATGTATGAACCATTTATATGATAAATGAAGATTCACTATTTGAGTATACATATTTTTATGTATTTGATTGGGTCTTAAACTCATTTACTGAATGTCCACGATACGATTCACAGCATGAGAGAATTTGTGATTGGATCACAACTAGTGAGTATCTCTACATGTGTAATTGTGATGTATCGGAATTATCCCTAGTCGATGAATTGATGGATTTGGACACCATTGATTCTGTCGAGACTAGCACGAGGTATACTCCTTGGTGTATCCAAGCAGCTGATTCTCACTAGCTGGAGACATTGTGATGTCCGGAGTTAATCGTGGATGCTAGTTATGGTAACTAGTTCATTGGAGTGACCAGCCGTAAGACTTCATATGGTTCTCTACATATATAGATATGTCAATGAAGTTCTTACTGTAGCTTAAGTGCGATGTTCCTTTGACTTGCGGTATTCAAGTCATCTTGATCATAGAGACTTATGCTTTGACATCTTAAGCAAGCATCTCTAAGGAGATGTGGACCCGGGATGATTGGGTATAAGTTGAAGTGATCGAAGGTATTTGAATAGCCTTTAAAGGATTCACCACTCCTTGCGAGGAGATGTATACCCATGGCCTCTCGTCGGATTGTTACTAAAGTCTTTGGTTAAAGCATTACATGTTTAGAGTAAGGTACTCTTCGATACATGTGCAGTAAATAGAATCCGTAGGACGAGGAAATGATACTTGGGCTAGGTGTGACGTAGTCAGCCTAGTGGGGACTGACACTATAGACCATGTCCTGAACCAAGTGGGTATAAGATGAGTGAAGGGAATGGGGCACGAATCATTCGAGCTGCTGAAGGGTTTCAGAAATAGTTATGGATCAACCGTTGATCTTTTCGGTTAATTGGGGATCATGATGTACTACTAGGTGCCACTCATGATCGTTCTATAATTAATGGTTAATTATAGACGGCCAACATAAACCGAGAACCTATTTGGTCACACGCACAACGAGCGTAATCCGAAGGATTTAAAACGAGCTTGAGAATGGGATTCTCAGACCGAGAGAAACTAAGTTTGGTTGGACCAAACAAGAAGCGAGCATGAAATCGTTTCAGTCGCAATGGAAGCGTGGATGGGCCGTGTCTTATGAAGACATGATGGATGAACCAAATTGGTTTGGTTCTAATCCAATGGAGGAGAATAAACCAAAGGGTTTGGTTTATTTTAAACGAATGAACCAAAAGTTGTTTCGGTTCGTTTTAACTTAAAATAAACCATCATGGTTTGGTTTATTTTAACTTATCCTAATGGAGCGGGTTAACGGGCCTAATGGTTATGATCCGATAACCATTAAGAGAATTAGTTCTCTATAAAAGAGGGCTTAAGGGATAATTAAGCCCTAATCCAAACCCTAGCAATAGTTGCCGCCCACCTCTCCTTGGAGACTCTCGGCGCCAACCCTAGCTTAGCTGACTCCTTGTGTCGCCGCGTCCGCTCCTTGTCGCGCTTCAGTCGTAATCCTCCGGCGACCCTCCGGTGATCTTCCTAGGCTTCGGTGATAAGGTGAGCACTTGGCTTCCCTTGTTTGGCCGGCGCCTACTCCTCCACCAAAGCTGTCCAGTTTTCTGGACAGCTTGTTCTCTTCTCGTCGGAGCATCGTTTAGACGACGGTTAGAGCTCTGACAGCGGCTAACTTACTGGGGATTCGATCTCCGGTAATCCTCTGAGGTGGAGGACGAAGGATTCGTCAATCGGTTGACGAATACCTCTCCGGAGAAGCGAGTTTTGAGGACTCATTTTTGGATCCGAATTTGGATTTGGATCGTGATCATCTCTCGATCACGTCGTCTTCAACACGAGGCTAGTAACTCGTACGAAGACGAAGTTCGTGGCTTAGCGAAGTCATCCTAAGGATACTTGGCGTGGATACGGATAGAGACGATTCTAGCGAGGATCGTTCCGGTTGATGTCGTTCCCGCTACACGTAATACGAAAGGTATAACGTAGTTAAATTTCCTTTTATTGCAAATTTAAATTTACGGTTATGTCTACACTTGTTGTACTATGCATGTGTGTGATGTGTGTGTTGTAATAAATGTAGATTTATTATTTTTATTGCTTCCGCTGTGCTCATGTTTACGAAACGTGATCGAACACACACACGCCGCGGTGCCGGAAACCCAACACAACATTGGTTGGCATTGGCAAGGGAAGACAAAGTGTGTAGCCTTGGCCACATAAGTCCAAGTGTGGAGCCTTGGCGGTGAAAGTCCAAGTTATGGAGACTTGGCATTTGGTATAGACACCAAGAGTATGACAATAGCCGAAGGAAGCATTTGGAGGCTAGCATATGGATGAACAAATGATGGATGACTTGGAGGGATCCACGCATGGATGAACAAGTCATGGACGACTTGGAGGGATCCGATAGGCACGAAAGCTAGTAGAGGTGGCTAGAAGGCTTAAGTCTAGGTTAAGGGTGTGTCGAATGCTCAAACATGTTGTTTGAGGTTTTACCCGACGGTCGGATGCTCAAACAACTTGTGTTTGAGGTTTTATCCGACAATAGTCAACTGGTGGTATGTCCCAATTGACTGGTGAGAGTCGACTAGCATTCAACTGCGTCGAATGCCATGGCAGTCGACTGCCATAATTAGATAGTCAATCGGCATTGGTCGAGGATGCAAGCTCGAGCTCGAGCCGTGATCGATCGACTACGAGGTGTAGTCAGATGGTATTTGGCGCGACAATGTATCCATTGGTTGGATGCCAATGTGGATTAGGTCGTTGTCTCAAAACGACTACGGGGTTTTAGGAGTAGTTTTCACTCACATCTCATTTCGTTTTATGTTTGTTTCATGCATATTTTACTTTATTTGGCATGCATTTCCTATTTTCTAGTTCGGAGACTTGCTCGTTGTACTTTTGTGTGTAGGACAACATTATATAGGGAAAATGGTGCACTTTTGGAGTGAAAAGAAGACATTTGGCAACTAGAACAGAATGACACAACCCTGGCCCTGTGAAAACACACAGCCTGTGCCACAGCACCACACACGGCCTAGCCGTGTAGATCCACAGGTCGTGTGGCATTGTGTGATTCCGATGCGATTTGGTTATTTTCCAAGTTTCGGGGAGATCCAGGCTGATGTCTATATAAAGGAGGCTACGCCCAAACCCTAGGGAGGAGGCACAATGGCTGGGATGGCACTCCGACGCCCTAAAAAGCTTTGGGAACTCACAATGGGGAGGAAGAAAGAAACTGGAGATCCATGTTCTGCACTTCAACGCCGGAGAGAAGAGCCATATTGCATTGTAATTTCTGTTCTTTGCATAATATCCATTGTTTATATGAATATGATCGTGCTTTGTGTTTCTCCTCTCATATTTATGGAGTAGATTCTTCGATTCTAGGATTAGGGAGTAGTTTGTGTGCGTAGAACATGTTATTCCAAATTAAATTCTGTTCTTGAGTTTGTATTTGCAATTGACATTAGTTTAGACTGATATCTATGTGTTTTGGTTTTCTATTTACTGTGCTAGTCGATACGAGGTGTGACAACCCTCGTATCTAAGATTTAGGAGAATTAAGGAGGAACCTAGGGATTGACCTCTTCTCCTGTAACTATGGATAGAAGGGTGCGATAGAATTGGAAATGATTCGTCGTAGGGATTGATTTGGCATCCTCATACTGCCTATCCCGTCCTAACGCCAGGGGTCAACTTGGTAAGGCAGAGATAGCTCCCAATAGATACGAAGGCTCATTGGGGGAGTGTATGTCCCTTCCACAAGGCCATAGTTAGACGTTTAGACAACACTCAATTGATAGAATGTTTTGCGACACACAAGCAAAACTGAAATCCTAAAATTCCTTCCAAATACTCACAGCAAGCCTTTTCTTCTTCCATGTCATACCGTATTGAGTTAGGACCACCGACAACCCTCGCAATCACAACCATTAGAACTGAATTCCGAAAAATGACGTCCACTTAAAAAATCATTACTCGAATCTTAGTCCCTGTGAGATCGATAATATTTTTATTATTTGACGACATCCGTGCACTTGTGAGCATTGAATGCGAGCGCACACTTTGAGTCCTCGACAGTCTCCATCGCGATATTTGAGGTCGCATTCACGTGCATCAAGTTTTTGGCACCATTGCTGGGGAACTGATTGATTCGATATCGAATCAAGTGGACAGTTGGATCGAACCTAGGCTTGATTTAATTATTTTATTTTATTTTATTTTATTTCAATTTTGTTCATTCTGTTGCTCTTTCCTTATTTATAATTTCCTACATATAGCAATGCATACTTTTACTCATGATTATGGTCAATTTAATGCTATGAGTTTTGGTAACATTTATTGTGAGTATTGTGGTGAAACATGGCATAACATTAACGATTGTCCAGATATATTCGAACCTTCACAATTTGAATAAGAAGATGTCACCTACAATTACAACCAGTGGCCACAAGATGATTCCTATTCATATAATTATGACCCTGGCTACTTAAACCCTCAATACTGTCCACTTAAATCCCGACTTGAGCAGATGATGGAAGATTTCCATAATCGAGTCTCCACCCAGAAGCCTTGCAAGATAAAGTTACTAGGGAATGCAAGGAGAATAGTCAACAATTCATGGAGTTTATGTGACAAAATCTAGTAGATGAAGAAACCAAACGACTAGAAGGTGGCCTTGATGACTGGATTACACCTAATATGGCAAAGACTCACTTTGAGCGAATGAATGAGGAGGATGTAGATGACATAGGAAGTGAAGAAGGACAATCCATTCAATCACCACTGGAAGAAGAACTTGAGGATTATATAATTGATACTTTAATCGAGGAGTGCATTACTTCAATCCAAACACCTTCTAACCTCAAGGGTCTAGAAGAGCCTACCTTAACCCTCACCGAAACTTTAGCTACCAATAACGAAGCCCATTTAGTGATTTGTAATGATAAAATTTCATTTGACATAATAGAATCGACTGATAAATCTTTTGATGAAAATATTTATGGTGAGTTACATTATTCACAACATATGGATGAAACAAAATATCATGATCAAACTCCTTATGGTTCTTTAAAAATAGGCATGTTCACTCTCGAACCAAGGAAGGTAGCCAATAAATATCTTGCCCCTCCACGAGCAAGATTTAAGAAATATGGTGATAAGGGAGCACAAGGGAGGAGGCATAAGGTGAGCAAATATCTGGTTCCCCCACGAGCAAGATTCAAACACATCAAATGAAACGTAGGAATAAGGTCGAGCTAAAAAACCTTAAACAAGCACTTCTTGGGAGGCAACTCAAGTTTAGATTTTGTGTTTATTTCATATTAGTTTGTTGCATTCGTTTGTTTTGAACTTTGATTTATATTCTTTTAGTGTGTTGCATTTGAATTAGGACTAGAAAGGACTTGCTAGGTAGAAATAAAAATCATTTTGATCCTACACGACTGAGTGTGTAAGGAGAATTCGAACCGTTGTGCACCATGAGAGAGAAATGAGGGGCACACGGCTTGGTCATGTGTTTTCACACGGTCGTGCCCCACATTCTAGTAGCTCACATGACCTAGCCCTATGTTTTCACACGGCCGTGTTGTGCAAGGGATAAAGGGCATTCCACTGTTCATTTCACCCTTATTCATCACTCACACTCCAATCCACACATGTATAGGAGCCCATCTAGTCCATGTTGACATGAGCCTGCACCTACACCACCACCTTTTTCTACTTTTGAGCAGGATGCAGGTACATCCGCCTATAATTTCTCCGAGATCCGATCGTGCCTTGAGGATATATATGCTGAGCAACAGATGCAAAGGCAACGATGGGAGGAGTAGAGCGCTTACACGCAGGCAGAGTTTCATGGCTTACGGGAGCACTTCTAGCGGGCTGAGTAGTTCTACTACGAGGCCCGTATATACTTCTAGGAGGAGACTGCCCATCGACAGGAGGAGGCTACCTACTATCGGAAGGTCAGGCAGCACATGCGTGTCCAGCAGGCACAATGGGCTAGGGAGGAGGAGCACATAGTAGCCGCTGCATCCACTAGCTCTCAAATCGACCACATGTACATGTGACATCAGCGGCTCAACACCAGATTCTCCTAGGATCCCGAGATGCCGAGGCTACCAGATTTTCCACCTCGTCCACCATGTTAGAGGTATGCTTCGCTTAAGTCTAGGGGGGACCCCAAGTTTTGATTTATTTTGTTTCTAACAGTAGTTTCTTTCTTGATATTTTCATTTTAGTTAGCATTCATTTGTTCATGCATAGGTTGTTTAGTTTCATTCAGTACTAAGTTTTTGCTATCTATAAAATTTGCCTCCGTAGTATTTTTATGGTTTTCTTCATGAGTTATTTCCATGGGTAGCTTAGCTTCATTGACCTCATGGTATTTTATTTTATTTACTCTAATGAATGTTTTAGACTTACATTGGTTAGCTTTTATTTTTACACCTACACATGACGAACATTTTAAAAGGAAAAATCTAGTACATACCTAGTTATGATTCATCTCAGTAGTCTAATACTTTGGAATCCATAGGTGACTCTAGATTTAGTATTTTAGTTCTTGGAGATGCTCGGATTGTGAAGCCCATTCAGAAAAATCAAAATCCCAAGAGAGAGAAAAGAAAGAAAGAAAAAAATGGAATAAGATAAAAAAGAGAGAAAACGAGAGTAAGGAAAAAAATTGGAAAAAATTATTATGAGGATAAAAAATAGTTGTGGTGGAAATGATTAGGTGTGTAGCACTTGCCTTATCTCTCTCGAGTAGCGCTACTTTTTATAACATAACATATATGGATCATTTCACAATCTACATAATCTAACATGTTATCAGGTCATAAATCTTCTTTTATAACATGGATCACATATCATAGACCTTTTTATCATGTTAACATATCATATCTTCTTTTTACCGTGCATCACATATCATTATCATAATTAGCATGTTACCATATATCTCATTTTATAACATGCATAACGTAAAGATTAGAGAATGTAACTATTATTAACACGATCCATTCATGAGTTCTAACATATCAAACTTTCATAAGTAAGGTGAATAATAACATAAACTAAGCAACATCCAACATGGTACTAATAAATCACAAGTCATAAAAAGCGTATAAATGTCTTAAGTTATTCATTGAGCATATAAATAAAAGGAGAGTAATAGGTCTTTTTCCACCATGCCACTATCACACACACTTTGCCCCTCTGCTACTTCCTCTAGTTCATGTTTCCTTTATCTCTGCAGTATATGGACAAGATAAACTATAAGCATATAGCTTAGTAAGATTCTTGCCTACTCACAAAAGCCACAAATTACATCAAATAATTAGAAAACATGAGCATACTAGCATAAACAACATAAGTATTGCATAACAACACTAAACATCAGCATACTAACGTAATGAAACATAAGCATGGCATAAAATTTACATAAGCATGCTAAACATACTTAAATCTAAGCATGGCATAAATTAAACATAAGCATTCATGACATCATCAATCCTAAAAATGCATAAAGGACATAATCATAAGCATTCTTAAACTTAACCATAAGCATTCATGACATCATCAATCCTAAACATGCATAAAGGACATAATCATAAGCATTCTTAAACTTAACCATAAGCATTCATGACATCATCAATCCTAAACATGCATAAAGGACATAATCATAAGCATTCTTAAACTTAACCATAAGCATTCATGACATCATCAATCCTAAACATGCATAAAGGACATAATCATAAGCATTCTTAAACTTGAACATAAGCATGCACAATTTCATACAAGTCCTTTCTTTTCAAAACATATACATATAGATACTTCAACATAATCATAACATGAAGGGGGGGCCCCAGGCTAAGTACCACATAAAGCGCGTTCCCTAATAGGCTGGGGTAGCTAGCCACCAGACCTACTAGAGCAAGACCTCTTATGTCTTACCAGGGCAAGACCTCTTACGTCTTCTTATGTCCCTTGGATTTGATTAACGACCACCTAACGGGTCGGGTACTTAACCTCTTACAAAGTAAAATACTTAATTTTCTTTCTTTTCTTTCTTATCATATCATAAAGAATGCTCTTAATCCCCAACATAAAAAAGGGAAGCATCTCCGTCTTATCTTATCATAAAGAGAGCTCTTAATCCCAACATAAAAAGGGGAAGCATCTTCTTAGACATTTCATAGCATATATGCATTCATAACATAAGAATACCCTAAAGGGGTCTTAAAGCATAAACATGTTCATCACATAAGCATATTTCATGGCATAGCAAGCATAAACATGCTCATCACATAGGCATATTTCATGGCATATTAAATCATAAACATGTTCATCACATAGGCATATTTCATGGCATATCAAGCATAAACATGCTCATCACATAGGCATATTTCATGGCATATTAAATCATAAACATGTTCATCACATAGGCATATTTCATGGCATATTAAATCATAAACATGTTCATCACATAGGCATATTTCATGGCATATTAAATCATAACCATGTTAATCACATAGGCATACATACAATCATGCAACATATCATGAATTCTAAGGGAATTCTTGTACACCAATTTAAGCACATAATCTTAACCCTAGCTTAGGTACCCTAAGTGGCCGAAATCACTAGGGAGGGGTTCATACATTTTTTTTTATTTTTTTTTGCACATGAAGCTTACATAAGTGTCACATAACATATCATAAACTTAGGGGGAGTATTTGCACATGAAGTTGGGTACTTAGACCCACCCCTAGCCCTAACACCCTAGTTGGCCGAAACATTAGGGCACAAGAAAATTTATTTTTGTCACATAAAATTTATACATGAAGACATACAACATATCATAATTTCATAAGGAGTGTTTTCATGCAACCCTAGCCCTAAAACCCTAGTTGGCCGAAACATTAGGGGCACAAAAAATTTATTTTTGTCACATAAAATTTATACATGAAGACATACAACATATCATAATTTCATAAGTGTTGGGTCGATCGAATGGCCGGCTAGAGGGGGGTGAATAGCCCTCGTTCGTTGAATGTCGTAATTCGTTCGTTCGTCGTACGTGCTAGTCTACAATTGTCATTAATACGCAGCGGAAATAATAGAAATGATAATAACAATACAAGCACACGACAAAACACAAGATATACGTGGTTCAGAACCGAATGGTTCCTACTCCACGGGTGAGCTCCTCGAGCTCGTGTTATGCGCACGACACTAACAACACTCCTTCTCGACTACACGTCGGAGGTGGAGAAACCTCTCACAAGCAATTACAATGTAATATAGAAATACAAACAAGAATACAAATACAATACAAAAGAAACTCTTTTCACCGATTGCTTTTGATCACTTGTTTGTTGCTTGCTTTGATTGGCTCTTGAAGGACTGGAATGCAGCAACAATTCCCCTCCAATAGCTCCACAAAAAGCATGGCGAAATCCTCCAACTCGTGCTCCTTTTATAACCTGCATCAAGCTATTTTCGCGCCCATCAGTCGACTGATCCCGTAGCCGTTGTCTCACAACGGCCAGATCCACATTGGTTAAGTTCCAACGGATCACACATCAGTCGACTGATGGCACCCATCACCGATCGATCATCCATCGATCCGAGTCTTTGTGAGCTTCGACCCCGATTCGTGCCCATGCACGTGTGTCATCGATCGTATGCGTCCCTTGGCGGATCGGTGATGCTCACTGATCGTGCCCTCCCTCGGCGATCGGTGATGATCTTGATCGAATATGAGATGTTGGTAAAAACCTCAACCATAACAATGTTTGAGCCTCCGACACTCAGTCTTATCCACTTGGCTAAGTCCACCTTATCCCTCATGGAGTTCTCCACAGAAGCTCTCTTCCCTCGGCCTACGTCCCTCGGATGCACCAAGCGCACGGCTTCGCAATGCCATCCTTCGCGTCTCATACCCTAGAAGTCTGCTTCCCTTTGGGCTCACTCTATTCGCTCCCCGTCCGGCGGTCCCTCGGATGCACCAAGCGCACGGCTTCGCAATGCCATCCTTCACCGACTCAAGGACCCCGAGCCTAGTGAACTTACCAAGTCCTCAAGACTTCCCATATGCACCAAGCGCACGGCTTCGCAATGCATTTCTCACCAAGCACCAAGCGCACGGCTTCGCAATGCTTTGGATTTCCCATGCCAAGCACCAAGCGCACGGCTTCGCAATGCTTTGGACTTTCCCTCACCAAGCTCCATGCTTGGATTTTCCATGCCAACCCCATGTTGGACTTTCCCATGACAATCCCATGTCATGAGTTTTGTCTATCATCAAAATCCTATCAAGGTACTGATCGAGTCAAACTCGAGTCAACCTGGGCCGATTACACCAACAATCTCCCCCTTTTTGATGATTGACAAAACTACCATCTCAAGTCTACCAATTCTCCCATATTGGCAAGTCTCATATCCCAATGAGAATTCCAACGAACCCTAAATGGTAACTTGGTAACATCTCCCCCTTTTTGTCATTACATCAAAAAGGTCCTCCCCAAGGGTATGAATGTCTCATATCCCAATGAGATCTTATATCTCTCCCTTGGAGGAACACACGCCTACAATCTTTCTAGTGATCCCATATAACTTAAAGAGAGGCAACCCAATTTTCCTCCCGTGAGGAAATACACATCCATCTTCCCATGATGGATACCTCCCGCTAGAGGCTCACTCCCCCTTGACCATTGCACCAACAATGTCCTTGGAGAGTCCCTAAGCCAATAGGAACATTAAACCAACCAACATTAAGGCAAAGTTCAACAATGAACTCTCTTCCACCTTAAAATTGATACTCACCCTCAACCCAACTCCTAATCCATATCCAATGGATTTCCACCCTCTCTAATGCTCTCCCAAGCATTTCCTAGGGTTAGGAGTGGTTAGGGGACCTTAACCTAGCTGAACATGGGCCTAACCATCAAGATTTACCCAAAATCACCGGCTGTGCGATTGACTTTCATCGGCTACCGGTCATTGGACTTGCCATCGATCATTGCCATTCGTGTGGATTTCGAAATCCATAAGTAAATATACGTAATTTTAAAAATCTTGAAAATGCATACGTATAATACTTATCCTAAACACTATGGGTGAAAAATATTGGAAAATTATTTTGCCCATTAAATTAGGAGATTGATACAAAGTTCAAAAGTTTAGAAAAGCTTCAATAATAAGCCCTCTTTGTATCATCTCATTCAATGGTGATAGCTATCAAAAGATAGGCTTCACCAAGGTTTTTCAAAATATTTTCAAAATATTTTTCAAACCTTTATTTTCTTTTTCCTAAACATCTCACCAATATCTAGATGTGTAAAACACATACAAGTCAAATTTCTAGTGAGATGTGGGTTTTTTGTTCTTTAAATGGTCTCATGCATATTTCTAAGCAATATTATTTGATTCCCATCAAATCATGCCATAGTCCTTAATTTCATTTTAATTTATGCATGATGACGATTATGGCATAAATATGATATAAATAAAAGCATATGCCAAAATCATGATGTCATGGCATGTGAATGAAACTTAAGCATACATGACATCTAAAAATAATTCTAAGTATGATCATGACATTTTTATAGATAAAAATGAAAATGATGTCATGACATGGCAAGGCAAATAAAGCATGGCAAGAAAAATATACTAAGGTATAAGATACCTAAGTGTTAAAATCAATTTGCCATTTCTAAGGATTAAACCAATTTTGCCTTAATGTCATTCATTTCCCTAGTGTGCCAAAAACCCAAAATGGCACACCATGACCTCTATGATCTAATTGTGCCAATTTAAATCATTTTTAACTTCTCAAGCATATTGGCACACCCTAATGTGTCAACTCTCAATGGCTAGGTTAACCACCCATCCACTTAGGGTTGACACACCCTAACCCATTTAGCGTGAATCAATCACGCTCTTAGGAACCCAATATCTATTGGAGCTCCTTGGGTTAACAAGGTATTCCCTAGGGATAACTTCCCTAGATACCTTCCTAATGACCCTTTTAGGCTTTGAAGTCATAGCCTTTTGGGTCTTTCCTAGGTCAACTCTAGAGGTGACTCCTCCATTGACCTTCTTAGTGGCTTTCTTGATTTTCCTTAAATCCTTAGCCATTAAACACATACCATGGCTAGACTTAGGGATGGCTTCCCTATTAGCCTTGGTTTGTCTAGACCTAGATGATGTTCCATAATTAAATGGAACATTATGGTAGGACATAGGTTTGTGACCCAAACCCTTCTTGCCCTTAGATGTTTCTTGTTTCCTAGGTCTTGACTTTTGTGCATTAGACCCCTTAACCGAATTTGATATTATTGCTAAGGTCTTCTCCAATTTTTCTAGCCTTGACCTTAAGGCTTGGTTTTCTAACTCTAATTTTCCCAATTTAGAATTTTCATTAGGTTTATGAGAAGGACTCTTTCTAGGCATATGCCTAGATTTCTTGGGATTAATACCCAAATTTTCTTCTACTCTCCTAATTGACTCCCTAGGCAAGATATTTCTAGAATTATGAGTCCTAGGTTTGTCCTTAGAGAAACTAACATGCTTAGCACCTAAGCAATAAACTTTACTGTTTCTCCTAGCATGCTTTTCATTTATAATTGCAAGAGAACTAAAATAATTTTTGGCATGCTTTTTGACTTTAGGAATTGAAGGTGCATTAAGTAAATTTACCTTAGGGTTAGCTTTAGGAGCTCCCCCTACATGAGTTGCACCTTCTTGCCCTTTCTTCGTCCCCCTAGGGCATTGGCTTCGGTAGTGTTCCTTTTGATTGCATTTGAAGCACACAATGTGCTCTTTACACTTGATTTTGGGAACACCGGCATCCTTTGACTTTGGGTTGACTTTTGGTGTGGATGCCTTCTTCTTAGCCAATTTTGGGCATTTGCTTTTGTAATGCCCTTTCTCCCTACACTCAAAGCATATTATATAATCTTTACGATTAATTATAATACATGAGTTACCTAGGGAGGTGGTGGAGGCCTCTTCTTGATCTTCACTTCTCCCGGATGTGGATGCTTTTTGTTCTTGCTCTGGGATGGAAGATTGTCTTTCCTCCCCCTCAATGTTAGAGGTGGAGGTCTCCACCAAATCATCCACATCTTCAAAAGTTGTGGGTGCTTCTTCCTCGGCATTCTCCTCTACATGTGCCGATTGGGAGTTTTCTTGAAATTTCATTATCTTCTCCCATAATTCCTTTGCATCCCTATAGTCACCCAATCTAGACCAAATATGATTAGGTAATAAATCAGTAAGTAATTTAATTACCTCGAGATTTGTCTTGAAGTCCCTTATTTGATCTTGGGTCCACCTAGACTTCTCAATGGGCTTGTTGTATTGTTGGGTTTCCGGCACCGCGGCGTGTGTGTGTTCGATCATGTTTCATAAACATGAGCACAGCGGAAGCAATAAAAATAATAAATACTCCTATTTATTACAACACACACAACACACGCATGCTATTACAACAAGTGTAGACATAACTGTAAATTAAAATTTGCAATAAAAGGAAATTTAAACTACGTTATACCTTCCGTATGACGTGTAGCGGGAACGGCATCAACCGGAACGATCCTCGTAAGAATCGTCTCTATCCGTATCCACGCCGAGCTCCTCGGGATGACTTCGCTAAGTCACGAGCTTCGTCTTCGTACGGGTTACTAGCCTCGTGTTGAAGACGACGTGATCGAGAGATGATCACGATCCGAATCCAAATTCGGATCCAAAACGAGTTCTCAAAACTCGCTTCTCCGGAGAGGTGTTCACAACCGCTTGATTTAATCCTTCGTCCTCCACTCAGATGATTACCGGAGATCAAATCCCGGTAAGTTAGCCGCTGTTGAGCACTAACCGTCGCCCAAACGACGCCCGACGAGGAGAAGCTGTCCAGAAAACTGGACAGCTTGGTGGAGGAGTAGGCGCCGGCCAAAACAAGGAGAGAAAAGCCTCACCTTGATGCCAAACCTATAGGAGATCACCGGAGGGTCGCCGGAGGTTCACCGGCTGGAGCTTGGACGCCGGCAAGGGTCTTGGACGGCGGCACAAAGCTGGGCGGCGGAAGCTTTAGGGTTGGCGCCGAAAACTCCAACAATTGGAGTGGGCGGCAACTCTAAGAGGCTAGGGTTTTGGATGATTAGGGTTTAACAATCCCTTAAGCCCTCTTTTATAGAGAACTAATTCTCTTAATGGTTAATGGATCATATCCATAAAGCCCGTTAACCCGCTCCATTAGGATAAGTTAAAATAAACCAAACCATGATGGTTTATTTTAAGTTAAAACGAACCGAACCAACCTTTGGTTCATTCGGTTAATATAAACCAAACCCTTTGGTTTATTCTCATCCATTGGATTAGAACCAAACCATTTTGGTCCATCCATTATGTCTTCATAAGACACTGCCCATCCACGCTTCCATTGCGACTGAAACAATTTCATGCTCGCTTTATGTTTGGTCCAACTAAACATAGTTTCTCTCGGTCTGAGAATCCCATTCTCAAGCTCGTTTTAAATCCTTTGGATTACACTCGTTGTGCGTGTGACCAAATAGGTTCTCGATTTATGTTGGCCGTCTATAATTAACCATTAATTATAGAACGATCATGAGTGGCACCTAGTAGTACATCATGATCCCCAATTAACCGAAAAGATCAACGGTTGATCCAGAATCAAGCTTTCAAACCCTTCAAGAGCTCGAATGAATCGTACCCCATTCCTTCACTCATCTTATACCCACTTGGTTCGTGACATGGTCTATTGTGTCACCTCACTAGGTCGACTCACGTCGTCACACCTAGCCCAAGTATCATTTCCTCGTCCTACGGATTCTAGTTACTCCACATGTATCGAAGAGTACCTTACTCTAAACATGTAATGCTTTGGCAAAAGACTTTAGTAACAATCCGACGAGAGGCCATGGGTATACATCTCCTCGCAAGGAGTGGTGAATCCTTTATAGGCTATTCAAACACCTTCGATCACTTCGACTTATACCCAATCATCGCGGGTCCACATCTCCTCGGAGATGTTTGCTTAAGATGTCAAAGCATGAGTCTCCATGATCAAGATGACTTGAATACCGCAAGTCAAAGGAACATCGCACTTAAGCCACAGTAAGAACTTCATTGACATATCTATATATGCAGAGAACCATATGAAGTCTTACGGGTGGTCACTCCAATGAACTAGTTACCATAACTAGCATCCACGATTAACTCCGGACATCACTATGTCTCCAGCCAGTGAGAATCAGCTGCTTGGATACACCAAGGAGTATACCTCGTGCTAGTCTCAACAGAATTGATGGTGTCCAGATCCATCAATTCATCGACTAGGGATAATTCCGATACATCACAATTACACATGTAGAGATACTCACTAGTTGTGATCCAATCACAAATTCTCTCATGCTGTGAATCGTATCGTGGACATTCAGTAAATGAGTTTAAGATCCAATCAAATACATAAAACATGTATACTCAAATAGTGAATCTTCATTTATCATATAAATGGTTCATACATAAGGCGATTGCCTTAGGACATCTCTCATATATTACTAACATGTATTTGTCCCTAGGCATCTCAAAACCATTTTCTACAATTAGCATATAATCAAAATCGGTTTCGAGATATACCTCCATCCGTTTCTTCCACCAAGCAAAAACTCCATCGAATTTCGGTGGATGGATGAAGCCGCCCATTTTGTAGTGCTCTCGCGGCGGTTAGTCCTTGAAGAGTGACCTGGCTCTGATACCACTTGTAGGGTCGATCGAATGGCCGGCTAGAGGGGGTTGAATAGCCCTCGTTCGTTGAATGTCGTAATTCGTTCGTTCGTCGTACGTGCTCGTCTACAATTGTCTTTAATACGCAGCGGAAATAATAGAAATGATAATAACAATACAAGCACACGACAAAACACAAGATTTACGTGGTTCGGAACCGAATGGTTCCTACTCCACGGGTGAGCTCCTCGAGCTCGTGTTATGCGCACGACACTAACAACACTCCTTCTCGACTACACGTCGGAGGTGGAGAAACCTCTCACAAGCAATTACAATGTAATATAGAAATACAAACAAGAATACAAATACAATACAAAAGAAACTCTTTTCACCGATTGCTTTTGATCACTTGTTTGTTGCTTGCTTTGA
This sequence comes from Wurfbainia villosa, assembly GCA_025175895.1. Lineage (NCBI taxonomy): Eukaryota > Viridiplantae > Streptophyta > Magnoliopsida > Zingiberales > Zingiberaceae > Wurfbainia > Wurfbainia villosa. Next base: position 17,887,929 of record CM046006.1, on the reverse strand, counting down.
TTGGCTCTTGAAGGACTGGAATGCAGGCATAGCTCCACAAAAAGCATGGCGAAATCCTCCAACTCGTGCTCCTTTTATAACCTAAATCAAGCTGTTTTCGCGCCCATCGGTCGACTGATCGTGACCATCAGTCGACTGATCCCGTAGCCGTTGTCTCACAACGGCCAGATCCACGTTGGTTAAGTTCCAACGGATCACACATCAGTCGACTGATGGCACCCATCACCGATCGATCATCCATCGATCGAGTCTTTGCGAGCTCGACCCCATACGTGCCGTGCGCAGTGTGTCATCACGACCGTCCTTGGCAATGATCGATGCTCCCAATGATCGGCCCGCCCTCCCTCGGCGTAATGACCGATCACCTCTTGATCGATCGAAGCCATACGACCTAGAATACCGATCGATGTCGGCAAAAACCTCAACCATAACAATGTTTGAGCCTCCGACACTCAGTCTTAGCCACTTGGCTAAGTCCACCTTATCCCTCATGGAGTTCCCCACCGAAGCTCTCTACCCTAGGCCTACGTCCCTCGGATGCGCCAAGCGCGCCGCAACGCCATCCTTCACGCCTCATACCCTAGAAGTCCGCCTTTGGGCTCACTCCATTCGCTCCCGTCCGCGGTCCCTCGGATGCACCAAGCGCCGCGCCGCAATGCCATCCTTCACCGACTCAAGGACCCCGAGCCTAGTGAACTTACCAAGTCCTCAAGACTTCCCATATGCACCAAGCGCACGGCTTCGCAATGCATTTCTCACCAAGCACCAAGCGCACGGCTTCGCAATGCTTTGGATTTCTCATGCCAAGCACCAAGCGTACGGCTTCGCAATGCTTTGGACTTTCCCTCACCAAGCTCCATGCTTGGATTTTCCATGCCAACCCCATGTTGGACTTTCCCATGACAATCCCATGTCATGAGTTTTGTCTATCATCAAAATCCTATCAAGGTACTGATCGAGTCAAACTCGAGTCAACCTGGGCCGATTGCACCAACAATAAGGAGTGTTTTCATGCAACCCTAGCCCTAAAACCCTAGTTGGCCGAAACATTAGGGGCACAAAAAATTTATTTTTGTCACATAAAATTTATACATGAAGACATACAACATATCATAATTTCATAAGGAGTGTTTTCATGCAACCCTAACCCTAAAACCCTAGTTGGCCGAAACTTGTATGGTATAAAGCATCACATTTCTTTCATATATCATGTCCTACAAGAGCAAATATACTGTAGGTGAGGGAATCTTACCACTTATAATTGGTTACCTCTTAATAAGAGAGACCTTGATTGGAGAGGAGACTAAAAAAATAATCTTGCCCTAGAACCCTTCTTGGTGTTCTTGACCCTTAGATGAAGATTAGCCCCTTAGATGAACCCTTCTCTTTGCTTAACTCACTAGGGTGGAACCCTAGTTTGCTTTGGCCGAAACTCAAAGAAGGAACCCTAGGGTTTCGATGGAAGGAGGAAGAAGGAAGAAGAAGTTGTCAAATGAAACCTTCACTCTTATTTATAAAGGGAGGAAGAGAAGTGTCTCTTCTCTTTTCATGCCTCTTCATTTACCCTCCTCACACTCATCTAAAATTTCTCCTCTTTCTCCAACAGTAAGCTACTGCTAAGCACTTGGTCATCACATGCATGGTAAGAGTTAACTCTCACCAAGAGGTTTAAGGTTCAAACCTCACCTCTCCACTTTTATTCTTTTATCATCATTTTCCAAGATTCCATATATAATCTACTAGACATGAAATTAAATTCTATACAAAAATTTTGGAGAAAATTTTTTTGGGGTGTTACAATCCCCTGTACCTTATGAAAAGTTCGTCCCGAACTTAAAATAGTTCCGGATACTTTTGTCACATCTCGCCTTCTTGTTCCCACGTGAACTCTTCGAACCCTTGACTTCGCCATAGGACCTTCACTAAGGGTACCTCTTTGCTCCTTAGCTTCTTGACCTCTCGATCTGTTATCTGAACAGGTCGGCTTTCATAACTTAGGTCCCCTTGAATTTGTACTGCCATTGGTTCAATCATCTGGTCTGCATTGGGAACGCATCTCTTGAGTATTGATACATGGAAGACATTGTGGATAGCCGACATCTCCTGAGGTAGCTCCAGCTCATAGGCCACCTTGCCGATTCTTTTCAGGATCTGATACGGTCCTACATAACGCGGACTCAGCTTCCCCTTTCTTCCAAATCTCATTACTCCTTTCATAGGGGCGACCTTGAGGAACACAAAATCCCCAACTTCGAATTCCAATGGTCGGCGTCTCTTATCCGCATAACTCTTTTTCCGGCTCTGAGCAGTCTCTATCCTCTGACGGATAGTCTGTATAGCTTAGGTGGTATCGTCAATAATATCGGCCTGAAGACCCATTTCCCTCCTTTCACCACCCTCATACCAACAGATAGGAGACCTGCATCTTCTCCCGTATAGAGCTTCATATGGTGCCATTCCAATAGTAGCACAATGCTTGTTAAATTTTTCCAAGCACAAATATCGACACCAACTCCCCTTAAAGTCTAGAGCACAAGCCCGCAACATATCTTCCAGCACCTGGTTCACTCTTTCTGTCTGACCGTCGGTCTGAGGATGAAACGCAGTGCTGAATCTCAACTTAGTGCCAAGAGCCTTCTGAACACATTCCCAGAAATGGGAGGTAAAACGGCCATCACGATCAGAAATAATAGCCTTAGGCACTCCATGTAATCTGATAATTTCCTTGGCATATAATTGAGCTAGCTGCTCAACCGGATAGGTCATCTTAATTGCCAGGAAATGGGCAGACTTTGTCAACCGGTCTATGATTACCCATATAGCATCATAACCATTTGTTGTTCTGGGTAATCCCGAGATGAAATCCATAGAAATTTCTTCCCATTTTCACTCTGGAATCTGTATCGGCTACAGTAATCCTCCAGGTTTCTGGTGTTCTGCCTTAACCCTCTGGCAGGTCAGACAGGTGCTGACGTACTGAGCCACATCCCTTTTCATGCCGGACCACCAAAATTTATCTCTTAAGTCCTGATACATTTTTGTAGATCCAGGATGCATGGTATAAGGTGTTCCATGGGATTCCTTGAGTATCTTCTTCCGTAATTCCGGATCGTCCGGAATACATAGTCGGTCTCGGAGGTATAATAATCCGCTGTCGAAAATGCGGAATCCATTATCCCTTCCTTCCAGGACTTCCTGTTTGATCTTCTGGATGTCTGAATCACCATCTTGCTTTCCCAATATATCGTCGAACAATGTCGGCGCTATCGTCATGGTGGAAAGTTGTCCAGAAATAATCTCTATTCCGTAATTCATTATTTCCCTTTTCAGGGGCTGAGATAGCATTGATAAGGACATCAAAGCGGCACAGGACTTTCTGCTAAGTGCATCTGCCACTTTGTTGGCCTTTCCTGGATGATAGAATATCTCACAATCATAATCTTTGACTAGCTCGAGCCATCTGCATTGTCTCATATTTAGGTCTTTCTGAGTGAAGAAATATCTCAGACTCTGGTGGTCTGTATAAATCCTACACCGAGCTCCGTATAAGTAGTGTCTCCATATTTTCAGAGCGAATACCACGGCTGCTAGTTCTAAGTCATGGGTAGGATAATTTCTTTCGTGCTCCTTGAGCTGTCTAGAGGCGTAAGCGATAACCTTGCCATTTTGCATAAGTACAGCTCCGAGCCCCAGTTTAGAAGCGTCACTATACATATCGAAGCTTTCATTATCTTCAGGGAGAGTCAGAATGGGAGCGCTGTCAGAATTGCTTGTCCTTTCTGGTGAGGGCTGTCATAGGGGCTGCAATTCTAGAGAAGTCCTCTACAAACTTTCTGTAATAGCCTGCTAGCCCGAGAAAACTTCTGATTTCACTAGCATTCCTTGGCCTATTCCAGTTCCTCACAGCTTCAATCTTTATTGGGTCTACCATGATTCCTTCTTTAGAGATGACATGACCCAAGAATGACACTTGATCGAGCCAGAACTCACATTTGGAGAACTTCACATATAGTTGCTCTTTTTGAAGAATCTGTAGTACTGTCTTCAGATGTTTAGCATGCTCTTCTCGATCTCTCGAGTAGATAAGAATATCGTCGATGAAAACGATTACAAATTTGTCGAGGAAGGTCGAGAATACTCTATTCATCAGGTCCATGAACATCGCAGGAGCATTGGTTACTCCGAAGGGCATAACTACGAACTCATAATGTCCGTATCTCGTCCGGAAGGTCGTCTTCGGAATATCGCCTGGCTTTACTTTTACTTGATGATAGCCAGACCTGAGATCGATCTTTGAAAAGACAGTAGCTCCCTTCAGTTGGTCGAACAGGTCGTCGATCCTGGGAAGGGGGTACCTGACATTGTTCCTGTATGATTTAGATGTCGAACTCTAGTAAATCACTTTACTATTACGTTCTTACCTATTCTTGATAGTCACGTTGTTCAGTGCCCGGTAGTCTATACACATTCGCATAGACCCATCTTTTTTCTTTATGAACAGTACTGGAGCTCCCCATGGTGAGTGACTAGGGAAGATAAATCCCTGGTCAAGTAACTCTTGTAGTTGTTTCTGAAGTTCTTTCAACTCAGTCGGTGCCATACGGTAAGGTGCCTTAGAGATCGGGTTAGTTCCGGGAATCAATTCGATCTCGAACTCAATTTCTCTATCAGGTGGTAATCCAGGTAGGTCATCAGGGAATACCTTCGGATGGTCGCATACCACTCTGACATCTTCTAGCTTCTGGTTCTTTCGCGTCACGTATCAACCACGTGTGCTAGAAATCCGGTGCATCCATTTTCTAACATTTTTCGGGCTTTCAGCGCTGATAAGAATTTCCTTGTTCCTTTCTTTGGCTCCCCGATAAACTCAAATGAAACCTCTGCTTCGGGTCGGAAGATCACCTTCTATTTACAGCACTCAATTGAAGCACCGTACTTGTGCAGAAAATCCATGCCCAATATAACATCATAGTCCCGCATATCCAGAACTATCAGGTCACAATAGAGCTCCCTGTCTGCGAGTCTAATTGGTGCGGCGTGCAGAATATGGGTGGATGGCATCACTTCTCCTGAAGGTAACGTTGTTAAAAATTTATAGTCCAAAACTTGGGGATGCCTATCTATCTTTCTTGTGAAAGGCGTAGAGATGAACGAATGGGTTGCCCCAGTGTCAAACAATACAAGAGATATCTTGGTGAAAATAAATATCTGACCTGTGACAACTGTCGAGGCACTCGCTACATCTTCTCTAGTGAGGGAGAACACCCTGGCATTTGTCACCACGGGTGGGGCTTCCAGTCTCCCTTGGCTTATCTGAGGACCCTCTATCATAGCTCGATCCGTGAAGCTGTGGAGGAGCACCTGTATCGACATACTCGAGGAGGTGCTCGAACTCGGGTAGGGCGCCTGTGCTATGTGCCCCTCCAGTCCACAACTATAACACTTCCTCGTGCCCTGACGACATTCCCCCGGATGCTTCTTCCCACATGTAGGACAGTAAGGATACATAGTTTTGTTGTTTCCTGGGCCCCCTTTTGGGCCATTCCACTGTTTCTTCTTGCCACTGCGGTCCCTCTTCCAGCTAGTATTTTGAGATTTCTGACCTCCGTTCAGTGCCTTATTCTCTACGATCGATGTTGTTCGTAGTGCTCGGTGATCGTGGCACTAATAGCTCTTCGGCGTGCGGGTCGATTGACTCCGCCGCCACGCTCGTGGCTATCTCCGGCCGTAACATTTTCGCATGATGAGTCCGATCCTCTCCCTTCTCAGATCGACTAATTGCAGGCGAGAGCGCTGCCTTTCATAGCTTCACTGACTGATAGATCGCCTTGTCGGAACTCGAGGAACTCATCGTAGTGCTTATTTGTGATCCGTCTCTGAATGAACTCCTCAAAGAACTCAGATTCAAAGTCTGTCCACCTCATTTGATTTACTTGTCTCTTTGCTTTGACTCTCTCCCACCACATCCTTGCATCTCCAGAAAGACAGAATGAGGCACATTTTATCTTTTCGTGCTCGGGCCAATCCAGCATCTCCACGATGCTCTCAACTGTTTTGAACCAGGCTTGGGCATCCCATGGTTCGCAGGCACCTAAGAAATTTTCTGGTTTCAGCCTCTGCCACTGAATCAGATAAGCTTCGGGTCGGACCCCAGTGGCAGCATTGACTAGTGGTGCTTGCACCATAGTGATCGTGTTTGGCGTCATGTTCTGCGTCTCTGGTGTGGTGATAGGGTTCCCTTGTTGATTCATGAGAGCATTGATAACCAGCTGTTGTTCTGTGACCTGACGCTGTAGCTCGGTAACCACATGCATCAACCGTGGGGTGCTGATTCATTCCCTCTATTACTACGTCTCCCAGCCATGTTATCTAAGTGATAAATAAATAATTAAGGTATTATTATAATTTCTACTCATATACATGCATCTAAACATTCCTTATCATAAACAAGGTAAGGTATCCTTTCTAGTTGTATTTCTTGGTTAGAAACATGTTTCCATCATATAAAGCATGGTAAGGTATCATTACTATCTAAGTCACAAGTATGGTTCCATTCTACTAAAACATGATGAGGTATTATTTCTATCTAGATAGAAGACATTCTTCATTATAAAAGAAATTTAGGTATGCATAAAGTTACTTGGAAACAGCAGGATGGAGGCTTGATATGTGATAGTGGAAAGGTGAACCTGCTCTGATACCAACCTATAACGCCCGCCCTTATCTGCTCTCAGGGCAGCGCTACTTTTTTTTTTTTATAACATAACATATATGGATCATTTCACAATCTACATAATCAAACATGTTATCATGACATAAATCTTCTTTTATAACATGCATCACATATCATAGACCTAATTAGCATGTTAACATATCATATCTTCTTTATAACGTGCATCACATATCATAATCATAATTAGCATGTTACCATATCGTATCTCATTTTATAACATGCATAACGTAAAGATTAGAGAATGTAACTATTATTAACACGATCCATTCATGAGTTCTAACATATCAAACTTTCATAAGTAAGGTGAACAGTAACATAAACTAAGCAACATCCAACATGGTACTAATAAATCACAAGTCATAAAAAGCGGAAGCAAATGTCTTAAGTTGTTCATTGAGCATATAAATAAAAGCAGAGAGTAATAGGGTCTTTTTCCACCATGCCACTATCACACACACTTTGCCCCCCCCCTGCTACTTCCTATAGTTCATGTTTCCTTTATCTGCAGTATATGGACAACATAAACTATAAGCATATAGCTTAGTAAGATTCTTGCCTACTCACAAAAGCCACAAATTACATCAAATAATTAGAAAACATGAGCATACTAGCATAAACAACATAAGTATTGCATAACAACACTAAACATCAGCATACTAACGTAATGAAACATAAGCATGGCATAAAATTTACATAAGCATGCTAAACATACTTAAATCTAAGCATGGCATAAATTAAACATAAGCATTCATGACATCATCAATCCTAAAAATGCATAAAGGACATAATCATAAGCATTCTTAAACTTAACCATAAGCATTCATGACATCATCAATCCTAAACATGCATAAAGGACATAATCATAAGCATTCTTAAACTTAACCATAAGCATTCATGACATCATCAATCCTAAACATGCATAAAGGACATAATCATAAGCATTCTTAAACTTAACCATAAGCATTCATGACATCATCAATCCTAAACATGCATAAAGGACATAATCATAAGCATTCTTAAACTTGAACATAAGCATGCACAATTTCATACAAGTCCTTTCTTTTCAAAACATATACATATAGATACTTCAATATAATCATAACATGAAGGGGGGGCCCCAGGCTAAGTACCACATAAAGCGCGTTCCCTAATAGGCTGGGGTAGCTAGCCACCAGACCTACTAGAGCAAGACCTCTTACGTCTTACCAGGGCAAGACCTCTTACGTCTTCTTATGTCCCTTGGATTTGATTAACGACCACCTAACGGGTCGGGTACTTAACCTCTTACAAAGTAAAATACTTAATTTTCTTTCTTTTCTTTCTTATCATATCATAAAGAATGCTCTTAATCCCCAACATAAAAAGGGAAGCATCTCCGTCTTATCTTATCATAAAGAGAGCTCTTAATCCCAACATAAAAAGGGGAAGCATCTTCTTAGACATTTCATAGCATATATGCATTCATAACATAAGAATACCCTAAAGGGGTCTTAAAGCATAAACATGTTCATCACATAAGCATATTTCATGGCATATCAAGCATAAACATGCTCATCACATAGGCATATTTCATGGCATATTAAATCATAAACATGTTCATCACATAGGCATATTTCATGGCATATCAAGCATAAACATGCTCATCACATAGGCATATTTCATGGCATATTAAATCATAAACATGTTCATCACATAGGCATATTTCATGGCATATTAAATCATAAACATGTTCATCACATAGGCATATTTCATGGCATATTAAATCATAACCATGTTCATCACATAGGCATACATACAATCATGCAACATATCATGAATTCTAAGGGAATTCTTGTACACCAATTTAAGCACATAATCTTAACCCTAGCTTAGGTACCCTAAGTGGCCGAAATCACTAGGGAGGGGTTCATACATTTTTTTTTTTTTGCACATGAAGCTTACATAAGTGTCACATAACATATCATAAACTTAGGGGGAGTATTTGCACATGAAGTTGGGTACTTAGACCCCACCCTAGCCCTAACACCCTAGTTGGCCGAAACATTAGGGCACAAGAAAATTTATTTTTGTCATATAAAATTTATACATGAAGACATTCAACATATCATAATTTCATAAGGAGTGTTTTCATGCAACCCTAGCCCTAAAACCCTAGTTGGCCGAAACATTAGGGGCACAAAAAATTTATTTTTGTCACATAAAATTTATATATGAAGACATACAACATATCATAATTTCATAAGGAGTGTTTTCATGCAACCCTAGCCCTAAAACCCTAGTTGGCCGAAACATTAGGGGCACAAAAAATTTATTTTTGTCACATAAAATTTATACATGAAGACATACAACATATCATAATTTCATAAGGAATGTTTTCATGCAACCCTAGCCCTAAAACCCTAGTTGGCCGAAACTTGTATGGTATAAAGCATCACATTTCTTTCATATATCATGTCCTACAAGAGAAAATATACTGCAGGTGAGGGAATCTTACCACTTATAATTAGTTACCTCTTAATAAGAGAGACCTTGATTGGAGAGGAGACTAAAAAAAATAATCTTGCCCTAGAACCCTTCTTGGTGCTCTTGACCCTTAGATGAAGATTAGCCTCTTAGATGAACCCTTCTCTTTGCTTAACTCACTAGGGTGGAACCCTAGTTTGCTTTGGCCAAAACTCAAAGAAGGAACCCTAGGGTTTCGGTGGAAGGAGGAAGAAGGAAGAAGAAGTTGTCAAATGAAACCTTCACTCTTATTTATAAAGGGAGGAAGAGAAGTGTCTCTTCTCTTTTCATGCCTCTTCATTTACCCTCCTCACACTCATCTAAAATTTCTCCTCTTTCTCCAACAGTAAGCTACTGCTGAGCACTTGGTCATCACATGCATGGTAAGAGTTAACTCTCACCAAGAGGCTTAAGGTTCAAACCTCACCTCTCCACTTTTATTCTTTTATCATCATTTTCCAGGATTCCATATATAATCTACTAGACATGAAATTAAATTCTATACAAAAATTTTGGAGAAAAAATTTTTGGGGTGTTACAAGGTGCCCCTTTGAGACCAAGTTAGGTTACTAGGGAAACACCTACCAATTTCTCTGAATACCGAGCATGCTTTTGAGACTTTGTGCTAGATCTAGGGAACTACCCTCGCTTTGGGAAGGTAAGTGCCTAAGAGTCGGAGACCTTAGGAAAGCTATAAGATAATGACTTAACCTACCATGGAACGGGTATCCCCTAAGAAGATTCGCTTAGCATGAGCATGAAGAGCTAACTTAGTGAATTTCTAGAACATATCTACTTTGCTTTGATTGCAAATACCACTTGATAAATTTAGTTAACATGCTAGGTATGGAACAATATCTTTTTAAAATTTCATGGCACTGAGGTTTGCTTGAGGACAAACAAAGTTCTAAGTTTGGGATAATTGATGTGAGCAAAATATATAGGGTTTTAGGAGTAGTTTTTGCTCACATCTCATTTCGTTTTATGTTTGTTTCATGCATATTTTACTTTATTTTGCATGCATTTCCTATTTTCTGGTTCTGAGATTGTCTTGTTGTGCTTTTGTGTGCAGGACAACATTATACAGGGGAAATGACACACTTTTGGAGCGAAAAGAAAGACATTTAGTAGCTAGAATAGAATGGCACACACCCTTGCCCTATGAAAACACACAGCCTACGCCACAGTGCCACACACGGCCTAGCCGTGTGGATCCACACGGTCGTGTGGCGCTGTGCAATTCTGACTTGATTCAGTTATTTTTCAGGATTCGGGGAGATCCAGACTGATGTCTATATAAAGGAGGCTACGTCTAAACCCTAGGGAGGAGACACGATGGTTGGGACGACACTCCGATGCCCTAAAAAGCTTTGGGAACTAGCAACGGGAAGGAAGAAAGCTACCGGATATCCTTGTTCTGCACTTCAACGCCAGAGAGAAGAGCCACATTGCATTGTAATTTCTATTCTTTGCATAATATCCATTGTTTATATGAATATGATCGTGCTTTGTGTTTCTCCTCTCATATTTATGGAGTAGATTCTTTGATTCTAGGATTGGAGAGTAGTTTGTGTGTGTAGAACATGTTATTCTAAATTATATTCTATTCTTGAGTTTGTATTTGCAATTGGTATTAGTTTACACCGATATCTATGTGTTTTGGTTTTCTATCTACTGTGCTAGCTGATATAAGGGGTGACAACCCTTGTATCTAAGATTTAAGAGAATTAAGGAGGAATCTAGGGGTTGACCTCATCTCCTGTAATTGTGGATAGAAGGGTGCGATAGAATTAGAAACAATTCGTCATAGGGATTGATTTGGCATCCTCATACTGCTTATCCCGTCCTAACGGCAGGGGTTGACCTGGTAAGGCAGAGATAGCTCCCAATAGATGCGAAGGCTCATCGGGGGAGTGTATGATGTCCCTTCCACAAGGCCATAGTTAGACGTTTAGACAACACCCAATTGATAGAATGTTTTACAACACACAAGCGAAACCGAAATCCTAGAATTCCTTCCAAAGACTCGCAGTAAGCCTTTTCTTCTTCGGTGTGACACTGTATTAAGTTTGGACCGCCGACAACCCTCACAATCACAAACATTAGAACTGAATTCCGAACAACAATGTCCACTTAACAAATCGATACTCGAATCTTAGTCCCTATGGGATCGAAAAACTTTTTATTACTTGACGACATCCATGCACTTGCGAGTGTTGAGCACGAGCCGCACTTCGAGTCCTCAACAGTCTCTGTTGCGAGATTTGAGGTCGCGTTTGCATGCTTCTTTGACTGCTAGGCGTGGAATCAGCCCGAGACAAGCATAAAAGGAGGAGCTTGGGGAGGATTTCCACAACAATTTTTGGAGAGATTTTGGAGGGAAATTGCTACTGCATTCTAGATCTTCAAGAGCAAACCAAAGCAAGTAACAAGCAAAGTGTTCAAAATCATTGTTGTAAAGTTTTCTTTATGTATTTCGTTCTTGTCTTTGTATTTTCTTGTACTTCTTGTATAACATTTTGTAATTGCTTGTACGAGGTTTCTCCACCTTTGACTTGTTGTTGAGAAGGAGTTTGAATAGTGCAGTGTGAATCTCTAGAGCTCGTTGAGCTCACCTCGTAGAGTAGGAACCCTAAGGTTCCGAACCACGTATATGCTTGCCTATTTTGTGTGATTGTGTTTTCGTCTTCATATTTGTATTGTATTTCATATTTCCGCTGTGCTAACAAGAATTGTAGAGACAAACACGATCAAAGTCCATCAAGCATGATTTGGGTTATTCAACCCCCTTCTAGTACATTACGAGTCTTGGCCTTTTTGAGATTGGGTTCAACAGTTCTCAACATGCTGAGTATATCAGGCAGAGGCTTGTCAATTTTGTTTATGTTATAGTTCATGACAAATTGACTATATCCTTCTGGCAACGATTGTAGGATAAGGTTAGTAGCCAATTCTTGGCCCAGTGGAAATCCTAGTCTTTCAAGGTTCTCAACATATCCAATCATCTTGAGTATGTGAGTTCCTACAGGAGTTCCTTCTTGTATTTTTTTTATGCAAATAGGGCCTTAGACACCTCAAAATGCTCGTGCCTAGCTTTCCCTTGATATAGTTGTTTCAAGTATGACACCATAGCAAAAGCATCCATGTTCTCATGTTGCTTCTGAAGCTCAGAGTTCATATTCAATGTATAAACTGCTTTTGATTTTGGTCCCCTACTATTTTCATCAACATCAAGAGTGGGTCGTTTACAAATGAGACCCATATCTTTTCTTGCATTCAGATTATCTTTTGTTTTTCCAGTAATATCCATCACTGTACATGCTTCGACTTATGCTGCCAAGACTTGCCTTTGGACTTCCTTTACCAACGTCCACTTGGACTTTACGCCGCCAAGACATTTTCTTGGACTTCTCTTGCCAAGATCACACTTGGACTTTTCTTTTACCAAGTCTTCATAATTGGATTTTCCTGTCACTTAAACATATTCACAATTAAATCACAAAACATTGCCTAACTATATAGATGATTATCCAAACATCAAAACATATAAATGCTTGGGGCATTTGTTGCACCAACAATAGTTAGGTCAAAACTAAATTTATTTCCCAAATACCTCATGGCTCTTAAAATATTTTAGAAAAATCAACCATCTTGAATTCCGACCAATATCTTTATATTATGGTTGTCTCATTACCTTGAAAGGTTAGATTTGCATGATCACATGATTCATTAAAAACTTTGTGTTGAGCTTAATATTTGTATAGAGACACCTAGATATTAAGTGAGATGGTAGTATAATACTCTTGACTTCACAATTTTTATTGAATATAGAGGATCAATATAGCAATCACTGACGAATTATAGGGAAGACCAATGTATTAATAGGGTCTATTTGTCTCAAAGATCAAAATTGAAAATATTTAGTATCAAATTGACAGTCATATTTATTGTTGAATTGTTCCAAAACTAAGTCATTGAAAGTGGAACTTTCTTGAAACTTATAGTCATCATTCAACTTTGTTTTAGTGATATTTTTATATATTTAATTTGTTTGTCGAAAAGGAAGAATAAAAGAGGTATATGTTAGTTGACCACATCTCATTAAATTTTCTAGTCAGCTTGGTTTTTACTTTCATAATATTTGCTAAAATTTTAAGAAAGGTATTAGGTTTAATATCTTTCACAATATTTGTAACTTGACATGAGCTCAGTTTGAGAGTGAAGTGGAGCTAAAATGGTAAACTTTTGAGTGAGATATTTACGTTGAGAAATCTATAATTTATAATTTTTATTTGCAATTTTTATGAAGCCAAAATATTTATTTGTATTGAGCTATTTCATAATATTTCAAAACATATTTTATATTAGAATTATTAATGTGAACAAATATAAAAATAAGGTAGATTTTATTTTATACTAAATTATAGTTATCAAATCTTGACAGATATAAGTATTATATGATTTTATTTGAATAGTGCAAAATTTATTTGTTCATTGTATCCTTTAATATTTTATTATTTAGTTAATATTGATATACTATATACTTAAATTTACTAATAAAATTTTTGAAAATTTTTCAATTGATAAATTTATTTTTCATTTTAAAACTTTAATTTACCTCATATTATTTTTAATGGGCTCAATATTTAATATTGTAAAATGTGATTTATTTTATCTCAGATCATTAGAATATGATTCAAACACTTACATAAATTATATATATTTAAAATTAGTTTATTTATTATATGATTATTTCTTATAGATATGACTAATCCCACTTTCTAGGGGGATCCAAGCAAAGCCAACATTTCATGTTACTATTTCCAATTAAATGATTCCTTGGGAAAAATATGCCCTGTCCACTTTTTGCAATATCTGTAAGCTATTTAACTGCATGATAATAAATATAAATAAGTATTCTACTATTTATAATTGCAAAATCATAAACACAAAAATAAAATTTGTTTCTAGAAAAATATTTGAATTTATATTTAAGTGCAATAAAGATAAGGTGCATATGTAAATCTATATTACTTTGCTAGTTTCCTAACTTCTTTCATTCAAATGCCTTGAGATTTATTTTTACAAATAATGTGAAGGAGATAATAATAACTTACATAGTAATTCAAAAAAATCTATCATGGTAGGAGCTGATGCCAGAGCAAGCTCTCTAGATGTTGTTGGAAAAATAAAAATGGATAAGATGAGGAGGATGGCCAAGCTAATTTTCCTTTTGTTCATCATCATGTCTTTAATATTGAGATGAATTTGAAACACAATGTTGATTTATGTTTGAAAGTGGATTGAATGATTTGTCCATTTGTATCTACATTTATATTGATAGAAGCATAGGTTACTTTTATGTGATATGGATAACTTAAACTTTTATACTTTCAACGTAGTAAGTCATTTAAAATATGTAAGGGAAAGATTGTTAAGTATAAAAATAGGTTGATAATTTTAATTTATTTTAAGTTACCTAAATGATCATAAAATTGTTAAATACGACAAATTGATAATAATAATAATAATAATCTAGGCATTTTTCTTTGACCTGGTTGTTGACTTATCGAGAAATGATTAAGGGAGTACACATGGGGCTTAATTAGTGAGTGATTATTTACCTTAATCAATGGTTAAATTAATTTAACACTAAGTATTCCTATAAAAGCCAACCATTAAGCTAACCCGACTCAATTCCTTATTTCTTTCGTTCGCTCCTCATTCTCCCAATTGATGTCATCGCCAAGCCCTTTTTCGCACTCGTCACCCTCTCCTCCACAGCTCCCCTCTCTTCTCGTCACCCATCACCACCATCTTTCGAGCTAATCGTGAGTCCAGAAAGAAAGAGTCGACATCCCCTCTTTCTCTCTGTCACTAGCTTTGATCCGTATTGGTGCACCCTCGCAAGTCGACGATCTCTCAGTCAACAATATATGAGCGTTCGTTCAACGATCTTCTACTCCATAGTGTTCTAGATCTATATTGTTGTTATCTCTCGAGCTGACTGCAAGTCCAAGATGGAGAGCTAGCAACCTTCAATCTCTACGATGACATTCGATCCACAGCAGAGATCATGGTGGTCTGTAGGTTCAGATCTGTGATGTAGCTATTGTATCTTCTATAACTTATGTGTGTGATTTCTTATAATATTCTCATCTATTTTATTTGAAACAAGGGTCAGAGATTGGTAGGTTATGGGGGGAAAACATCTTTTTTATTATTGTAGGTGATGGGGTTTATTGGAGTTGGTATTTGCTTTCAGTCCCATTGATTGGTGTAGATCGGATACTTTTAGCAGATCAAGTAGCGATTGAGGTTGAATTAGTACAAGGAAAATTTAGATCTGGATATAGTTGTGTGAATAGATTAATTAATTACTATAAGGAGATTCTAATTACAATCTATATGTGGTGTAGAAAATGATTAGATTAACTAAGTTGATATTGTACTAGTTAATTTGTGATTAGTGAATCGGGGTTCTGTTGGATCGAGAAGCGTCGCTAGAGGGGGGGTGAATAGCGATCGTAAAATTTTTCGTTCGTTTCATTCGAGTAGATAATTAAACGAGTAAACACAGCGGAAAATAAAGAGACACGTTTGTTTTACTTGGTTCACAACCCAGCGGTTGCTACTCTAAGGCCCTATCGGTCCTAGACCGTGTACGGAGGGCAAAGCACTATAACGTCTCCTCCTTGTTGGAGGTAGGAGACAACGATCACAAAACCGGAAAGTACGAGGATGAGGCAACAAGCCTACCTCACCTCGTTACGAATAAAAACAACGAATACAATATCAAAATATATTACTAGATGTTGCTGCCGATGAAGAAGATCTGAACTTGTTGTTGCATCGGCGTTATGACGGTGTTGGAGCGTTGGCGTTGTAGGAGCACTTGATGAATGAACTTGATAATGTTTGGAGTTGGAATCCTCCCCTCCTTTTATAGATTTTAGCCTCTGAATTTGTCTCCTCATCTTTAGGAACGGATCACGAAGTTGTATAAAATTTATCGCGAAGTGGCCGCGTCAAACCTTATCCGTTTTGACCTAGCGCAAAGGCTGATTCGTCGCCATCAGTCTACTGATGCCTCCCATCAGTCGACTGATGAGCATCAGTCGACTGCCCAATGTCCAGCAGTCGACTGCCAGCCTGGCCACTTCCCTGTAGTAAGAGGTTAGCTCAGAAAATGATAAATGCGACGGTTTCTGACCGTCCGATCTCGACCTAGACCTTCCACAGGAAGTCTTAGTTGAATCACCGCCTATGGTTGTCCCCGTAAAGAGGACATGACCTTACCATCTCTCACTCACACGAGCTTACCTCGATACTTACTGTGTCACTTTCGCTTCCAGCCTTCCACTCAATTCCTGAGTGTCGCCCGACCACCGCGGCTTCCTCCGGGTGTCGCTTGTTGGTATTGCTGAGAAGCTCATTGGGTCCCATGTCCCCGGATTAAAATTTTCACTAATGAAAACTAATTCGGATGGGATGAGTTTCCTAAGCACAACCAATTCGTCGTCGTGCCAATGACTCGAGCGATCGCTTGAACAAACTTGTTGTTCAAGCAATCAACTCTCCTAGTCGGTTAGCCGCGGAAGAGACGACGGACGGATCGTCAGTTTTTGTGTTTCTTATCGGGGTCCATGATTATACAAATACATATGAATATAAACATGTGTAATCAACTCATACATAAAGTAAACATCCACACAATAATAAAAACATGCAAAGATCAATAATAAAAGTTATAAAACTTTTATACCTCACGATCTTCTATCGTATGTCCTAACCTCCTTGTAGACTTCGTGTAGGCGAAGATCCTCCACAAGTTGAAGCTTCTTAGATCTTCTTCAATCCAAAGAAAGAAGAACTCTTTTTCCCTTCTTGCTTGAGTCAACCACCAATCCACAAAGGATTGATGCCGCTGGCCCCAAGAATAGAGAGAACATAATGGAAACAACCAAGGAACCGAACTAGGGACAAACCCTAGTTTTGGTGCCGCCGGCCAAGAGGGAGTGAAGAGGAGAAGAGGAATTCGGTTGAGCCCCGACCAAGGTGGAAGGAAGAGATCTAGGAACCGGCCACACCCTAGGAAGAAGAAGAGATCTTCTCCTATAGTTGCCGCCCACTCTCCTTGCCAACCCTAGCCGCCCAACCTCCTTTCCTCCTAGGGTTTCTTGCCGCCCAAGCCATTGAGGGGCAAAACCCTAATCTCCAAAACATCTAACTCCATCATCTATGTGCCGACCATGGAAGAGGGGAAGAAGGATAGAATGTGGACCGACCAAGGTAGAGGGTAGAAGGTAGGGACCGGCCATGCCTTAGGAAGAAGAAGAAAACCCTCTTCCATGTGTTGCCGCCCAACTTCTTTCCCAAACCCTAGCCGCCCAAAATAATCTAAACCAACTAGGATTCCTAGCCTCCAAAGGAAGCAAACCCTAATCCCCTAAACCAACCATCAAAACTTGTTGTTGCCGCCCAACCCATAGCCACCCTTTTATAGAGTTAGGGTTAGGCCTTGGTTTAATCTCCACCGTCGGATCTAGGGTTTCATCCCAACCATCGGATCTAGGGTTTTATCCCAACCGTCGGATCTAGGGTTTCATCCCATCCGTCGAATCTAGAGATTTAATCTCAACCGTCGGTTCTAGAGATTTAATCTCAACCGTCGGTTCTAGGGTTTTAATCCCAACCGTCGGATCTAGAGATTTAATCTCAACCATCGATTCTAGAGATTTAATCTCCACCGTCGGTTCTAGGGATTTAATCCCAACCGTTGGATCAAGAGATTTAATCTCAACCGTCGGTTCTAGAGATTTAATCTCAACCGTCGGTTCTAGGGTTTTAATCCCAACCGTCGGATCTAGAGATTTAATCTCAACCGTCGGTTCTAGAGATTTAATCTCAACCGTCGGTTCTAGGGTTTTAATCCCAACCGTCGGATCTAGAGATTTAATCTCAACCGTCGATTCTAGAGATTTGTTTTCCATCATTTGATCTAGACTACAATAGGGACCATGAGGAGGAGTTGGGTCTTGGCCACCCGATGGATCGGAACCACACAAACTTGATCCATCAATGATGTTCCATTCCACTAGAGGATCATCATCGAACTACCTCACCAACCCCATAAATTAATATGGGCTCCATATATTATTTGTACATCTATCTCTCCGTGTTTAAGATATCGAATGTCCGTCAATTAATTGATTTACTGACCATCAATTAATTAACATCTAACTCCTCGAGTAGTACCACTCAACCTTATCATCATGTTGACTAAGTCAACCTGCAGGGTTTACATGATGAACCTTATGAGCTCCTCAAGGGGACATCATCAACCTAATACATAGGACACGGTTTCCTCCTATAATCAACGACACACCATGTAAATAATATTATTTCCCAACTTACCGGGCATATTGATTTAATCCATAGAAATCTCACCCTCTGGTAAATCAAAGAAATAAATATTAAGTACATGTGCCCGTTATTATATCGGGATTAAGAGCATGTACAACATAATATCCGAGGTCCGATTCAATTATGTAGTTAGCAATAAATTGAATCACCTCTATGTCGGTCCTGCTCAATACACCTAAGTGTACTAGTGTAACTCTATGTTCAAGACAAAACAATACCAAGCTACACTACAACCATGCCAATGGTTTGTCCAAAACCATCTTGGTTGTGAGCCTCTACTTATACTCTACAAGGGACTGATAACATGATCTTCTGTGCCATCACCCAAGCACCATGTTATCTACAATGTAAAGTATTAGACAATATGCACATATAAATATAAAGTGCAAACAATGATCATGTGATTCTTATTTCAAAATAAAGATGTTCATACTAAAGAGCTAGGCTTTCAGTATACATCCCAACATCGCTAGCCTTCAGCTCTAGCTTTAGTACTTTTCTGCACACTCGATTTAGCTCATGAGATAACGATGTAAACTTAACTTTGTGTCTTTGTCATAATCAAAACACAGGTTCGATTATCTAGTGCCCCTGCACCAACAGGTTCAAGTCCTTGTAGAATTAGAAACGATCACTAGATGTAGGGTAGAATTTATTAATGCTTTATATTCTATGTGTAGGACTCTAATTCGAGATAAGTTACATACACGAAGACTATCAACACGAGCTACATATCAAGTGTTTTAGTAATATATGAGAGGTGTCCTAAGGCAATCACCTTATGTTTAAACCATTTATATGATAAATGAAGATTCACTATTTGAGTATACATGTTTTCATGTATTTGCTTAGATTTTAAACTCATTTACTGAATGTCCACGATACGATTCACAATATGAGAGAATTTGTGATTGGATCACAACTAGTGACTATCTCTATATGTGTAATTGTGATGTATTAGAATTATCCCTAGTCAATGAATTGATGGATTTGGACACCATCAATTCTGTCGAGACTAGCACGAGGTATACTCCTTGGTGTATCCAAGTAGCTGATTCTCATTGGCTGAAGACATTATGATGTCCAGATTTAATCGTTGATGCTAGTTATGGTAACTTGTTCATTGGAGTGACTAGCTGTAAGACTTCATATGGTTCTCTACATATATAGATATGTCAATGAAGTTCTAACTACAACTTAACTGTGATATTCCTTTGACTTACGGTATTTGTTGGTGTAGTGGGCACCTAAGTCGAACCTGAGTTTTGATTATAACAAACGATACAAAGTTAAGCTCATTTTGTTATCTCACAAGCTGAATCAAGCGTGCAGAATTGCTAAGCTAAAGCTGAAGGACAACGACACCCGGAGGATAGCCGTGGTGGTCGGGCGAAATCGGGAGGACTTCGGAGGAAGTCGAAGAACTCGGGTGAAGACCAGAAGCGAAGCTTCAAAGGTAAAAGATGAGGTAAGCTTGTGTGAGTGAGAGTAAGTAAGGACGTGTCCTCCGTATGGTGACATCCTTAGGCGTCGATCCGACCAAGACTTCCCATGGAAGGTCTAAGTCGAGATCGGATGGTAAACGGCCATCGAACTTACTTATATTAACTGCATTTTCGAGCTAACTCTTTGTTGTAGCTGGAAACCATGCCATCAGTTGACTTATGACTTGCATCAGTCAACTGATACCTTCAGCAGTCAACTAGTAATGGTAGCAGTCGACTGATGGTCAAGGATCAGCTTCGAGGGGAGTCAAAGCTTATCTCCATTTTTGAAGGACTAGGAGGCTTGTTCTCATTGGTTAAAGATCTGAACGTCTAGGGTTTCCAAGGCTATAAAAGTAGGGGATCTCTAACCCTTCTTTCATCAATTCTAAGTGATTCCAAAAGCCTCCAAGTGCTATCGCAACACCTCAATTCTCCGACAAGCCTACGACGAAGTGCTACCTAGACGACGATCCGAGATCTTCTTTCAAATTCCATCTATTAGGTCGTCAGTAAAAGCTCTATTTTAAAGTTCATTTCATACATTGTCAAGTTTATTTTTCTGAGCTTTAATCATAATGAGGATAGGAGGAGTGTCCCTCTACTTCGAGTTTTCTTGTAATCAATTCACTCCTACCTCCAACGAGGAGGAGTACTTTTGTGTTTTTCCCTCCGTACGTGGTCTCGGACCACTAGGGCCTTGGACTAGCAGTCGAAAGACTATTAACCAAGTAAAATATCTTGTTTCCTTTTCTTTATCCGCTGCGTACTCATTTCTAATCAAACAAACGAGAAATTTTGTCTTTCGCTATTCACCCCCTTTAGAGATTCTAAACGATCCAACAATTGGTATCAGAGTCGGGGGTGCTAAGATTTGGTGAAACCACCAATCTAGCTTTTTTTTACAGATTTATTTTAATTTTTTCGAGTCTTTTTCATTCATTTAAATTCTCTCCCGCACTACTAATCCAAGACGCAAGTCTTGGTACATTTTGTTTGTTTTTGTCGTTGCTAGATTTCTTCATTTTACTTGCTCTTTTTGTGTTAATGGCTCATCTCGAGGGTTTTAGCACTATCCGACCTTCGTTTTACAATGGAGATGACTTCTGTTATTGGAAGGGTCGGATGGAGTGCTTCCTTAAGACCCAAATCGAGATGTGGATCATCATCCAAACAGGATTCACACTTCCGACTAACGAAGTGGGTGAATCCTTGGATTATGACCAATGGACCAATGCTACAAAAAGACAAGTTGAAGCTGACGCCTAGGTGACTCAAATCCTCCAATGCGGTTTGTCCTAGGAGGAGCTCAATCATGTCGGCCCCTTCATCAGTGCAAAGGACTTGTGGACCAAATTAGTGGAACTACATGAAGGAACCGACGAAGCAAAGGTATGCAAATGAGACCTTCTTTTTGATAAATTATATAATTTAAAAATGAAGGAACATGAGACGATGACTCAATTACACACCCGTGTATAAGACATCGCCAACAATTTGCACGCCATCGGACAAAAGGTCGAAAACCGTGACCTAATAAGGTATGTTTTGAATTCATTTCCTAGGACTACCTTGTGGGCATCCATGGTCGATGCCTACAAGGTCTCTAAGGACTTATCAAAAATTAGGTTAGATGAATTATTTAAAGAATTTTAACTCCACGAGCAGTCTAATTCAGTACCCGAGAAAGGTATAGTTCTTATTGCAGGTCAAAAGAAGAAACCCGCAAGTAAGCCACCCTTGAAGGAAGAAGAAGACGAGTACGAGTCGGAGGTCAATCCGGAGATGGAGACCGAACTAGTCAACCTAGTTCGAAGGATGATTAAGAGCCAAAAATGACCCACAACTCAACCCAAGGAAGGTAAATCTAAAGCTAGTTCTAATATTAGGTGTTATGAATGCAACAGGTTCGGACATGTCAAGTCGAAATGTCCGAAGCTCAAAAATAAAGCACCAAAGTTCAAGAAGGCACTCAATGCTACGTGGGAAGAGGCATCGGAGGAAGAAGATGATGACCTTGTCTTCATGGCTAAACTAACCGAATCGGAGCCGGAGTCCGAGTCTGAGCAAGAATCTAAACCCGAGGATGAGTCAGACTATGAATCTCTATTCAAGACAAGCCACGGATACGCATCTAGTTCAAGAGATACTCTCAAGGTAAGTTGGTCCCTCATTAGTACTTTATAAAATGCAATTAATTTTATAACTAGGAAGTTAGCTAAGTCCGAGTCCAAGGTTGAGAACTTGTTCGAGGAGGTCAAACTCCTTAAACATGAGGTCTCCCTAACCTCTTCGACTAGTCAAGTTCAAGAGGAGGACTCAACTCAAATTGAAAAGCTCAAAGTTGAGAACTCACTTTTGAAAAGTCAAGTCGAAGATCTTAGGAACACGTTGGAAAGGTTCACTTTGAGATCCAAGGGACTTGACCTCTTACTTGGATCGCAAAGGGTCGTGTACAACAAGTCGGGCTTGGGTTTAGCTCAAATACGACTAACAAATCGTATATGTCAATCGTAAGTCGAAATAGAATACATGTCCAAGCATGGGTCCCTAAGACCACTTTGATTTCTCAATTAGGATCTAACCATTATTGGGTTCCTAAGGACCAAATCCACTATGTGGAAAGACAAAACCGATTCAATGGTCCCGAGGGAGCTAGTACAAAACTTGTTCGTGCTATTACTTAGAAATTGCATGCTTAGTTGTTTTCTTTCTGTTCTTTTTAGAATGGTTAGATAGGGACTATAACACATTAATACTTGATAACATAGTACCAGGATGCGACGAGATGATAGTACGCTAGGAAAGCGAAGTCTTAGGTACTCGAGCTGGATAAGGTGTATCTAGTTCGGTTCACTTGACCGAGTGGAACTAGCTGAAGCTACCTTGTCGTATCCTAGACTAGTTAGACTAGGAAGTGGTCTTAAGTGAGTCAAGTTACTATTTTCTCAAAATTGACTTTGTCTAAGGAAGTGGTCATTTTTCCGATCAAAGAAGGCCTCTGTGCCTCACCACGACCTGGAAGCCAAGATCTTGAAAAGGTGACTTGATGAACTTAGGGTCAAATCCGAATCTAACGCAAGGTTGACTTGTTTCGATTCATTAAAATTAATCAAGTAAAATTGAATTCATCTCACAAGAACACATAAGGATAACATGTTTGATCATGTAGAAATGGGTGAGATGACCTAGGACTAATAATCTTCAACTAACCCTTAAATTCCAATAATCCGATCCAACTACCTTGTGTGTAGGATCAATGGATGTTGGATAGTGGTTGCTCCCAACACATGACGGAGGATCATCTTAAGTTTTCAAAGCTTCGATTTAAACAACAAGGATCGATAGCCTTTGGAAACAACGGCAAGCTCAAAATCATCGGATCAGGTGATATTGAGCTCAACTCAAACTTTATCATTCAAAATGTTTTACTAGTTAAAAATTTTGAATATAATTTACTTAGCGTAAGTCAGTTGTGTGATAATAACTATAAGGTCATATTTCTAGAAAATGAATGCGTAATTAAAACAAATGAAACCTCTAAAACAATCCTTAAAGGAACTAGGAATAGCAACATCTATACTATTAATCTACCTAACTCCTCAACCAAGTGTCTTATGACACAGCAAGAGGAATCTTGGTTGTGGCACTAATAACTCGGTCACTCGCACCCAAGACTCATCCACAAGATGAGTCAAAGTGGCTTAGTCAGAGGTTTGCCCAACCTTAACAACTTAGACAATAAAATTTGTAATGCTTGTCAACAAGGTAAACAATCTAGGACACAACATCGACTAACTAATCAAGAACGTACCAAAAGTGTTCTTGAGCTCCTACATATGGATCTATTTGATTCACATGGAGCTAAGTCACTTAATGGTAGTCAATTAATTGATGATTATTCTAGGTTTACCTGGGTTAGGTTCATCAAATATAAAAGTGATACCCTAGATCAACTCATCAACTTGTTTACACTAATCGAAAATCAAAAGAACCTTAAAATTAAAAGACTTAGGAGCGATCATAGTGGTGAATTCGAAAACCACAGGTTTACAGATTTCTGTAACCTAAATGGATATCACCATGAATTCTCATGTCCTAGAACCCCACAACAAAACGGCCTAGTCAAATGTAAAAATAGAACCCTACAAGAAGCTGCTAGGACAATGCTAAACGAATATAACCTCCCTGACAGGTTTTGGGCAGAAGCTATTAGTACGACTTACTATGTCCAAAATAGGATCCTTTTGGTAAAGAGGCACCTTAAGACCTCGTACGAAATCTATCACGACAAAGTACCTAACGTCAAGTACTTTAGGGTATTTGGACGTAAGGTACATATCCTGAACACTAAGGATTACCTAGGAAAGTTCACCTCCAAAACCTCTACTGGAATCTTCTTAGGATACTCGACTACAAGTAGAGCCTATAGGGTATAAAACCATGACACCCTTAGAGTTGAAGAGACCATTAATGTAGTATTCGATGAAGGACACGAACCTACAAAACCCGTAGCAACACCAACTAGTGAACCGACTCATACCAAACTCGACTCCGACCCTGAGATCGAGTCTAGTATTAATCCTAACCCAATTCCAACGAGTCATCCTATCGACCAAGTGATAGGTCACCCTAACCCAAGTCAAATTAGGATTCAAATGAATCATCCTATCGACCAAGTGATAGGTGATCCTAGCTTAGGGGTTCGAACTAGATCATCTTATAGAAATCTTAGTCAAATCTCCTTGATTTCAAAAATCGAACCCAAAACTATTGATCAAGCTCTTCTTGATCCCAATTGGATTATTGCAATGCAAGAAGAGTTAGCTCAATTCACTAGGAACGAGGTTTGGGAATTAGTACCACCACCTAAAGATAAATCAGTTATTGGAACAAGGTGGGTCTTTGGAAACAAACTTGATGACAAAGGTGAAGTAGTTAGAAATAAAGCAAGGTTTGTCGCCAAAGGTTTTAGTCAAGTCGAAGGATTAAATTACAATGAAACCTATGCCCCCATAGCTAGACTAAAATCCATCCGAATGTTGTTAGCATACGTTGCATATCGAGGTTTTAAATTATTTCAAATGGATGCCAAGTCAGCATTTTTGAATGGACTTATTAAGGAAGAAGTGTACGTTAGTCAATCCCCAGGATTCGAAAGCCTAGATAAACCCGACCATGTCCTTAAACTAAAGAAAGCTTTTTATGGACTCAAACAAGCTCCTCGAGCTTGCTACGAGAGGCTTTCAATTTATCTTAAGTCTTAGTCAAGGCCTAGTCAATCCAACTCTTTTCATAAAAATCGTAGGTAAGGAAATCTTTATAGCCCAAATCTACGTAGACGATATCATTTTCGGAACAACCAATTTGATCCTACTAAATGAATTCATTTCACTTATGGAAAGTGAATTTGAAATGAATTTAGTAGGTGAATTGAGTTTCTTTCTAGGACTACAAATTAAACAAACTAAGGATGGAATATATTTACATCAACAAAAATATACTAGGGAATTAATTAAATGTTTTGGAATGCAAGATGCTAAAACCATCAATACACCCATGGCAACTAATGTCAATATAGGAGAGGACTTAAAAGGAAAGCCCATTGACCTAAAATACTATAGGAGTAAGATAGGAAGTCTTCTATACTTAACTGTGAGTTGACCTGACATTTTATTCGCAGTAAGTAAGTGCGCAAGGTTTCAAACCTGTGCCAAGGAGTCTCACTTAACCCTAGTCAAGCGTATCCTTAGGTATTTAAAGGGCACACTAAGCGTAGGTATTTGATACCTTAGATCTATCGAGTTCGAACTAATTGGCTATTCAGACTCAGACTATGCCGGAAGTAAACTCGATAGAAAGAGCACAAGTGGTTGTTATCAACTTCACGGCTCGAGTCTAGTGAGTTGGTGCAGTAGGAAGCAACACTGTGTTGCCTTATCTGTTGGTGCAATCGGCCCAGGTCACGATTGACCAGGACTCGCGCTGGACTCGAGAGATGTTTTGATGTTCAAGCAAAACATATGACAATGTGATTGTCATGGGAACTTGGCATGGAAAGTCCAAGTGGGACATTTGGCATTTGGGAAAGTCCAAGCATGGGCCTTGGCATGGAAAGTCCAACATGGGTTGGCAAGGAAAGTCCAAGCATGGGTCTTGGCATGGAAAGTCCAACATGGGTTGGCAAGGGAAAGTCCAAGCTTGAGTCTTGGCATTTGAGAAGTCCAAGGGGTTTGATATTGGTGGCGTAAATTCCAAGCGGTAGTCTTGGCAGCATAAGTCCAATGGTTGGCGGCATAAAGTCCAAGCGAAGTCTTGGCAGTGTAAGTCCAATGTGCCTTGGCGGTGTAGACACCGTTAGCATGACATAGCCGATGGAAGCACCTGAAGGCTAGCGCAATGGATGAACAAGTCATAGATGACTTGGAGAGATCTGAGAGGCGCGAGGCTGACGAAGGTGGGTAGAAGGCTTAGGTCTAGGCTAAGGGTGGTCTAGCAAGTATGGGGGAACCATACATGGGTTAAACCTCATGTTTGAGGTGTGCCTGTCGACTGGTGACATATGGTAGTCGACTGGCATGAGTCAACTAGGGTTTGACTGCGGGGAGTGTCCTAGCAGTCGACTGCCAGAGGTGGGCAGTCGACTGATTGGCCGAGCAGTCGACTGATCTTATGATCAGTCGATTGGTGCTCGAAATCTCAGGCACAGAATCGAGTCGAGACTCGACTACTGGGGTTAGCAGTCGAGTGAAGGATCGATCAGTCAACTGATGGACATGATCAGTCGATTGATGTCCTATCCGTTGGATTTTTCCAGCGTGGATTACACCATTGTCTCACAGCAATAGTGTCATCAGTCGACTGATGGTCCCGATCATTCGACTAATCGGCGATTTCCAGCCCAAGCAGAAGCTTTAAATGGAGCTCGTGGAGGAGGAAATCAAAAAGGTTCTTTGAGGTGTTTTGGGGCGAGTTGCTACTACAATTCAGGGTCTCCAAGTGCTACTCGATCAACCTAGCAAGCAAGCATTCAAAAGAGTTTTGTGTAAAGTTTTATTTGCATCTCTTGTTGTATTTCATATTGTATTTGCTTGTTGTATTTAGTTTATTGTTGTAAACTATTGTAAGTGGTTTCTCCGCCTCTGACTTGTGTCGAGAAGGAGGTATTGCATAGTGGTGTGTGATTGGCATCGCTAGAGCTCTTTAGAGCTCGATCTGTGGAGTAGGAACCATTCGGTTCCGAACCATGTTAAATACTTGTGTAATTGTGTGTTTGTCTATTTCGTTATTGCTTTACTATTATTCCACTGCGCGCTAATGAAGATTGTAGATGAACGCAAACGATTTCCATCGACGTAAGGAATCGACGCTATTCACCCCCCTCTAGCGGTCACAAATCCTCTACAATTGGTATCAGAGCCCGGGGCTCTTCTACAGACTAAATGCCGGGAGCTAAAGATGCTAGAGGGAAGGATGGAGAGATTGGGTGACGACATCAACGTTCTTCCTTCCTTCGACCGCGAAGATTTCGCGTATTGGAAAGGTAGAATGATGCATTTTCTAATGTGTGACTTTGACAATTGGATTAGTGTCTTAGTATGTTTTGACACTCCAAAAGACGATGAAGGAAGAAAAATCAAGAAGAATAATTGGAGCCAAAAACAACTCCGATACTATAACATCAACAATAAGGTAATGGGTATTTTGCTTAATATAATCCCTAATGATATTTTTATCAAGATAGGGGATTGTAAAGACGCCAAGGAGGTATGGAACAAATTGGTGAAATTTCATGAAGAGCCTCACTCAATCCAAGAAAATAAGGAAGATAAGGAAGAGGGGTCATCCTCACAAGAAAGTGAGGATTCGGAAGTTGATAGGGAATCAATTTCCGGATCGGAGGAAGAAGAAGAGGAAGAGGTGGAAGAAGCCTCCACCTCTAGGATTGAGGGGGAGGAGAGAATTCCCACACCGGAGCAACCTCAAGAAGAGCCTTCAACATCCAGTCAAGATGAAGAAGCTCAAAATCCGGCTTCCACCATGGACCTAGGTAACTCAAGCAATGTAATTTTAAATAAAATTCATACTATATGCTTTGAGTGTAGGGAAGTCGGGCACTATAAGAGCAAGTGCCCAAAGAGAGTAAGGAAAGCTTCACCGGCACCAAAAGTCAAGGATACCAGTGTCCCCACCAAGAAGAGCAAGGAGCACATGGTGTGCTTCAAATGTCGACTACCGGATCATTACCGGAGTCAATGCCCAAAGGGGGAGAAGAAAACTCAAAAGGCATCTTCACAAGTAGGGGGAGCCTCTAAGGCAAACCCTAAGGTATATTGTAATGCTCTTTCTTTAGTTAATAGACAAAAGCATGCTAGGAATTTCAATTCACTTGCCATCTATCATGAAAATCATGTTAGAAATAACAAATATTTTTGCTTATGAGCTAAAAATGTCCACTTAGGAAATAAGGAGAAATTTGGGACTAATGTCCCTAAAAAGACCTTACCTAGGGAATCCATCAAGAAAATAGAAGACAACCTAAATCCTAAATGGACTAGGCATATGCCTAGAAAAAACCATGCCCAAGGATCAAATCAAAATTCTAAAATTGGGCAATTAGAGGTCGAAAATCAAGCCTTGATGTCAAGGCTTGAGAAACTTGAGAAGACCCGTAAGAGTATGCAAAACAAAATAAAAGGGTCAAATGGTCAAAGTCAAGGGTCAAGATCTCAAAGTCAACACCTAGGGCCTAAGAGACAAAAGTCAACCGAGGGAAAGAAAGGTTTGGGTAACAAACCTAAGCCTAAGGTGGCTTATCATAGTGTTCCATTTGATTATGGAACACAAACTAGGTCTAGGAAGACCAAGGTCAATAGGGAAAGTCATCCCTAAGGTTGACCAAGGTATGTGCTTAGTGGCTAGGATTTCAAGGAAACCTAGGGAAGCCACTAAGAAGGTTGCAAGGGGAGTTACCCCTAGAGTCAACCTAGGGAAGACCACAATGACCAAGGCTAACAAGCCTAGAAGAGTCATTAGGAGGGTATCTAGGGAGGTTATCCCTAAGGAATACCTAATTAACCCTAGGACCTCAAATAGGTTTTGGGTTCCTAAGAGCGTGATCGATTCACGCTAGATGGGTTTAGGGTGTGCCAACTTTAAATGGAAGGGTAGTTAACCTAACCATGGTAATGGTGGCATTTTAGGTTATTTTCAAGGTTATGGATACCTTGGAAATAGTTTTGATCTTTGATCC
This sequence comes from Wurfbainia villosa, assembly GCA_025175895.1. NCBI lineage: Eukaryota > Viridiplantae > Streptophyta > Magnoliopsida > Zingiberales > Zingiberaceae > Wurfbainia > Wurfbainia villosa. Next base: position 17,858,531 of record CM046006.1, on the reverse strand, counting down.
TAAAAGATTTTAGGATGTGCCAATACATTGTTGGGATTATGAAAAATCAATTAATTTGGCACAATTTAGGTTTAGAGGTCATAGTGTGCCATTTTGGGTTTTTGGCACACTTGGGAGAAAAGTAGCAATATGGAAAAATACAATTAATAATATCAAATGGAAATTAATATTAAAATTTAGGTATTATTATACATATACATTTTATATGTCATGCTTTGTTTGTCATATAATATGCCATGACATCATATCTATTTTTAACTATTTAATATGTCATGATCATGCTTTTAGGATTAAGTTTAATGTCATGTGTTTTTAGATTTCATCTTATGTCATGACATCATGATTATGAGTATGTGTTTATTTATACCATCATTAATGTCATAATCATTCATGCATCTAAATTGATTAAAATTGAGTTAAGGACTTTGGCATGACTTGAAGTCTCATTTATAAGGGAATCAAGTAGAGTTGCCTTAGAAAAATGCATGAAACTCTAGATTAGGATGAACAAAACCCACATCTAACATCACATTGACATGTATGTGTATTTATACACCCTAGATACATGTGAGATGCTAGGATATGAGTTAAGTTCAAGGTGCATAGTTTTTGCATCTAGATGAACTCAAACTCATCTAAAATCATTGGTGGATCATTGGGAAAGCTTGTGTACAAGTCATGTACATTGAGCCCAAGGAACATGATCCAATATAGGTTTTCAAAAACATTTTAAAATCATTTTAGAAAACCTTGGTGAAGTCTATCTTTTGATAGCAATCACCATTGATGAAGTTGATATAAAGTAGGGCCAAAACATTGAAAATTTCAATGGTTTTGAACTTTGTATCAATTTCACTATTTTATGGGTAAAATAATTTTCAAATATTTTTCACCCATTGTATTGGTCATAAGTATTATACGTACGAATTTTCACGATTTTTCGAATTACGTATAATTACTTATGAATTTTCAAAATCCATTTCTGATAATTAAAAATCAGATTTTTCAGTTATCAGTCGACTGCCCTTGGTGGCAGTCGAATGATGTGCAAGGCAGTTGACTGATTTCTGATAGAGTCGACTGCCATGATGATTTTGGGAAAACAAGGTTTGTTTACCCCATTTTCAGCTATGTCAGAGTTCCCTAACCACTCCTAACCCTAGGATATGCTTTGGGAAGCATTATAAAGGGTGAAAATCCATTGGATATGGATGAGGAAAGGTGTTAGGGTGATGTATCAATTTAAGGTGTTGGAAAGTTTAATGTTGAAATTCCAACCTTATTTCTGATGGTTTAGAGTTCCTATTGGCTTATGGACTTCCCAAGGACATTGTTGGTGCAATGGTCAAGGGGGAGCAAGTCTTTAGAGGGAGGTATCCATCATGGGATGATGGATGATATTTTTTCCTCATGAGGGAGAAAATGGGATTTTGAGATCCCCAATTTAGAAATTGGGAGAGTGTATAGGATTGCCTCTCTTGAGTGATATGAGACTTATTACTAGAAAGATGGTAGGCATCCTAGGTATTTTTGGACCAAGGGGAAGATTGTAAGATCTCATTGGAACATGAGACATTGACCTCCTTGGAGAGAACCTTTTTGATGTTAGTCAAAAAGGGAGAGAACTTATTGGGAGAATGACATCAATTTAGAAAATTGATGGGGATGATTAGTTTGAGTTAGATGGTCTAACTCAATGGTTTGTTTGGTTTTTGTCAAACATCAAAAAGGGAGAGATTGTTGGTGCAATCGGCCCAGGTCACGATTGACTAGGACTCGAGCTGGACTCAAGAGATGTTTTGATGTTCGACAAAAACATATGACAATGTGATTGTCATGGGAACTTGGCATGGAAAGTCCAAGTGGGACACTTGACATTTGGGAAAGTCCAAGCATGGGTCTTGGCATGGAAAGTCCATCATGGGTTGTCAAGTAAAGTCCAAGCATGGGTCTTGGCATGGAAAGTCCAACATGGGTTGGAAAGGGAAAGTCCAAGCTTGAGTCTTTCCATTTGAGAAGTCCAAGGGGTTTGATATTGGCGGTGTAAAGTTCAAGTGGTAGTCTTGGCAACATAAGTCCAATGGTTGGCGGCGTAAAGTCCAAGCGGAGTCTTGGCAGCGTAAGTCCAATGTGCCTTGGCAGTGTAGACACCGTTAGCATGACATAGCCGATGGAAGCACCTAAAGGCTAGCACAATGGATGAACAAGTCATGGATGACTTGGAGGGATCTGAGAGGCGCGAGGCTGACAGAGGTGCCTAGAAGGCTTAGGTCTAGGCTAAGGGTGGTCTAGCAAGTATGGGGGAACCATACTTGGATTAAACCTTATGTTTGAGGTGTGCCAGTCGACTGGTGTCATATGGCAGTCGACTGGCATGAGTCAACTAGGGTTTGACTGCGGGGAGTGCCCTAGCGATCTATCGCGAGGTGGGCGATCGGGATTAGCCGATCGTGATCTTGCGATCGATCGGTGGTGCTCGAATCTCGAGCCGCAGTCAGTCGAGACTCGACTGTAAAGGTTAGCAGTCGAGTGAAGGCTCGATCAGTCAACTGATGGACATGATCAGTCAACTGATGTCCTATCCGTTGGATTTTTCCAGCGTGGATTACACCGTTGTCTCACAGTAACAGTGTCATCAGTCGACTGATGGTCCCGATCAGTCGACTGATCGGTTATTTCCAGCCCAGGCAGAAGCTTTAAATGGACCTCGTGGAGGAGGAAATCAAAAAGGTTCTTTGAGGTGTTTTGGGGCATGTTGCTGCTGCAATTCAGGGTCTTCAAGTGCTACTCGATCAACCTATCAAGTAAGCATTCAAAAGAGTTTTGTGTAAAGTTTTCTTTGCATCTCTTGTTGTATTTCATATTGTATTTGCTTGTTGTATTTAGTTTATTATTGTAAACTATTATAAGAGGTTTCTCTGCCTCTGACTTGTGTCGAGAAGGAGGTCTTGCATAGTGGTATGTGATTGGCATCGCTAGAGCTCTTTAGAGCTCGATCCGTGGAGTAGGAACCGTTCGGTTCCGAACCACGTTAAATACTTGTGTAATTGTGTGTTTATCTATTTCATTATTGCATTACTATTATTCCGCTGTGTGCTAATGAAAATTGTAGATGAACGCGAACGATTTCCATCAACCTAACGAATCGACGCTATTCACCCCCTCTAGCGGTCACAAATTCTCTACATTATCTACCACCGAAGCCTAATACGTCGCGATGGGTGAGTGTGTGGCTCAACTTCTTTGGATGAAGCACACTCTCCAAGATTTTAACTTGAACTTCAACAATATTAGAACTCACATAGATAATATTAGCTCCATCAACTTAACCAAAAATCCTATTTGCCATTCTAGGACCAAACATATAGAAGTTAAACACCACTTTATTCGAGAACATGTAGCTAACGGGACTATTCAACTCGAATATGTGGAATCCAAGTCAAACCTAGCCGATCTCTTTACCAAGCCACTATCTGAAGCCGAATTTAGTCTACTCAAACAAAAATTGGGCATGTGCGTCATATAGTAGGAGTTACAAATCATGATTTATTATAACTCTATTATTTACTTTTCTTGTTAATGGAATTAGCTTAGGGCTTACCCTAGATATCATGAACCTATATATTTAAGGAGCCAATACATCTCACAACACATAGGACTAATGTGTTTGTGTACTTAGCCATGTAGATGGGCATCAGATGTAGACTTAGTGCATCGACATGAACCACGGAGTATAATTACATAAATTAACCAACTCTAATCAGGGCTTGTTGATCATTTCATATCAATCAAGTCAAAATAGAGTTGGACATTTAATAGATGAGCTTATTTTTAATATATTATTTTCAAAATTATATGGAACATGCTTGGACTTGGAACTAAAACTTAAAACTAGATTTCAAAAAACTCTCCATGCTTTCCGATTTATGGCAAAAGGGGGAGAAAAGGCCAAAGTTAAGGGATCACTGTTTGATAACTTAACTTAGGAACTTAATTCTATATTCTTATGGCCAAAAGTTAATGTTTTACTTAACGTAATGTTTGCAAATTTATTTCTATTAGTTGAAAAAGGGGGAGGGTTAAAACTCTTCCTAAGTAGCAAACATCAAGGGGGAGGGTTAAGACCTTCTTTCAAAGACTCACCCTTGGTCAAGGGGGAGTACTTGAAAGAAAGTCTCTATTACTCCTACTTAATTTTTATGCATATTATTTCCTTAACTTTGTATGGGTTTGTCATAGATCAAAAAGGGGGAGATTGTTGGTGCAGTGGGCACCTAAGTTGAACCTGAGTATTGATTATAGCAAACGATACAAAGTTAAGCTCATTTCGTTATCTCACGAGCTAATCAAGTGTGAAGAATTGCTAAGCTAAAGCTGAAGGATAGCGACACTCGGAGGATAGCCATGGTGGTCGGGTGACACCGGGAGGACTTCGGAGGAAGTCGAAGAACTTAAGTGAAGACAGGAAGCGAAGCTTCAAAGGTAAAAGCTAAGGTAAGCTCGTGTGAGTGAGAGTAAGTAAGGACATGTCCTTCGTATGGGGACATCCTTAGGTGTCAATCTGACCAAGACTTCCCATGGAAGGTCTAAGTCGAGATCGGATGGTAAACGACCATCGAACTTACTTATATTAACTGCATTTTCGAGCTAACTCTTCATTGCAGCTGGAAACCATTCCATCAGTCGACTGATGGCTTGCATTAGTCGACTGATACCTTCAGCAGTTGACTGGTAATGGTAGCAGTCGACTGATGGTCAAAGATCAACTTCGAGGGGAGTCAAAGCTTATCTCCATTTTTGAAGGGCTAGGAGGCTTGTTCTCATTGGTTGAAGATCTGAACGTCTAGGGTTTCCAAGGCTATAAAAGTAGGGGTTCTCTAACCCTTCTTTCATCAATTATAAGTGATTCCAAAAGCCTCCAAGTGCTATCGCAATGCCTCGACTCTCCAACAAGCCTACGATGAAGTGCTACCGAGACGACGACCCGAGATCTTCTTTCAAATTCCATCTATTAGGTCATCGGTAAAAGCTCTATTTTAAAGTTCATTTCATACATTGTCAAGTTTATTTTTCGGAGCTTTAATCGTAACGAGGAGAGGGGGAGTGTCCCTCTACCTCGAGTTTTCTTGTAATCGTTTAACTCCTACCTCCAACGAGAAGGAGTACTTTAGTGTTTTGCCCTCCATACGTGGTCTCAGACCACTAGGGCCTTGGACTAGCAGTCGAAAGACTGTGAACAAAGTAAAATATCTTGTTTCCTTTTCTTTATCCACTGCGTACTCATTTCTAATCGAACAAAGGAGAAATTTTGTCTTTCGCTATTCACCCCCCCCCTCTAGCGACTCTAAACGATCCAACAGTATTCAAGTCATCTTAGTCATGAAGACTTATGCTTCGACATCTTAAGCAAGCATCTCTGAGGAGATGTGGACCCGGGATGATTGGGTATAAGTCGAAATGCCCGAAGGTGTTTGAATAGCCTATAAAGGATTCACCACTCCTTGCGAGGAGATGTATACCCATGGCCTCTCGTCAGATTTTTACTAAAGTCTTTGGTCAAAGCATTACATGTTTAGAGTAAGGTACTCTTGGATACATGTGCAGTAACTAGAATCCGTAGGTCAAGAAAATGATACTTGGGCTAGGTGTGACGTAGCCAACCTAGTGGGGACTGACACTATAGACCATGTCCTGAACCAAGTGGGTATAAGATGCATGAAGGGAACGGGGCACGATTCATTAAAGCTGCTGAAGGATTTCAGAAATAGTTCTGGATCAACCGTTGATCTTTCGGTTAATTGGGGATCATGATGTACTACTAAGAGCCACACATGATAGTTCTATAATTAATGGTTAATTATAGATGACCAACATAAATCGGGAACCTATTTGGTCACACGCACAACGAGCGTAATCCAAAGGATTTAAAACGAGCTTGATAATGGGATTCTCAGATCAAGAGAAACTAGGTTTGGTTTGAAAAAACAAGTAGCGATCATGAAATTGTTTTAGTCGCAATGGAATCATGGATGGCCCGAGTCTTATGAAGACATGATGGATGAACCAAATTGGTTTGGTTCTAATCCAATGGTGGAGAATAAACCAAAGGGGTTTGGTTTGTTTTAAACGAATGAACCAAAGTTGGTTCGGTTCATTTTAAATTAAAATAGACCTACTCAATTTGGTTTATTTTAACTTAAGTTATTGGAGCGGGTTAACAGGTTTTGGTTATGAACCAATAACCGTTAAGAGAATATGTTCTCTATAAAAACATGGCTTAAGGGTTTTTTGTGGATAACTTGTGTGTTGGAAAACCTAGCCACCCAAGCCCTTCTCCTCTCCTTGCCACCCAACCTTGATGCCGCCCTCCTTGCTGGATGCCGCCCCTTGCTGCCGCTGGCCTCCAGCTGCTGCCGACCCTCCTCCGGCGACCCTCAGGTGACATCCCTTGGCTCCGGTGACCAAGGTGCAGCCGGTCTTCCTCCTTTGGGCCAGTGCAAATCCTCCACCAAGCTGTCTAGTTTTCTGGACAACTTGTTTCCTATCATGTTGGATCATCATTTGGACGATGTTTGGAGCTTCGACAGCGGCTACCTTACCGGCATTCGATCTCCGGTAATCCTCATAGGTGGAGGACCAAGGATTCGTCAAATGGTTGATGAATATCTCTCCGGAGAAGCGAGTTTTGGGGACTCGATTTCAAATCCGAATTTTGATTCGATTTGTGATCTTCTCTCGATCACATCGTCTTTGACACGAGGCTAGTGACTCCTACGAAGACGAGGCTTGTAGCTTGGTGAAGCTATCCCGATGATACTCGGCGTGGATACGGATAGAGGCAATTCTAGTGAGAGTTGCTTCGGTTGATGTCTTTTCCGCTCCACGTGATATGTCAGGTATGACTAGAGTAATTTCCTTTTATTGCAAAATTTGAAATTGTGATTATGTCTACATATGTTGTACTTTGCATGCGTGTGGTGTGTGTGTTGTAATAAATTAGATTTATTGCTTTTTAATTCTTCCGTTGTGCACATGTTTACGAAACATATTCGAACACACAGTCGCCACGGTGCCGGAAACCCAACAAAGTGGTGATGCATGCCAGCACAACCTTAAATCTCTGACCGAGATCGCCATGAACTTGAAGCGCGTGCTCACGCTTAACGCCCGCAATTGCACGGTTGTTGTCAAGTAATAAAAATATCGATTCCTTAGGGATTGGAAATCAAGTTGTAAGATACTGGAAAATAAAATAATAATAAATACCCTTGTTAATTAAGAAATTAACATTATAGGATTTTTTCAGGAATTTTTAGAAATTTTTCTGGATTTAAATGGAAGTTTTATGGACATTTTATTGGGATAAAGCGGATAGGCTTTTGTAAAGTCTGTTTAGACTATCTGCTATTGAGGAAAATAATAGGTTTAATTAACCTATGTTATAAATGTTGGACGGTTATTTTTCTCTGACACAGCTTTCCCCCTTCTTCCTTTTGATTTTCGCCGGTCCCTTTTTAGAATGATTCTCTTCTCTTCCTTCCTCCACCGTGTGATTCCTTTCCCCCTTCACCGATGCTACCCGAGTGAGCTCGCATGGTTGCCCATCTTCGCTGCCAGCTAATTAGCCTCCGGCCACCACAGGCAACCTCGGTAGTCAACCTTCCTTGAGTTCTTCTGATCTTGTGGCGGTCATCACCGATTCGGATCTTCGCCGACTCTTCTGCTTGCACAACGCAGTTGATCGATGTGAGCCAACACCGCCGGAGCTCAAGTCGTAACTTACTTCTTCCTCTAGATTTCTTCACCACGAGCCCAGTGATCATTGCCAACCACAGTGTGCCAATAGACACGTTGGTGCCGCTCGATCCCTACTCTAGTCGCGGGATTGATCACTGTCGCCATTTCGCTTTTTGTCGCGAGCTCAAATCGCAATTGGTTGATTCCCTCCTCTTCAATGTCGAGCTCCTTTGCGATGTATGTCGATGACCATCGTCCTCTTGCATGTGAGTCCATCATCGTTGGCTCATCGGCATGCTCATATGTTTCCACCGACTGACCTCCACCTTTTCGAACCCCATGCAGCCACCGTGGGCATCACAGCCAACTCTTGACTGCACTAGGACAGGCTACGATTCCATTGTTCCTTTCAGTGTCGTGGTCATCCTCTTGGTACTTGGCTTTGCCATGGCAGTAGGATGTTGTTTCAGAATTGTTGTGGATAGTTGAAGCAATATTTGGTAAGTTCAGATTTAAGGGGGAGGGTTCCAGTTCTGCTCGATTTGGTTTCGATCCATAGTGGGTGATGGAATGAGGATAGGTAAGCTTAAGTACTATACTTGTTGGGATTATTAAGTTTTAGATTGTGCTCAGAGTTCAATTGATGGGTTTAGAATAGATTCCCAGGAGTGAATCAAGAAGTTGGGTGTTTTCGATAATGGGTTTGTCTTCCAGATAAGTTGAGGGAGATTGAATCAACTAAAGGTATGTGTAGTTATGATTTTTGATCAGTATAAGGTGGGTGATGTACTGTATGTGATTACAGGTTTTGACAATGGATTTACTTCTAGATTCATTGTGAGGAAAGTGGAATGACGTGAGGTAAGTATAGATTTGGTTGTTCATGGTTGTGTATCAGTTTTGTTTAGTAAACTGATCTGGATGTGCTATAATTACGTAGTGATGATAGTACCTGTTCATTGTGTGGTGATGTTTGATTTATTTGGATTAAATTGAGACTGGACTCCTTAAGCAGATTAAGAAGTGGTTGAGCTGGAATCAGTGTGAGGACATTGATTTGAGGCAAAGTTCTCGGACGTGAAGACAACTGGTGTACTACATAACAAGTGGGTAATTTCCTACCTTGGTCAAGTAGTTGTTGTTGCATGTAGATTAAGATATATGATCATATTACCTTGACTCCACTCTTATTTATTCTTGTGCTTGATACTTTGTCTTTGGCTATATATGCTCTGTTGTTGTTATCACATTTTCCCCCATCATGATTAAGAGTTATAGATGTGATGTAAGTAAACCTATAAATGCTTAGTTATGTGTAAATAGTGGAGTACGGATGATGACCTGATTTGTAAATTGGGTAAAAAGGGCATCCGTGGGTAAGTAAGGTCCTGAACGTAGGATTGATTCCAAAACCCTTATGTTGCATGTTTACTACCGATCATGTGTCGTGTAAATGGTCAGGTGATTTGTGATTAGTGTGTCGCTACGGACCAGTGGTCCTAGCTTATTATGATCAGTTGAGTACGACTCTCTGCAGGATAGAGAGTGCGTCGCTCAGATTGGTATGACTTTCTACAGGATAGAGAGTGTTATGATCAGTTGAGTATGACTCTCTGTAAGATAGAGAGTGCGTCGATCAGATTGGTATGACTCTCTACAGGATAGAGAGTGGTATGATCAGTTGAATATGACTCTCTGTAGGATAGAGAGTGCGTTGATCAAATTGGTATGACTCTCTGTAGAATAGAGAGTCTGTGATGGATGTCTGTATGTGTGACTGTACATTCATGTCATTTGCATGCATACTTATAACATAGTCTCCCTTATGGTTGAGAGGGTCGTCAGTCATCCTGCCTCCCAGGTTACTCATGGAGGAGTAACTGGTGTGAGGGTAGAGTGTTAGTTGTGCCGAACTCTACCACTATAGACGGTGGTAGTTGGAGTTGCGTGCAGTTGTCCTGGGTGCGTGACACTCGACCACTCATAGATAGTGTCAGCGAAGTGGCCAGCAGCAGGGACCCACGTTGTATAGCGGGCTCTTTACGCTCATATGCTACTCGTTCATACTGCCCACTCGGTCACTCAAGAGCAGTGGTTGGTATTGAGTTGGGAAAGTTGTCAGTCGTGCCACCTAGGCCACATAGGGCGTGGTAGCAAGTAGGGGTGCGCAGGAATGACCATGCATGCTGTATTGTTGTGTCTTATGGAGTTTTGTATATCACCATATATATATACATATATGCATGTATATATATGGATGATTGTGATTAGTATATATATAGATGCAGTCTATATATATATGCTTATTGTGATGTTGCATTTGATTGCACTATGCTTGCTGCATTGGGTTGTACATCATCTTCATACATGCTACTCGCATCTGTTATATGGTTATGTCGGATACCTATATACTTGTTGGTCATACCATTAGATACCTTTGACCTATATCATGATTATAGTGTGAGTTAGTATTACTCTTCATGTTGTATATTGTGGATATATGCTTAGGTTGGATATATGTAGCGTAGCAGACTTCTAGGTATGTCTATACTTTACGTTGTTCTTTTTGTTTAGGGAGTATACACATGTATTTATATACTATGCTAGTGTATACCTGATGTACCTGTAAGTTATATTGTTGAATTACATATGATATTTGATATATATACATGTTCTTTCATATTACCGCTGAGTTATACTCACCATCACAGACTCTGGGTTTTTCTATCGCCCAGGTAACAGGTAGAAGTCTTCGTGACGGCTTAGAGCATCGCTAGCTGGCATCGTCTCATCTCAACTCTGAGGGTCTGAGCTTTTGGGTTTATCGTAGGTGTTTCGTGATGGATTTGGTTTTATATGATGATTTGTAGTGTTGGACACTACTGTTGTTGTACCATTCTTTTCTGGTTTTGTTACGGCGTTTGCTTAATTTGGTATTAGTCATACCGGTATGCATGGTGTGTGGTTTGTATTGTAGTTGTGTTAGTTTTGTTGTGCTTTGTTATGTTGTTATGTTTACATTTGTATATGTTACTGTTTATTGTGGGCCCAAGGGCCTTGTATAAACAGGATATGTTGCCACTTATAGGGGAGATGTTGTCCGTTTGATTTTCGATTCAGCATACTCTCAGGGCGTGACACAAGTATTGGTTTACTAAGCGAATATAGATTGTTTAGACCGAATCAGTTGGTTAATACACAAAAAGGGTTGAAAGGAAGACGAGAGGACTGGGAGATCACTTTTACAGGGACACCACTGTCACTGGGTCCCTGTTACGATCGACGAAATGATTCTATGTTTTCAGTTTCACCAAAATGATTGTAAACATATGTCTTACTCCTAATTCTCAATGATTGTTCAAGTAGGTAGGATATCTATTTTATTCGACGTGATGTTTTGGAACTACACCGGATTACCCTATTCCTAGCCAAGTTTCCCTTTTGAATTGTCAGAGCTTAGGGGCATGCTATCCTTAGGAAGCGCCTTGTCATTGGGTCCCACAACCCTTCTCTAGTTGATTTCTCCTACTTTGGGCCTTCTGCTAAAATAGGTTCATTACATTCTGTGATACCTATGGGTCCTCATGGTGAATAAATCTACTTGTGGGGTAACCTTAGTTGCATAGGATACCTGTCACGAGAACTCCAGCAGATTAACTTCTCACTCATAGTTGATTCCCCCACATCTTGATTCTCTATGGTTCAGAGGATTGGGTTCTCCTTTCGGTCCTTCCCCATACCTTTAAAATACTACCTAATGCTTTTGGCATATAAATCAGATTAACACAATAAAGTCAAACCATGAACAATCATATCATACAATAAAAAGCCCGCATATATAATGAAAGTGATGTAAGATAACATGAATTCATTGCATACTTATGCTTACAAATCATGATAGGCTACTTCCTAATCAAAGAATCATTGAAACTACTCCATAAATAGAAATACAACCATAAGATGTCGACAAAACAAGATTAAACTGACATGAATTACAGATAAGGAGAGAGAAGGGCTTAGTCTTGATCTAAGAGAGTCTTTGGCTGCAACTTGCATTAGGATATGGAGTAGCAGTGTCGAGATCTCCTCCTCCAGTGGTTAGGGGTGTTGGTGCAGGGGCACCAAATGATCGAACCTGTGTTTTGATTTTGGTAAAAGATGCAAAGTTAAGATTACATCATTATCTCACGAGCTTAATCGAGTGTGCAGAAAAGTGCAAAAGCTGAAGCTAAAGGCTAGCGACACCCGAAGGAAGCCCGGTGGTCGGGCAACATTCGAGTGACTTCGGAGGGAGACGAAGGAATCGAGTGGAAGGCCGGAAGCAAAAGCTACAAAGTAAGTATCGAGGTAAGCTCGTGTGTGTGAGTGTAAGTGAGGTCGTATCCTCCTTACGGGGATGGTTTTAAGCATAGATCCGACCAAAGACATCCTATGGATGGTCTAGGTCAAGATCGGGCAGTCAGCGAATGTCGAAATTATATTTTTGTTAAACTAACTTGTGATTTCAGCAAGCATCAGTCGACTGCCCACAAGAACCACTCGACTGCCTTAAATCAGTCGACTGCTGGGTGTTGCGACTCGATTGGCGCTGCCATCAGTCGACTGATGATGGCCATCAGTCGACTGATGGTTAAGGATTAGCTTCGAGGAGTCAAGCCTTATCACCTCATTCCAAGGAGATTTGTGTCTATTTGTGATTGGTTGAAGACTCATTCGATGAGGGGCTCAAAGGCTATAAAAGGAGGGCTTCTCCTAGGGTTTTTCATCAATTAAAAATGCCTCCAAGTGCTTCCGATAAGCTACGACTCTCCGACATCACTACGATGAAGTGATGCCGAGACGACGACTAGAGCTTCAACCTCCAACCTTTGAAGTCATCAATAACAAAAGTATTTATTGTATTTCATTTTACTTGTCTTGTAAAAGCTTTCATTATAAAGAGGAGAGGGGGAGTGTCCCTCTACCTCATGCTTTTGTGATTTCTTGTTTCGTTTAACTCCTACCTCCAACGAGGAGGAGTTCTTTAGTATTTTGCCCTCCGTTCATGGTCAAGGACCACTAGGGTCTTGGAGTAGTAGCCATCAGCTACGAACCAAGTAAAACCCTCGTGTCTCTTGTCTCTTTTTATTTTATCTTCCGCTGTGTCTACTCGTGTTTTAACGAACGAAGTCGAATGAAAGGTTTTATCGCTATTCACCCCCCTCTAGCAATCTGCTCGATCCAACAAGAGGGCCCTTAGATGACCCCCTTTCGAGGCTTGGGAGCCCTAGGGTGGCTCCCCTTGTGATCCTCGTGATCCTTTATAATCCTCAGCCTCTTAGACGAGTTTCCTATATATAGAGGTGGCTTTGGATTTTCATAAATGCTCAAAAAACCCTATTTCCTCGAATTTAGGGCGTCGCAACACGATCGTGTGAAATTCACATGGGCGACCATGTTCAAGGCTAGATATGTAACGCCCGTAAAATTCCTAGCAATTTTACAGAAATTTTTGGCTTGATGATCATGGGCTTTATGTGGGCCTTTTTAAAAATAAAAGAAAATAAGCCAAAAAGGGGTGCAAGGCCTAGGAATTGAACCCCAAACCTCTAGAGATAGCCAAGCCTTATAGATGCACCCACTAACCAGAAGCCCAATAGGATTATATGATTAAGGAAGAGGGGGAAACTATAGATAAATTGGACTAAGAGTAAATGAAGAGGCATGGAAAAGAAAAGAGGAACTTCTCTTCCTCCCCCCTTTATAAAGAAGAGGGAAGATTGGATTTGGTCACTTCCACCCTTCTTCTTCTTCTCCTCACCGAATTCTAGCTTCTTCTCCACCTTTGGCCGAATTTCATCCAAGCAAGAGAAGGCTAGGGTTGGTTCTTCCTTAGGTTTTCCTTCCACCAAAAAGCAACGCGAAGGAAGTAAGTATCCCTCACCTGCATACGAGTAGTTTCGATTGAATGTTTGAACAACCTATATGTTAGATCCGGCCAAGCATGTTTTGGTTTATCAATGAAGTGGTAATCTATGTTTGTAATCTATGTTAGGAAATATATGATGATGCTAAGATGGGAAAAGAGGTTTGGTTAAAAAGCTAGCCCTAATGGCCACCAAGACCTATTCGGCCAAGCTAGGATTGGGGTTTTACATGAAGTTACATGCTATGTTTTATTCACTATATGATGTAGTTAAGATTTAAAAATGGATTAGGACCAAAAGCTAACCCTAGTTGAGCCCTTATGTGTTTCGGCCACCCTAGGGAATTAGGGTTAGGGTTGCATGAAAATGTCCCTAATGATGCTATGCTAGGTTATAAGGCTCATGAATGAATGTTGGGTAACAAGAACCCTAGTTGAGCCCCTTATGTGTTTCGGCCACCCTAGGGAATTAGGGTTAGGGTTGCATGAAAATGTCCCTAATGATGCTATGCTAGGTTATAAGGCTCATGAATGAATGTTGGGTAACAAGAACCCTAGTTGAGCCCCTTATGTGTTTCGGCCACCCTAGGGAATTAGGGTTAGGGTTGCATGAAAATGTCCCTAATGATGCTATGCTAGGTTATAAGGCTCATGAATGAATGTTGGGTGACAAGAACCCTAGTAGAGCCCCTTATGTGTTTGCCACCCTAGGGAATTAGGGTTAGGGTTGCATGAAAATGTCCCTAATGATGCTATGCTAGGTTATAATGCTCATGAATGAATGTTGGGTCACAAGAACCCTAGTTGAGCCCTTATGTGTTTCGCCACCCTAGGGAATTAGGGTTAGGGTTGCATGAAAATGTCCCTAATAATGCTATGCTAGGTTATAATGCTCATGAATGAATGTTGGGTGACAAGAACCCTAAGAAGCCTAAAAGGGCCATTCGGCCACCCTTGGTTGTTTCTTTTCTTTGTGTGTTTCAATAAAGTTTACACCATGAAGTGTATGCATATGTATGTTAATTGAATTAGTTAAAAGTCTAAACCTAAAAAGCCTATAAGGGCCATTCGCCACCTTTGGTCTCTTAGGTTACAATGAAGTTCATACCATGAAATTTATGGAATTTGTATGCATATGTATGTTACTTGAATTAGGTTAAAAGTCTAAACCCAAAAAACCTATAAGGGCCATTCGGCCACCTTTGGTCTCTTAGGTTACAATGAAGTTCATACCATGAATTGTATGCTATGCTATGTTAATGAAATAAGCTATGTTGTTATGAAATGAAGTATGCTACGCTATGTTAATGAAATGAAGCATGATGTGTATGAAATGAAGTATGCTATGCTATGTTAATGAAATGAAGCATGATGTGTATGAAATGAAGTATGCTATGCTATGTTAATGAAATAAGCTATGTTGTTATGAAATGAAGTATGCTATGCTATGTTAATGAAATGAAGCATGATGTGTATGAAATGAAGTATGCTATGCTATGTTAAAGAAATAAGCTATGTTGTAAAATAAGCATATAAGTATTTTACTTTCTGCATGGCTTGTACCAAGACCTTAACAAGGTCCAAGAAGGGATGGGCTCCTAAGATGCCCTAGGTCGATGGAATAAGACTCGGGCCTAGGATGGGCTTCTATGTATGATTGCCCCTAGGTCGATGGAATAAGATTCGGGCCTAGTACGGGATGGGCTCCAAGATGCCTTAGGTCGATGGAGTAAGACTCGGGCCTAGGATGGGCTTCTACGCTATGACGATTGCCCCTAGGTCGATGGAATAAGACTCGGGCCTAGGAACCTATTAGGTTCGAGACTTGCTACCTCAGGCCTATTTAGGGATGCGCGCTATGATAATGAAGAAGTGGTACAATGCCGGGCCCAAATATGTTGAGAATTATATTTACGTACCTAACATATATGTTTTCAAAAGCATCTTGCATATGTTTACCTGTTAATGTTTAAGTTACCTGTTATGTTAAGTGATATGCCATAATGTTTAAGTTACATGTTATGTTAGGTGATATGCCATAATGTTTAAGTTACATGTTATGTTAGATGATATGCCTTAATGTTTAAGTTACCTGTTATGTTAGATGATATGTCATAATGTTAAGTTACATGTTATGTTAGGTGATATGCCATAATGTTTAAGTTACATGTTATGTTAGATGATATGCCATAATATCTAAGTTACCTGTTATGCTAGATGATATGCCATAATGTGTAAGTTACATGTTATGTTAGATGATATGCCTTAATGTTTAAGTTACATGTTATGTTAGGTGATATGCCATAATGTTTAAGTTACATGTTATGTTAGATGATATGTCATAATGTTTAAGTTACATGTTATGTTAGGTGATATGCCATAATGTTTAAGTTACATGTTATGTTAGATGATATGCCTTAATGTTTAAGTTACCTGTTATGTTAGATGATATGCCATGATGTTAAGTTACATGTTATGTTAGGTGATATGCCATAATGTTTAAGTTACATGTTATGTTAGATGGTATGCCATAATATCTAAGTTACCTGTTATGCTAGATGATATGCCATAATGTGTAAGTTACCTGTTATGTTAGATGGTATGTCATAATGTATAAGTTACATGTTATGTTCGATGGTACGCTATGATGTTAGGTTACTAAGTTACCTATGATGCATATTATGCTGATTAAGTATATATATATTTCATGTTATGCTGCTAAGTTAGGGATGATCCATGCTATATTATCTCATGTTACTTAAGCTACAAGTTAAGTTGATGATGCCATGTATGTTACGTGATATATTGATTATATGTTATAAATGCTACAAGTCATGATTAATGATGATGTATGATTTTTTGTGAGTAGGACAGGATCTTACTAAGCCTATGTGCTTATAGTTTATCTTTCCCTCGTACTGCAGATAAGGGTAAGGGATGGATAAACTAAAGGGAGCAGCAGGAGGGGTCAATGTGTGTGGTAGTGGCATGGTGGAGAAGATCCGTTAAGTCTACTTATACGTGTATTACCTATGATGATGATGCCTATGGATGTCTTTACTTATGTCTCCCTATGACGATGATGTTATGAACCTACTAAGCCCTAAGTATCTATATATATATATGATGCATGCTTTACGTTGATAAGAAGAAGTAAAGAAGAATGCCTTATGAAGTAAGAAGAAGTATCTATGCATGCTATGCTATGAAACATACTCTATGTTAAGAAGAAGTGTTAATGCATATTTATGTTTAAAAGAATCAAAAAAAATATATAGGTCTTAAGTCTTCCGCTGTAAGAAAGAAGAAGTATATATATATGTATATATATATAAAGTCTTCCGCTGTATGAAATGTATGTACGGTCGCGTCACGCGCCGCCTCTCCGGACATTTAGGGTCCCGGAAGGGCGGGCGTGACAGGTTGGTATCAGAGCGGATCTGCCTTTCCACTACACACACATCAAGCTCCAAATCCTGCTGCTCCAAGTAAGAATTCTATGTCTATGCTTTAATTTTGTTAGTTTTTTTTTTATCATGCATGATATGAAATATCTTTAGATTATTTAGTTCATGTATAATATAAAATGCCTTTCCCTTATGCTTGACTCATGTATGATAGGAAATGCTTCTAGCTTAAACATGCACGAAAATATGTATGATACCCTTATGATTGTTCATGTATGATATAAAATACCTTAAGCTTAAATTATGCAGGAGAACATGAATGATGCCTTAAGCTATGATGCCTTAAGCTTAAAACGACCTTATGCTAGCCTTAGTTTAATTACACAAAAAAAAAAATAATAATAATAATAATAATATAATAATATATATCTATATATATATATATATATATATATAAACAAATAAATAAATAAATAAACAAGTTTTGTTACGAAAATTTGATTTTTTCGTAATTAACTGTGTAAGGTCTATGTTCATCTGAATTGAATTAAGCCGGTTTAAATGCGGGTTGGTCGGTTTATCTTGACTTCATTTATTTCAATTTCGGATGCAGCAGACGATGACTACCATGACCCGTCGTGATGTGTCACGAAACCAATTAAGGAAGCTATTGAAGAGATAGTCTATAAACCGGATGGTGGGGTCATCGGACACATGAGAAGGCTCGATGGTCTTTTAGGAGACTCGAGCGGCAGGAGTTTCAGATTCTTGGACAACTATAAGATATGGGCCTTGGTCCGCTCCCTGCCAAATGAGTTCATGGTAGTTGCACACCACGTGTGGGGCCGTTATGAAGGGCGGATAACCTATGCGGAGTTGTGCTGGGAACTGCTGGAGCATAGGGTACAAGAGAAGCCTGTGGTAGAGAATTCGGTGGTAGCTGGCCTTGGGAGGAAGGAAGAAGGATCTGCAAACAGTCAACTTATTGGCCAACCAAAGACCACCCTGGTGAGGCCAAGGAAGATGGGACAAAAAAATAATTACGATCGCACTAGGGTTTGTCCTAGTGGGAGTCATAATGAACTATCTTCTCAAATAGTTGCTGTGGTTTAATTTGGAAATAAGGAATGTTATATGTTAACATTTTTTCTTCTGATTGGAAAATATGAATAAGAGATGTGAATAAGAGACGACAAGTCGTTTCTTTTTTTCGAACTTGATGATGAGTTCATTGCATGGGATGTGTATGATATAGTTGAACAATGCTGGATAGACTGGAACATACAAAAAAAAAGAAAAAAAAAGGGGAAAGCTAACAAGGTGGCTGATGCACTCAGCAGGAAGTCCTGCGCCACCTTGATGTCTCTATCAGGGTTATCTCGGCCCTTAGAAAAAGAGATTATGCGTTACGGGGTTGAAATCATCTCTGGACAGCTCTCGACCATGACGATAACGCCGACATGCTCGATGATATACCGAAAAAAAGCCGTGACCCAAGCCTTGAGGATCAAGCAAGAGGTCTTAGAAGGAAAGGACAAGCGGGTTAGGATCTCTGATAGTGGAGTACTCTACCTCAGGGATCGCTTGTGTATTCCCGACAATCCAGAATTGCGGGAGGAGATATTTGAGGAAGCTCACAGAACTCCCTATGCGATGCATCCTGGAACCACCAAGATGTACCAAGATCTTAAACGGAAGCTCTAGTGGTTCGGAATGAAAAGAGATGTGGCTCAGTATGTCAGTACTTGCCTGACCTGCCAAAGGGTTAAGGCAGAGCACCAAAGACCTGGAGGAACACTGCAGCCGATCCAGATTCCAGAATGGAAATGGGAGGACATTTCTATGGATTTCATCTCAGGATTGCCCAAGACGACAAACGGTTACGATGCTATATGGGTGATTGTAGACAGATTGACTAAGTCCGCCCATTTCTTAGCAATCAAGATGACCTATTCGACGGAGCAACTGGCTCAGTTATATGCTAGGGAAATTATCAGACTACATGGAATTCCTAAGACCATCATTTCTGACAGAGATGGTCGCTTTATATCCCATTTCTGGGAATGCGTTCAGAAGGACTTGGGCACAAAGCTATTGTTCAAGATCGCCTTCCATCCCCCAGACAGACATGACCGAAAGAGTAAATCAAGTACTGGAAGATATGTTAAGAGCCTGCGCCCTGGATTTCAAGGGTAGCTAGTGTCGATACTTATATTTGGCAGAATTCGCCTACAATAATAGCTACCAAGCTACTATTGGAATGGCACCTTACGAGGCTCTATACGGAGGAAATGTAGATCTCCCATATCTTTGATGCGAGGGTGGTGAAAAGAAGAGGATGGGACTCGCACGGATTTCATCGACGACACCACCAGAGCTATACGGAGCATCCGCCAGAGGATTGAAACTGCCCAAAGCCGACAAAAGAGCTATGCGGATAAGAGGCGTAGACCATTAGAATTCGAGGTTGGGGACCTAGTATTCCTCAAAGTGGCTCCCATGAAGGGAGTAATGAGATTCGGAAGGAAGGGTAAACTGAGTCCACGTTACGTGGGACCGTATCCAGAGGATCGGCAATGTAGCTTACAAGCTAGAGCCTCAAGAGATGTCGGCTATTCACAGCGTGTTCCATATCTCTCTCAAGAAATGCATTTCCAGATCTGGACCAAGTGATCGAGCCACAAAGCGGTACAAGTTCAAGAGGACCTAAGTATTGAAAGTCGGCCTATCCAAATACTAGGCCAGAAATCAAGAGGCTAAGGAATAAAGAGGTGCCCTTAGTAAAAGTCACGTGGCGAGAATCAGCAGTGCGAGGAAGCCACACAGGAGCGAGGAGGACATGAAGCGAAGTACCCACAATTGTTCTAAGTTTGAGGAAGAAAACTTTTAAAGGTATGAAGGATTATAGCCTTAGTAAAATTCCTAGCAATTTTACAGAAATTTTTGGATTGATGATCATGGGCTTTATGTGGGCCTTTTCAAAAATAAAAGAAAATAAGCCAAAAAGGGGTGCAAGGCCTAGGAATTGAACCCCAAACCTCTAGAGATAGCCAAGCCTTATAGATGCACCCACTAACCAGAAGCCCAATAGGATTATATGATTAAGGAAGAGGGGAAAACTATAGATAAATGGGACTAAGAGTAAATGAAGAGGCATGGAAAAGAAAAGAGGAACTTCTCTTCCTCCCCCCTTTATAAAGAAGAGGGAAGATTGGATTTGGTCACTTCCACCCTTCTACTTCTTCTCCTCACTTAATTCTAGATTCTTCTCCACCTTTGGCCGAATTTCATCCAAGCAAGAGAAGGCTAGGGTTTGTTCTTCCTTAGGTTTTCCTTCCACCAAAAAGCCGAAGGAAGTAAGTATCCCTCACCGCATACGAGTAGTTTCGATTGAATGTTTGAACAACCTATATGTTAGATCCGCCAAGCATGTTTTGGTTTATCAATGAAGTGGTAATCTATGTTTGTAATCTATGTTAGGAAATATATGATGATGCTAAGATGGGAAAAGAGGTTTGGTTAAAAGCTAGCCCTAATGGCCACCAAGACCTATTCGCCAAGCTAGGATTGGGGTTTTACATGAAGTTACATGCTATGTTTTATTCACTATATGATGTAGTTAAGATTTAAAAATGGATTAGGACCAAAAGCTAACCCTAGTTGAGCCCTTATGTGTTTCGGCCACCCTAGGGAATTAGGGTTAGGGTTGCATGAAAATGTCCCTAATGATGCTATGCTAGGTTATAAGGCTCATGAATGAATGTTGGGTAACAAGAACCCTAGTTGAGCCCCTTATGTGTTTCGGCCACCCTAGGGAATTAGGGTTAGGGTTGCATGAAAATGTCCCTAATGATGCTATGCTAGGTTATAAGGCTCATGAATGAATGTTGGGTAACAAGAACCCTAGTTGAGCCCCTTATGTGTTTCGGCCACCCTAGGGAATTAGGGTTAGGGTTGCATGAAAATGTCCCTAATGATGCTATGCTAGGTTATAAGGCTCATGAATGAATGTTGGGTAACAAGAACCCTAGTTGAGCCCCTTATGTGTTTCGGCCACCCTAGGGAATTAGGGTTAGGGTTGCATGAAAATGTCCCTAATGATGCTATGCTAGGTTATAAGGCTCATGAATGAATGTTGGGTAACAAGAACCCTAGTTGAGCCCCTTATGTGTTTCGGCCACCCTAGGGAATTAGGGTTAGGGTTGCATGAAAATGTCCCTAATAATGCTATGCTAGGTTATAATGCTCATGAATGAATGTTGGGTGACAAGAACCCTAAGAAGCCTAAAAGGGCCATTCGGCCACCCTTGGTTGTTTCTTTTCTTTGTGTGTTTCAATAAAGTTTACACCATGAAGTGTATGCATATGTATGTTAATTGAATTAGTTAAAAGTCTAAACCCTAAAAAGCCTATAAGGGCCATTCGGCCACCTTTGGTCTTTTAGGTTACAATGAAGTTCATACCATGAAATTTATGGAATTTGTATGCATATGTATGTTACTTGAATTAGGTTAAAAGTCTAAACCCTAAAAAGCCTATAAGGGCCATTCGGCCACCTTTGGTCTCTTAGGTTACAATGAAGTTCATACCATGAATTGTATGCTATGCTATGTTAATGAAATAAGCTATGTTGTTATGAAATGAAGTATGCTACGCTATGTTAATGAAATGAAGCATGATGTGTATGAAATGAAGTATGCTATGCTATGTTAATGAAATGAAGCATGATGTGTATGAAATGAAGTATGCTATGCTATGTTAATGAAATAAGCTATGTTGTTATGAAATGAAGTATGCTATGCTATGTTAATGAAATGAAGCATGATGTGTATGAAATGAAGTATGCTATGCTATGTTAAAGAAATAAGCTATGTTGTAAAATAAGCATATAAGTATTTTACCTTTTGCATGGCTTGTACCAAGACCTTAACAAGGTCCAAGAAGGGATGGGCTCCTAAGATGCCCTAGGTCGATGGAATAAGACTCGGGCCTAGGATGGGCTTCTATGTATGATTGCCCCTAGGTCGATGGAATAAGATTCGGGCCTAGTACGGGATGGGCTCCAAGATGCCTTAGGTCGATGGAGTAAGACTCGGGCCTAGGATGGGCTTCTACGCTATGACGATTGCCCCTAGGTCGATGGAATAAGACTCGGGCCTAGGAACCTATTAGGTTCGAGACTTGCTACCTCGGGCCTATTTAGGGATGCGCGCTATGATAATGAAGAAGTGGTACAATGCCGGGCCCAAATATGTTGAGAATTATATTTACGTACCTAACATATATGTTTTCAAAAGCATCTTGCATATGTTTACCTGTTAATGTTTAAGTTACCTGTTATGTTAAGTGATATGCCATAATGTTTAAGTTACATGTTATGTTAGGTGATATGCCATAATGTTTAAGTTACATGTTATGTTAGATGATATGCCTTAATGTTTAAGTTACCTGTTATGTTAGATGATATGCCATAATGTTAAGTTACATGTTATGTTAGGTGATATGCCATAATGTTTAAGTTACATGTTATGTTAGATGATATGCCATAATATCTAAGTTACCTGTTATGCTAGATGATATGCCATAATGTGTAAGTTACATGTTATGTTAGATGATATGCCTTAATGTTTAAGTTACATGTTATGTTAGGTGATATGCCATAATGTTTAAGTTACATGTTATGTTAGATGATATGCCTTAATGTTTAAGTTACCTGTTATGTTAGATGATATGCCATGATGTTAAGTTACATGTTATGTTAGGTGATATGCCATAATGTTTAAGTTACCTGTTATGTTAGATGATATGCCATAATGTTAAGTTACATGTTATGTTAGGTGATATGCCATAATGTTTAAGTTACATGTTATGTTAGATGGTATGTCATGAGGTATAAGTTACATGTTATGTTCGATGGTACGCTATGATGTTAGGTTACTAAGTTACCTATGATGCATATTATGCTGATTAAGTATATATATATTTCATGTTATGCTGCTAAGTTAGGGATGATCCATGCTATATTATCTCATGTTACTTAAGCTACAAGTTAAGTTGATGATGCCATGTATGTTACGTGATATATTGATTATATGTTATAAATGCTACAAGTCATGATTAATGATGATGTATGATTTTTTGTGAGTAGGACAGGATCTTACTAAGCCTATGTGCTTATAGTTTATCTTTCCCTCGTACTGCAGATAAGGGTAAGGGATGGATAAACTAAAGGGAGCAGCAGGAGGGGTCAATGTGTGTGGTAGTGGCATGGTGGAGAAGATCCGTTAAGTCTACTTATACGTGTATTACCTATGATGATGATGCCTATGGATGTCTTTACTTATGTCTCCCTATGACGATGATGTTATGAACCTACTAATCCCTAAGTATCTATATATATATATATGATGCATGCTTTACGTTGATAAGAAGAAGTAAAGAAGAATGCCTTATGAAGTAAGAAGAAGTATCTATGCTTGCTATGCTATGAAACATACTCTATGTTAAGAAGAAGTGTTAATGCATATTTATGTTTAAAAGAATCAAAAAAAAAATATATAGGTCTTAAGTCTTCCGCTGTAAGAAAGAAGAAGTATATATATATGTATATATATATAAAGTCTTCCGCTGTATGAAATGTATGTACGGTCGTGTCACGCGCCGCCTCTCCGGACATTTAGGGTCCCGGAAGGGCGGGCGTGACAAGATATTGCTAAAATATAGTCTAAAATTGAGCTGGAAATAACACATGACCGTGTGAAATTCACACGGTCGACCATGTGTCACTTTGGAGCCTCCATTTTGATCTATTTCTCTTCAAAAATATGTTCGTGTCTTGGGACATAGCCAGAGTGTGTTTTCTAAAGTCCGTGCTCTATAAAATACTTCATTTTTGTCCAAAAAAATGCAGTCGTACACATAAAATTAAAAAAGCAGATCTCTGAATGAAGAATATAGAAAAGTGGAGTAAACAAAGATAATATACAATGAATCTCCTAAAAACAAGGTAAGATATGCGCTAAAATGATAGTTAAAATCATATATTAAATGTGCACATCAAAATTCCCCCAGAGTTAAACTTTGCTTATCCTCAAGCAAACTTCCATGTTCAGCTCAATGCATATAAATGAATAGCTTCATTATCTAGTATATTTATCTAATCTTATCAAGTGGTGCTACTATTAAATCAAATAAACAAGTTTTCCAAGTCAACAAAAAAAGTTTTTCATGCAAGTGTAAAATTTTATCCTAGTGTTTTCTAATTCCATGTTAAGTCAAGTTGTCATCTCATTATATTCCTAAGGTTTCCAGCTCAAGGAACTTACTGCCCTAAGCGAGGATCACCCCCGCAAACTAACATAAAGTCTCAAAGGTATGCTCGGTATTGAGAAAAATTGGTGGATATTTCTCCAGTAACCTAACTCGATCTCAAAGGGGCACCAAATTATTTCCACCTACGACAACTATTTTTAACTCTCTTTTTTTTTCTCATTTTTTTTTCAAATAACTTTTGTTCCCCTCATACTCATAGGGATTTTGATTTTCCCAAATGGGCTTACATAATTTGAGAATCTCCAGTAACTAAAATGATAATTAAAAGTTACCTATGGATTCCAAAGTACTAGTCCAATGACATGAATCATGACTAATTATGTACTAGATCAACTTTTCATAATTCAATTTAAGTGTATGTGAAAAATAAAAAAAAGCTAGTAGAACTTGGTAAATGCTCATATAACTTTTATAAAATTTGCACCACAAGATAGAAGAATATAAATTACTAAAAATAATTAAGCACATCAATATGATGTCATCAAAATAGTACACAAGGACAAGTGGATTCCTGAACTAAAAACAAAATTGCTAATGCATGAATATGACAAGAAAGCAAGTAACCATATGAAGAAATAATGAACAAGACCTAAAAGTTGTGAAAGTGAATAACTAAACTTGTTAAGTAAGATAACTAAATGTGCAAACATCCAATTAAAATATCGATCTCACAGGAACTGGTAATTGAGTACTAGTTTACTAAGCAAATAAAGATTGTTTCGACCGAATCAGTTAGTTGATACTCAAAAAGAGTTGAAAGGAAGACAAGAGGACTGGGAGATCACTTTTATAGGGAAGCCACTATCACTGGGTCCTTGTTATGATTGACGAAATAATTATATGTTTTCGGTTTCACCTAAATGATTGTAAACATATGTCTTACTCTTAATTCTCAATGGTTGTTCATGTAGGTAGGATCTCTATTTTATCCGATGTGATCTTTTGAAACTACATTGGATTACCCTATTCCTAGCCAAGTTTCTCATTTGGATCGTCATAGATCAGGGGGTTGCTATCCTTGGGAAGCCCCCTGTCACTGGGTCCCACAACCATTCTAGAGTTGATTTCTCCTACTTTGGGCATTCTGCTAGAATAGATTCATTACATTTGTGATACCGATGGGCCCTTGTGGTGAATCAATCTACTTGAGTGTTAACCTTAGTTGCATAGGGAACCTGTCACAAGAACCCCAATGGATTAACTCCTCACCACTACAATAAAAATTCGAAAAAACAATAGTGAAAAATAGTTGTCTATGACCCAAAAAATCCATGGCAAATCGACGCGTTGATAAAAATAGAACCCTTAAAGACAGCGGTCAAAAACCATTGTCGATTTAAGGAAAAGACAACAATTTTTAACTGTTGTCTTTGAGCGTTATATATTTCTCAACGCGTCGATATTTCTCATAGGGAAGACTTGTCAATGGATGTGTCATCTTCAATTATATCTCTCATATATCATAAAACGAAACAATCGCATTGGGCTCCATTCGGTCGAAAGGGAGCCTGTGATGAAAAAAATGGTAGTAGCAAATTAATGACTTAATTGGAATAACAATACAAATAAGGAGAAGACTACAGTCATGAATGAAGGTTTTCTAGAAGCATAAGAGCACTAGCTGTAGACTTGCAACTTATATTGGTCCAACTTAAATGGTTCTCTCTCATAGAATAAAAAATATTTGTAGGGTCGAAGATGGTCGGCTAGAGGGGGGTGAATAGCCCTCAATCATCCGATGGTGGAATTTGCTCGTTCTCGTTGCGTTGCTTGTCTACGATTGTTGTTAGCGCAGTGGAATAACAATGATAATAACAATACTAACAACACATAACAATCACAAGCAATACACAAGGATATACGTGGTTCGGAACTGAAAGGTTCCTACTCCACAGGCGAGCTCACCGAGCTCTAGTTATGCGCACGACACTAACTAATCTCCTTCTCGACAACACGTCGGAGGTGGAGAAACCTCGTACAAGCAACTACAATAGTAATACAAAAGTATAAGCAAATACAAAGACAATACAAAAGAAAACTTTTACACAAATCGCTTTGAACACTTTGCTTATTGCTTGCTTTAGATGGCTCTTGAAGGTCTAGAATGCAGCAGCAATTCCCCTCCAATAGCTCCACAAAAGTAATGGCAAAAACCTCCATCTCGAGCTCCATTTATAACTTGCATCAAGCTATTTTTGCGCCTAGCAGTCGACTGCCAAAAGGCCCCAGTCGACTGCCCCTGTAGCCATTGTCTCACAACGGCCAGATCCACGTTGGATAAGTTCCAACAGATCACCTGTTAGATCGAAGCGGATCGCTAGAGGGGGGTGAATAGCGATAAACCTTTTTTCCTTTTCTTTCGGTAGATGATTCAAAAACACTTATACGCAGCAGAAATGTAAATGTAAAGTAAAAAGAGACAAGGGAATTTTACTTGGTTCGTAGCCTTCGGCTACTACTCCAAGGCCCTAGCGGTCCTTGACCATGTACGGAGGGCAAAAACACTAAAGAACTCCTCCTCATTAGATGTAGGAGTTTAATCGATACAAGTGAAGCACAAAGCTTGAGGTAGAGGGACACTCCCCCTCTCCTCGTTACGATAAAAGCTCTGAGAATTGAAAGTACTAAACTGAAATAAAAACTTTAACCGACGTAATCAAATGAAAACAAATAAACCTAGACGTCGGAGAAGAAGCACTTCGTTGTCGGAAGGTTGTATCTTGGCGGAGGCTTTTGGAAGCTTAGAATTGATGAAGAAACCCTTGGATAGGCCCTCCTTTTATAGCCTTTGAGCCCCTTTTCGAGAGGAACCCTAGCCAATCACATTTGAGCACCACTCCCCTTGAAATGAGGTGATAAGCCTTGACTCCTCGAGGCTGATCCTTGACCATCAGTCGATTGATGGCCATCATCAGTCGACTGATGGCAGCATCAATCAAATGCTAACCTCTGGCAGTCGACTGTTGGATAGCAGTCGAGTCCTACAAGTTGGCAGTCGACTCATGCTAGCTGCAAGGCAAAGTTAGCTTAACAAAAACATTATTTCGACGGCCTCCGACCATCCAATCTCGACCTAGACCACCTATGAGATGTCTTGGGTCAGATTTACGCTTAAGTCTATCCCCGTAAAAAGGATTTGACCTCACTTACACTCGCACACACACGAGCTTACCTCGATACTTACTGTGTCGCTTTTGCTTCCGGCCTTCCACTCGATTCCTTCGGCTCCCTCCGAAGTCACTCGAGTGTCGCTCGACCACCGCGGCTTCCTTTGGGTGTCGCTAGCCTTTAGCTCCAGCTATAGCAATATTCTGCACACTCGATTCAGCTCGTGAGATAACGACATGAGCTTAACTTTGTATCATTTGCTATAATCAAAACTTAGGTTCGACTTAGGTGCCTACTGCACCAACAATCTCCCCCTTTTTGATTTATGGAAAACCCACATACAAAGTTAAGTAAATATCAAGCATGAAGAATAATAATGTGCATGAGAAACAAAAAAAATGAAGATTAAGTTGGAGTAGTAAGGATTTTCTTCAAGTACTCCCCCTTGAGGAAACCTCCCCCTTGACCGAGGGTGAGTCTTGAAGAAAGACCTTAATCCTCCCCCTTGAGAGTTTCTTTAAGTAATTACTTAAAGTTGGCCTTAGTAAAATGTTTAAGTTAAGAGGTCTTCTTAACTTGGCCCTTTCTCCCCCTTAAGTAAAACATTAACGTTTTTGTTAAGTTAAGAGTTCTCTTAACTTAGCCTTTGCTTCTTTTTGTTAAAAAGTTAAGTAAGTTTTCAAAACTTAAACTTAAAGTTAACTTTTGGTCATGTAAATAAATATGAAGAGTTAAGTTATCAAAAATTTTTGACCCCTTAACTTTGGCCTTTTTCTCCCCCTTTTGCCATATATCGAAAAGTGTAAGGGTGTGTGGAAAACAACAAAAAATAAGTTTTAAATTTAAAGTCCAAGCATGTTCCACATTATTTTGAAAATAGTATACTGAAAATAAGTTCATCTATAAAATGTTCGACTCATATTTGGCTTGATTGATAGGAAAGATCGACCAGTCCTGGTCAAAGTCGGTTAGTATGTATGATTATACTCCGTGGTTCATAGCGATGCACTAGCTCTACATCTGGAACCAAGAGTAACGTCCTAACATCTCACGCCCATCTACGTGGCTAAGTACACAAACACATTAGTCCTATGTGTTGTGAGATGTATTGGCTCCTTAAATCTATAGGTGCATGATATCTAAGGTAAGTCCAATACTAGTTCCATGAAAAATGAAAAGTAAGAAATAGTAGTAATATAATTTGCAAAGTCCTATTCTACTGCGCACATGCCCAATTTTTGTCTTAATAGACTAAATTCGGCTTCGGGTAGGGGTTTAGTAAATAGGTCTGCCAAGTTAGACTTCGATTCGACATATTCGAGTTGTATGGCTCCGTTGGCCACATGTTCTCGAATGAAATGGTGTTTGACCTCTATATGTTTGGTTCTAGAGTGACATATCGGATTCTTAGTAAGATTAATTGAACTAATGTTATCTACGTGAAGTTTAGTATTTGTAAAGTCTAACTTAAAGTCGCGGAGAGTGTGCTTCATCCAAAGAAGCTGAGTGACACACTCACCCATCGCGATGTATTCGGCTTCGGTGGTAGATAAGGCAACACAGTGTTGCTTCCTACTGCACCAACTCACTAGACTCGAGCCGAGAAGTTGACAACAACCACTCGTACTCTTTCTATCGAGCTTACTACCGGCATAGTCCGAATCGGAGTAGCCGGTTAGTTCAAACTCGGTAGATCTAGGGTACCAAATACCGACATTAAGTGTACCCTTTAGATATCTAAGGATACGCTTGACTAGAGTTAGGTGAGACTCCTTGGCACAGGTTTGGAACCTTGCGCACATACTTACTGCAAATAGGATATCAGGTTGGCTCGTAGTTAAGTAAAGGAGACTCCCTATTATGCTCCTATAGTATTTTAAATCAATTGAGTTTCCGATTAAATCTTTTTCTATATTCACATTAGTTGCCATTGGGGTATTAATAACTTTAGCGTCTTGCATTCCAAAGAGTTTGATTAATTCCCTAGTATATTTGCGTTGATGTAGGTATATTCCATCTTTAGTTTGTTTAATTTGTAGACCTAAGAAGAAACTTAACTCGCCTACTAAATTCATTTCAAACTCACTTTCCATAAGTGAAATGAACTCATTTAGTAGGATTGAGTTGGTGGTTCCAAAAATAATATCATCTACGTAGATTTGGGCTATGAATATGTCTTTACCTAAGGTTTTTACGAAAAGGGTTGGGTCAACTACACCTTGGTTAAATCCTTTGGACTTGAGATAAATCGAAAGTCTCTCGTACCAAGATCGAGGAGCTTGTTTAAGTCCATAGAGAGCTTTCTTTAACCTAAGGACATGGTCGGGTTTGTCTAAACTTTCGAAACCAGGGGGTTGACTAACATAAACATCTTCTTTAATGTATCCATTCAAGAACGCAGATTTCACATCCATTTGAAACAACTTAAATCCTCGATGTGCAACATATGCTAATAGCATTCGAATGGACTCTAATCTAGCTACTGGGGTATAGGTCTCATCGTAATCTAAACCTTCGACTTGACTAAACCCTTTAGCGACTAGTCTAGCTTTATTTCTAACCACTTCACCTTTATCATCAAGTTTATTTCTAAACACCCACCTTGTTCCAATGATTGTTTTATCTTTAGGTGGTGGTACTAATTCCCATACTTCATTCCTAGTGAATTGAGGCAGCTCTTCTTGCATTGCAATAATCCAATCGGGATCAAGAAGAGCTTGGTCAATAGTCTTGGGTTCAATTTTGGAAATTAAGGAGATTTGACTAAGGTTTCTGTATGAGGCTCTAGTACGAACTCCTAGACTTAGATCACCTATCACTTGGTCGATAGGATGATTCGCTTGAGTCCTAGTTGGGTTTGGGTTTGAGTTTACAACTTGATCAATAGGATGACTCATCTGAGTTCTAGTGTAGTTAGAGTCATCTGTCATTTGGTCGATAGAGTGGCTTGGTTGACTTAGGTTAGGATTAATACTAGACCTGATCTCCGGATCAGAGTTAGATCTAGTATGAATAGGCTCGCTAATTGAGATTACCGGGGGATTTATAGGTTCGTGTCCTTCATCAAATACTACATTGATAGTTTCCTCGACTCTAAGGTTGTCATGGTTGTATACTCTATAAGCTCTACTTGTAGTCGAGTATCCTAGAAAGATTTCGGTCGTGGTTTTGGATGTAAACTTCCCTAGGTAATCCTTAGTGTTTAGGATATGTACCTTACTCCCAAATACCCTAAAGTACTTGATGTTAGGTATTTTATCATGATAAATCTCGTATGAGGTCTTAAGGTGCCTCTTTACCATAAGGATCCTATTTTGGACATAACATGCCGTATTCACGGCTTCTGCCCAAAACCTATCGGGTAGGTTATACTCATTTAACATTGTCCTAGCGGCTTCTTATAGGGTTCTATTTTTGCGTTCTACTAGGCCATTTTGTTGTGGAGTTCTAGGGCAAGAGAACTCATGGTGGTATCCATTTAGGTTATAGAATTTTGTAAACCTATGGTTCTCAAATTCACCACCATGATCAGTCCTATCTTTTGATTTTAATGCTTTGTTGATTTTCTATTAATTTAAATAGATTGATTAATTGATCTAGGGTATCACTTTTGTGTTTGATGAACCTAACCCAAGTAAATCTAGAATAATCATCAATTATGACTAAGCAGAATTTACTCCCATTAAGTGACTTAGCTCCGTGTGAATCAAATAGATCCATGTGTAGGAGCTCAAGCACACTTTTGGTTCGTTCTTGATTAGTTAGTTGATGTTGTGTCCTAGATTGTTTACCTTATTGACAAGCATTACATATTTTATTATTCAAGTTATTGAGGTTAGGCAAACCTCTGACTAAGTCACTCTGACTCATCTTGTGGATGAGTCTTGGGTGTGAGTGACTGAGCCGTCGGTGCCACAACCATGATTCCTCTTGCTGTGTCATAAGACACTTAGTTGAGGAGTTAGTTAAGTTAATAGTGTAAATATTGTTATTTCTAGTTCCCTTAAGAATTGTTTTAGAAGTTTCATTTGTATTAATTACACATTCATTTTCTAGAAATATGACCTTATAGTTATTATCACACAATTGGCTTACACTAAGTAAATTATATTGAAAATTTTCTACTAATAAAACATTTTGAATAATAAAATTTGAGTTGAGCTCAATATCACCTGATCCGATGATTTTGAGCTTGTCGTTATTTCCGAAGGCTACCGATCCTTGTCGTTTGAATCGAAGCTTCGAAAACTTGAGTTGATCCCCGGTCATATGTCAGGAGCAACCACTGTCCAACATCCATTGATCCTACACACAAGGTAGTTGGATCGGATATTGGATTTATTAAAGATTGGTTGAAAATTATTGACCTAAATCATCTCACCCATGTCTACATGATTAAACACGTTAACCCTATATGTTCTTGTGAGATGACTTCCAATTTTACTTGATTTAAATTTAATGACTTAAACACTTGTCAACCTTGCATTAGATTCGGATTTGACCTTAGGCTTATCAAGTCACCTTTTCAAGATCATGGCTTCCAGGTCGTGGCGAGGCACAGAGGCCTTCTTTGATCGGAACAACGACCACTTCCTTAGACAAAGCCATTTTCAAGAAAATAGAGACTTGACTTACCTAAGACCACTTTCTGGTCTAACTAGTCTAGGATATAGGATACAGCGAGGTAGCTTCAGCTAGTTCCACTCGGTCAAGTGCACCGAACTAGATACGCCTTATCTAGCCCGAATACACAAGACTCCGCTTTCCTAGCGTACTATCATCTCGCCGCGTCCTGGCACTATGTTATCAAGTATTGACGAGTTATAGTCCTATCTAACCATTCTAAAAAGAAAATCAAACTAAATAAAAACCTAAGCATGCAATTTCTAGGTTAAAACACAAACAAGTTTTGTACTAGCTCCCCCTTGACCGTTGAATTGATTCGGTCTCTCCACATAGTGGATTTGGTCCTTGGGAACCCAGTACTGGTTCGATCCTAAGTTTGAAATTAAGGTGGTCTTAGGGACCCATGCTTGGACACGTTTTTTATGTCGACTTACAATCGACATATACGACTTGTTGGTCGTATTTGAGCTAAACCCTAGCCCGACCTTGTTGTACACGGCCCTTTGCGATCCAAGTAGGAGGTCAAGTCCTTTGAATCCCAAAGTAAACCTTTCTAATGTATTCCTAAGATCTTCGACTTGACTCTTCAAGAGTGAGTACTCAACTTCGAGTTTTTCAACCCGAGTTGAGTCCTCCTCTTGAACTCGACTAGTCGAAGAGGTTAGGGAGACCTCGTGTTTGAGGAGTTTAACTTCCTCAACCAGGGTCTCGACCTTGGACTCGGACTTAGCTAACTTTCTAGTTAAAAACTTAATTGCACTATAAAGTGTACTAATGAGGGATTGACTTACCTTGAGTGCATCTTTTGAACCGGATGCGTATCCGTGGCTTGTCTTGAATGGTGCTTCGCAGTCCTACTCGTCTTCGGTTTTCGATTCAAGTTTCGGTTCCGACTCCGTTTCCGATTCCACCGGTTTATCCATGAGAACACGATCATTATCTTCTTCCTCGGATGCTTCTTCCCAAGTAGTGTTGAGTGCCTTTTTGTGTTTTGGTGCTTTGCTCTTGAGTTTTGGGCATTCGGACTTGATATGTCCAAACCTGTTGCATTCATAACATCTAATATTTGAACTTTTAGGCTTACCTTCGTTGGGTCGAGTGACGGTTCATTTTTGGCCCTTGACTATCCTCTGAACTAGGTTGACTAGTTCGTCCTCCATTTCCGAGTCGACCTCCGAATCGGACTCATCCTCTTCTTCCTTTGGGGGTGGCTTGCTTGCGGTTTTCTTCCTTGAACCTGCAAAAAGTGCTATACCCTTCTCGGGTTCCGAGTTAGACTGCTCATGAAGTTCAAAATCATAAAATAGTTCATCTAACCTAAGTTTCGAAAGATCCTTGGAGACCTTGTAGGCATTGACCATGGATGCCCACAAGGTAGTCCTCGGAAAGGAGTTTAGGACATACCTTATAAGGTCGCAGTTTTCGACCTTTTGCCCGATCGCGTGTAGATTGTTGACTATGTCTTGGACGCGGGCGTGAAGTTGCGTCACGGTCTCGTGTTCCTGCATTTTTAGATTATATAGTTTATTAAATAAAAGATCATGCTTACATACCTTGGCTTCATCGGTCCCTTCATGTAGCTCCACTAGCTTTGTCCAAAGGTCCTTTGCGCTTATGAAGGGGCCGACGCGATTTAGCTCTTCCTTGGACAAGCCGCATTGGAGAATTTGAGTTGCCTTGGCATCGGCTTCGACTTGTCGTTTTGTCGCAATGGTCCGTTGGTCATAACCCAAGGATTCACCCACTTCGTTAGTCGAAAGTGTGAAACCCGTTTGAATTATGATCCACATCTCGATTTGGGTTTTGAGAAAGCATTCCATCCGACCTTTCCAGTAACGGAAATTATCTCCGTTGTAAAACGGAGGTCGGACGGTGCTAAAACCCTCGAGATGGGCCATTTGGAAGGGAAACCTTGCACAAAAAATACCAAGAAAAACACAAAAAAGGTTCCAAGACTTTGCCTTGGATTAGTAATGTAGGAAATGAAAAGAAACAAAAGGAATAAATGAGAAATAACCAACTAAAATAAAAGATGAGCACTTACAACCTTCGATGTCCCAGAAATGGTACTAAACGATGGTTTTTGGGGATGAAGACAGCTTGTTACGAGGGTTTACCCTCTTAAGAAGTGTAGATCTCTCCGAGAGCTTTGTTTTGGTAGGTAGCCCGTTTCGTGGGTAAACTTGTACGAAAAGTTATGCCCATTTTACCGTCGGCTACTCCAAAAGCGAATCCTTGCAAAACAAAACCAAACGAAGAGTACCAAGACTTCGTCTTGGATTAGTAGTGCGGGAGAAAAATTTAAACGAATGAAAAACAAATCTGTAAAAAATGCTAGATTGGTGGTTTCACCAAATCTAAGCGCCCTCGACTCTGATACCAATTGTTGGATTGAAGTGAATCGCTAGAGGCGGGGTGAATAGCGATAAACCTTTTTTTTCTTTTCTTTCGGTAGATGATTCAAAAACACTTATACGCAGCGGAAATGTAAATGTAAAGTAAAAAGAGACAATGGAATTTTACTTGGTTCGTAGCCTTCGGCTACTACTCCAAGGCCCTAGCGGTCCTTGACCACGTACGGAGGGCAAAAACACTAAAGAACTCCTCCTCGTTAGAGGTAGGAGTTTAATCGATACAAGTGAAGCACAAAGCTTGAGGTAGAGGGACACTCCCCCTCTCCTCGTTACGATAAAAGTTCCGAGAATTGAAAGTACTAAACTGAAATAAAAACTTTAACCGACGTAATAAAATGAAAACAAATAAACCTAGACGTCGGAGAAGAAGCACTTCGTTGTCGGAATGTTGTAGCTTGGCGGAGGCTTTTGGAAGCTTAGAATTGATGAAGAAACCCTAGGATAGGCCCTCCTTTTATAGCCTTTGAGCCCCTTTTCGAGAGGAACCCTAGCCAATCACATTTGAGCACCACTCCCCTTGAAATGAGGTGATAAGCCTTGACTCCTCGAGGTTGATCCTTGACCATCAGTCGACTGATGGCCATCATTAGTCGACTGATGGCAGCATCAGTCGAATTCTAACCTCTGGCAGTCGACTGTTGGACGGTAGTCGAGTCCTACAAGCTGGCAGTCGACTGATGCTAGCTGCAAGGCAAAGTTATCTTAACAAAAATATTATTTTGACGGCCTCCGATCGTCCAATCTCGACCTAGACCACCTATGAGATGTCTTGGGTCGGATTTACGCTTAAGTCTATCCCCATAAAGAGGATACGACCTCACTTACACTCGCACACACATGAGCTTACCTCGATACTTACTGTGTCGCTTTTGCTTCCGGCCTTCCACTCGATTCCTTCAGCTCCCTCCGAAGTCACTCGAGTGTCGCCCGACCACCGCGGCTTCCTCCGGGTGTCGCTAGCCTTCAGCTCCAGCTATAGCAATATTCTGCACACTCGATTCAGCTCGTGAGATAACGACATGAGCTTAACTTTATATCGTTTGCTATAATCAAAACTTAGGTTCGACTTAGGTGCCTACTGCACCAACATCAACTACCAGTCGACTGCCAGTCCATGGCAGTCGACTGGTGACCTAGTAGTCGACTGCCCAGCATTTTGTGCTCACGACACTCCCATCAATCGACTGTCATACCTCGACAGTCAACTGCTGTCGACATCAGTCGACTGCCAGTCCATGGCCGTCAACTGCCAAGCACAAAACTTGCAGTCTCACACCAATCGAACCCTAGTCGACTTGGATCAGTCGAACCGGCACCTATGCCAGTTGACTACTGTCGGGCAATCCTCAAACACCAAGTTGTTTGAGCATCCGACCGTCGGGTAAACCCTCAAACATCAAGTTTGAGCCTCCGACCCTCAGTCTTAGCCACTTGGCCAAGTCCACCTTATCCCTCATGGAGTTCCCTACCGAAGCTCTCTTCCCTCGGCCTACGTCCCTCGGATGCGCCAAGCGCACGGCTTCGCAACGCCATCCTTCGCGTCTCATGCCCTAGAAGTATGCTACCTTTGGGCTCACTCCATTCGCTCCCCATCCGGTGGTCCCTCGGATGCACCAAGTGCACGGCTTCACAATGCCATCCTTCACCGACCTCAAGGACCCCGAGCCTAGTGAACTTACCAAGTCCTCAAGACTTCCCACATGCAACAAGCGTACGGCTTCGCAATGTATTTCTCACCAAGCGCCAAGCGCACGACTTCGCAATGCTTTGGACTTTTCCCACACCAAGCTTCATGCTTGGATTTTCCATGCCAACCCCATGTTGGACTCTCCCATGACAATCCCATGTCATGAGTTTTGTCTATCATCAAAATACTATCAAGGTACTTCTCGAGTCAAACTCGAGTCAACCTGGGCTGATTGCACCAACAATCTCCCCCTTTTTGATGATTGACAAAACTACCATCTCAAGTCTACTAATTCTCCCATATTGGAAATTCTCATATCCCAATTAGAATTCCAACGAACCCTAATTGGTAACTTGGTAACTTCTCCACCTTTTTGACATTACATCAAAAAGGTCCTCAAGGGTTTCAATGTCTCATATCTCAATGAGATCTTACAATCTTCCCCTTGGCATGCCCTCAATCTTTCTAGTGATTCCATATCACTTAAGAGAGGCAACCTAAATTTTCCTCCCATGAGGAAATACACATCCATCTTCCCATGATGGATTCCTCCCCCTAGAGGCTTGCTCCCCCTTGACCATTGCACCAACAATGTCCTTGGAGAGTCCCTAAGCCAATAGGAACATTTAACCAATCAAAATTAAGTCAAAGTTCAACAATGAACTCTCATCCACCTTAAAATTGATACTCTCCCTAAACTCTTCTCCTAATCCATGTCCAATGGATTTCCACCCTTTCTTATGCTCTCCCAAGCATGTCCTAGGGTTAGGAGTGGTTAGGGGATCTTAACCTAGCTTAACATGGGCCTAACCATCAAGATTTACCCGAAATCAGCTTGGGCGATCATTGAATTCGAAATCGTCATTTGCCACCATCGATCATTGCCGTCCATGGCGATCATTGATATCGATTTAATCGATTTTTCTAAAATCCATAAGTAAATATACATAGTTTTAAAAATCTTGAAAATTCATACGTATAATACTTATCATAAACACTATGGGTGAAAAATATTTGAAAATTATTTTACCCACTAAATTAGGAGATTGATACAAATTCCAAAAGTTAAGAAAAGCTTTAATAATAAGCCCTCTTTGTATCATCCCATTCAATGGTGATAGCTATCAAAAGATAGACTTCACCAAGGTTTTTCAAAATGTTTTTGAAACCTTTATTTTCTTTTTCTTAAACATCTCACCAATATCTAGATGTGTAAAACACATTCAAGGCAATTAATCTAGTGAGATGTAGGTTTTTGTTCTTTAATGGTCTCATGCATATTTCTAAGGCAACACTATTTGATTCCTTTCAAATTGTGCCATAGTCCTTAACTCCATTTTAATTTATGCATGATATGATTATGGCATAGATATGATATAAATAGAAGCATATGCCAAGATCATGATGTCATGGCATGTGAATGAAAGTTTAGCATACATGACATATAAAGATAAGTCTAAACATGATCATGACATTTTTATAGATAAAAATGAAAATGATGTCATGACATGGCAAGGCACATAAATCATGGCAAGAAAAATATACTAAGGTATAAAATACCTAAGTGTTAAATCTAAGTTGTCATTTCTAGGAATTAATTCCATTTTGCCTTAAAGCCATCATTCCTCCTAGTGTGCCAAAAACCCAAAATGGCACACCAATACCTCTAAGACCTAATTGTGCCAATTTAATCATTTTTCAACTTCTTAAGCACATTGGCACATCCTAATGTGTCAACTCACTATGGCTAGGTTAACTACCCATCCACTTAGGATTGACACACCCTAACCCATTTAGCGTGAATCGATTATGCTTCTAGGAACCCAATACCTATTGGAGCTCCTTGGGTTAACAAGGTATTCTCTAGGGATAACTTCCCTAGATACCTTCCTAATGACCCTTTTTGGCTTTGAAGCCATAGTCTTTTGGGTCTTTCCTAGGTCAACTCTAGAGGTGACTCCTCCTTTGACCTTCTTAGTGGCTACATTTGATTTCTTTGAAGTCTTAGCCACTAAACACATACTATGGCTAGACTTAGGGATGACTTCCCTATTAGCCTTGGTTTTCTTAGACCTAGATGTTGTTCCATAATTAAATGGAACATTATGATAGGACATAGGTTTGTGACCCATACCCTTCGTGCCCTTAGACCGTTCTTGTTTCCTAGGTCTTGACTTTTGGCCATTTGACCCTAAAATTGAATTTTCGATAATCCTAAGGGTTTTCTCCATTCTCTCAAGCCTTGACCTCAAGACTTGGTTCTCTAGCTCTAATTTTCCCAATTTTGAATTTTCATATATCTTTTGGGAAATGTTCTTCTTCTTAGGCATATGTCTACCCTTCTTAGGGTTAATGCCTAGATGGTTTTCAACTCTTTTAATGGACTCTTTAGGTAAAATAGGTCTAGTGTTTTGAGTCCTAGGTTTGTCCTTAGAGATACTAACATCCTTAGTACCTAAACACACATATTTATTCCTACTAGCATGCTTTTCATTAATGATTGCAAGAGAGCTAAAATAATTCTTAGCATGCTTTTTAATTCTAGGAATTGAAGGTGCATTAACTAAATTTACCTTAGGGTTAGCTTGGGAAGCTCCCCCTACATGAGATACACCTTCTTGCCCTTTCTTCCTCCCCTTAGGGTATTGGCTTCGATAGTGTCCCTTTTCATTGCATTTAAAGCACACAATGTGATCTTTGCTTCTAGTTGTGGGAACTCCGGCATCCTTTGACTTTGAGTTGACTTTTGGTGTCGGTGTCTTCTTCTTAGCCAATTTTGGGCATTTGCTCTTGTAATGCCCTTTCTCCCTATACTCAAAGCATATTATATGATTTTTATTTAAAATAATAACACTTGAGTTACCTAGGGAGGTGGAGGATTCTTCTTGATCACATCTTCCGGAGATAGATGCTTCATTTTGACTTTTCTCCGGAATGGAAACCCTTTCCTCCCCCTCAATGCTAGAGGTGGAGGTCTCCACCAAATCATCAACATTATCAAAGGTGGATGGCCTTTCTTCCACGGCATCTTCCTCTACTTGTGCCGGTTGGGAGTTTTCTTGATATTTCATTATCTTCTCCCATAATTCCTTGGCATCCCTATAGTCACCCATTCTAGACCAAATATGGTTAGGTAACAAATCACTAAGTAATTTTATTACCTCGAGATTTGTCTTGAATTCCTTCATTTGGTCTTGGGTCCATCTTGACTTCTCAATTTGCCTATTTCTTTCATCCCTAGGCAATTCGAAATCGTTTTCTAATACTAGCATAAAATCAAAATCGGTTTCTAGATATACCTCCATTTTCTTCTCCACCATATAAAATCTCCTTCGAATTTTGGTGGTTGGAGGTTGTAGCCAGCCATCTTATAGTGCTCTCGCAGAGATTAGTCCTTAAAGAGCGACCTCGGCTCTGATGCCACTTGTAGGGTCGAAGATGATTGGCTAGAGGGGGGTGAATAGCCCTCAATCGTCCGATGGTGAAATTTGCTCATTCTCGTTGCATTGCTTGTCTATGATTGTTGTTAGCGCAGCGGAATAACAATGATAATAACAATACTAACAGCACATAACAATCACAAGCATATACGTGGTTCGGAACCGAAAGGTTCCTACTCCACAAGCGAGCTCACGGAGCTCTAGTTATGCGCACGACACTAACTAATCTCCTTCTCGACAACACGTCGGAGGTGGAGAAACCTCGTACAAGCAACTACAATAGTAATACAAAAGTATAAGCAAATACAAAGACAATACAAAAGAAAACTTTTACACAAATCGCTTTGAATATTTTGCTTGTTGCTTGCTTTAGATGGCTCTTGAAGGTCTGGAATGCAGCAGCAATTCCCCTCCAATAGCTCCACAAAAGTCATGGAAAAAACCTCCATCTCGAGCTCCATTTATAACCTGCATCGAGCTATTTTCGCGCCTAGCAGTCGACTGCCAAAAGGCCCTAGTCGACTGCTCCTGTAGCCGTTGTCTCACAACGGCCATATCCACGTTGGATAAGTTCCAACGGATCACCTACGATCGCCAATCCATGGCGGTCATCGTGACCTAGTAATCGTCGCCTACGATCCTACGAGCATTCTCTGGTGGGGCACTAGATAATCGAACCTGTGTTTTGATTATGGCAAAGACACAAAGTTAAGTTTACATCGTTATCTCACGAGCTATCAAGTGTGCAGAAAAGTATTAAAGCTGGAGCTAAAGGCTAACGACACCCGGAGGAAGCCGCGGTGGTCGGGCGACACTCGAGTGACTTCGGAGGGAGCCGAAGGAATCAAGTGGAAGGCCGGAAGCGAGAGCTACTATCGAGGTAAGCTCGTGTGAGTGAGAGATTGTAAGGTTGTGTCCTCTTTATGGGGACGACCATAGGCGGCGATCCGATTAAGACTTCTCGTGGAAGGTCTAGGTCGAGATTGGACGGTCAGAAACCGTCGCATTTATCATTTTCCGAGCTAACCTCTTATTGCGTGGAAGTCCGGCAATGATTGGACACATAGTAGCCGATCGATGCCCATCCGATCGTGATGGAGTCATCATCGGATCGATGGCGACGACTACTTTTACGCTTAGGTCAAAAGCGGATAACGCTTGACGCGCCACTTCGCGATAAAATTTGGAAAAATCCATGATCCGCTTCCAAAGAAATAGGAGACAATTTCAGAGGCCAAAGTCTATAAAAGGAGGAGGATTCCACTCAAATCACATCAATTATTCATCAAGTGCTCACAACATAACATCACATAACGCCGACGCGACGACAACCTCGATCTTCTTCGCGCAAAGACATCTAGTAATACTTTTATTATTGTATTCGTTGTTTTTTGTAACGAGGTGAGGTAGGCTTGTTGCCTCATCCTCGTACTTCCGGATTTTGTGATCGTTGTCTCCTACCTCCAACGAGGAGGAGACGTTATAGTGCTTTGCCCTCCGTACGCGGTCAAGGACCGATAGGGCCTTGGAGTAGCAACCACTGGGTTGTGAACTA
Organism: Wurfbainia villosa; assembly: GCA_025175895.1. Lineage (NCBI taxonomy): Eukaryota > Viridiplantae > Streptophyta > Magnoliopsida > Zingiberales > Zingiberaceae > Wurfbainia > Wurfbainia villosa. The sequence goes on along the minus strand of CM046006.1, from coordinate 17,817,320 downwards.
AGTAAAATAAACGTGTCATTTTATTTTCCGCTGTGTTTACTCGTTTACTTTGCGTATCGAATGAACGAAAATGAAAGTTTTACGATCGCTATTCACCCCCCCTCTAGCGACGCTTCTCGATCCAACACATTCTGTGCTCACGACACTCCCATCACCGATCATATTACCTCGTGATCATTGCCGACATCAGCGATCGCACCCATGGCAATGATCAGGGTCAACCTAAAACTTGTAGTCTCACACCAGTCGAACCCTAGTCAACTTAGATCAGTCGAATCGGCACCTATGTCAGTCGACTGCTGTCGGGCAAACTTCAAACACCAAGTTGTTTGAGCATCCGACCGTCGGGTAAACCCTCAAACATCAAGTTTGAGCCTCCGACACTCAGTCTTAGCCACTTGGCCAAGTCCACCTTGTTGGTGCAACAATGCCCCAAGCATTTATATATTTTGATGTTTGGATAATCATCTAAGTTAGGCAATGTTTTGTGATCTAATTGTGAACGTGTTTAAGTGACAGGAAAATCCAGGTATGAAGACTTGGTAAAAGACAAGTCCAAGTGTGATCTTGGCAAACAGAAGTCAAAGGAAAGGTCTTGGCGACGTAAGTCCAAGCATGTAATCTTGGCGGCATAAAGTCCAAGTGTACTTTGGCAAAGAAGAAACCCAAAGCATGACGAAACCGAAGGAAGCTTTTGAAGGCAAGCGCATGGATGGAGTCGTGGACTCAGAGAAATCCTGGAGGCGCAAGGCTGATGGAGAAGCTAGAAGGTTAAGTCTAGGCTTAGGGTATGTTTTCAAGTATGAATTAGTCATACTTGGGGTGTGCCAGTCGACTAGAACATGGTATCAGTCGAACTGGCCTTTAAAATGCAGCATTAGAGGTTGGAGGGTTGTTGGCGATCGGGAGGTCATCGATCGGCCGAGAGTCGACTCAAACTCATCCGCGATATAAGGCGAATGATCGCCACGAGCGAAAGGTCCATAGCCGACTGGCCAGTCGGCTACGGGAAGTATCAATCGAACTGCCACTATTGGCAGTCGACTGATAGACTTCCCGTTAGCGATGACGATGGCAAATCCCGCGAATCCGGCTGTTCAGAAGCCGTTATAATTGGCGGTAGTCGACTGATAGGCCTCCAACGGGAAAAAGAGGCTCTTTCCTATAAAAAGAGGCCAAGGGGAGCAAGAAGAGGCTAATGCTTATTCTTTAATCTTGCTCTCAAGCCTCCACAAGTTTTCTAACGCTTTCAAGTGTTTAATTCTCCTCCTCCTCTCTAATCTTCATCTACATTCTTTGTAAGAAGAGGAGGGTTTGTAAAGAGAAAGCTTCATAGTGGAATTTCTTGGATTGATCCACCTTAAGGATCGCCGTGGAGTAGGAGCGTTATCTCCGAACCACGTAAAGGCCTTGTTAGCATTGTTCTTTCGTTTTTACTTATATTATCTTTGTTTGCTTCCGCTAATCTTTTTGTAGAAACAAAAACAAGCTATTCAACCCCCCCCTCTAGCTTCCAAACGATCACTAACAAGTGGTATCAGAGCCCAGATCGCATCGGAAGATCTAACCATCAACCGAAGCATGGCATTTCAAGAGGGATATAGTACGGCAAGGCCTCCATTCTTTGACGGCAATGATTTCGGCTATTGGAAAGGTAGGATGGAATACTACCTCATGAATGATATTGAAAATTGGTTTAGTATTGTAGATGGATTTGAAAAGCTGGTCGACGGATTCGGAGCACCACTACCGACAAAAGATTGGACAAAAGAGATGGCAAAGAAAGCACAAGCTAATGCAAAAGCAACGACCACACTTCAATGTGGTCTATCCAAGGAGCAACTTTCCAAAGTCGAGCCTTTCAACTCTGCAAAAGAGCTTTGGGAGAAGCTCATCGAATTGAATGAAGGTTCAAAGGAGACTAGAAGAGCCAAAAGAGACCTATTGATAGGTCAACTCCAAAGTTTCACCATGAAGACCAATGAGACCGTGAGCCAAATGCACGGTCGCTTCAAGGAAGTAGTCAATGGACTACATGTTATAGGTGAGAAGGTCGACAACCGAGACCTTGTAAGGTATGTGTTACAAGATTTCCCTAGAACCACCTTATGGGCTTCAATGGTAGATGCCTATAAGGTCTCTAGGGATCTTTCATTAGTCAAGTTAGATGAGCTATTTTGTGAATTTCAATTACATGAACAAGCTAACACTTCATCCAAAGAGAAGGGTATAGCTCTTTGTGTAGGAAAGAAGGAGAAGAAGAAGAAGGAGAAGAAGGAAGTGTCCTCCTCATCCGAATCCGAGGAAGACTCATCAAGTAGTGAAGATGAGTTATCGGCAAGCGAGGTGGCACATTACGTCAAGAAGTTTGGTGGGAAGTCAAGGAAACTCACCAAGAAAGATGTGAAGAGGATGTTCCAATCCTCAATAGGTAAATCTTCAAATAATTCAAATTCTACCTCTAACGTGACTTGTTTTGGTTGCAACAAGAAAGGGCATATAAAGCCAAATTGCCCGGAACTAAAGAAGAAGGAGGAGAAGGAAAAGAAAAAGAAGGAAAAAAAGGAGAAGAAGAAGAAGGAGGCGATGGTGGCACAAACATGGGACACTCTAAGCATGGAGGAGTCTTCCGACGATGAAGAAGTTTGCCATGCCACCCAGAATCTAGCCCTCATGGCATTGGAGGAAGTAGCCGGGAGCTCAAGCGAGGAGTCTTCTTCCTCTTCAAGCGATGAATCATCATCAAGTGATGATGATGAGGTAAACAACTCACCTAAAGTAGATTTACTTTACAAAACTATTGCATGCTTACAAAATGCTTTAAATAGATCGAAAAATAGGATTAAGGATCTAAAATTAGAGATCAAATCACTTAAGAGTGTAGATTCATCATGTGGTAAACCATCTAGTTGTTAGTTATAGCCCTAAGAACCAATCATGTGATGGTTGAATAGGGAACATTTTGTATCATATTCTATAAAGGCAAAGGATTGGTTATTATATTTAAGTCTTGCTTGTGCCAGCTAAATTAAATATAGTAATGCCCTAGAAAAGTAGGTTCTTATCTACAGCACATCAATTGGCAGAATTGATTATGAGAGGCTGTAGAGAACACTTTCTAAATGTTCCTAGTCAAGTATTAATATGCAAGGGCAATATTAATACATAAATACTAGCATGTAGGTCAATTGATGACTTGATCTCACAAGTCATGGATATATGATATCAAGTTGACACATGGGTATATATTAGAGAATATATACTGAACTGACCCGCCATGAGAAAGTTTCATGGATCGTTATATGAGTGTCATAAACTTTCTCATGTGACTATTGGTATGAATAGTCCTCAGACCTGAAGTCACTACGGTTCCCTACATAAGGAGTTATGTACTTTGGTATCGTCAAACGTCACCCGTAACAGGGTGGACCATAAAGGCGATTACTGGGTATATAACAAATTATGCGGAGGGATGTGAGTGATGTAGATGGGATCTATCCTCTCATATGACGAGAGTGATATCGGTGGGCCCCTTGATTGAGTAGAACTACTAAAACGCATGGCCATGCTCGAATGAGTCAATATGAGATATTGAGCTCATTTGTTTGAGTTAGTTTACTCAGGATCAAGAAAAACATAGATTGATCGAGGATGACACGCCTATGCCTCATTGATCAACTCGATATCAAGGATAGAAGGACACATATATATTATAGTAGTCACGAAAGGTTAGTCGGATCTTGACTTATCTCAGAACTTGGGTAGCAATGATGTATTGCTAGATGCCGCCATTGCTTGTGTATCTAAAAGAGTTTAGGTCCACCGCCAACGCTTATGAGAGCCTATAGGGTCACACACAAAGAGCATGATAATTAGAGGAATTAGAGTATTCTAGTTTGACTAGAATAATTTGGGAATAAGCTTAAGTACAAAATGGTTTTTGGACTTTAAGCTTAATGAGAATTTTAGCTAATTGATTTAATGAGATTAATTCAATATGTTACCTTATTGATTTAATAAGATTAATTCAATATGATAACATAAGCTTAATTGAATTAATAAGATTAATTCAATATGATTGAATTAATAAGATTAATTCAACATGATAACATAAGCTTAATTGAATTAATAAGATTAATTCAACATGCATGAATGCCACATAAGAATGCCACATAAGCATGCCACATAAGCATGCCACCTAAGCATCCACCTAAGCTAGATAAGGTGGAAGGAAACAAAATGGTTTTGTCTCCTTAAGTGGCCGGCCAAACTTGTGTCCCAATACAATGGATTGCATTGAATGTGTGGAGGTGAAAGGGTTTTTCCAACCCTATAAAAGACCCCATGAAGTGGCCGGCCAAAGCAAGTGTTGTTGTGGTTGTGAGAGAGCTTGGTGGAAGCTTTGGTTGTGTGGGTTTGTGAGTGTAGGCTAGCAAGAAGAGGAGTCTTCTTCTTCCTTTCTCCTTTTCCCTCTCTTCCTCTCCTTTAGGGACTTCTCTAGCAAGAAGTAAAGGAGAGCTCCTCTAGTTTTTCTTTTGTGAGACAAGAGCTTGCTCGTGTGGATACATATAGAGGCACGGACACTTGAACGTGCTAAAGATCCAACAAACAAAAGGAAGAAGCGGGATTAACAAGGGCACGCAACAAAGGTAATCCTCTCCTATAAGATAGGTTTGGTTTAGAGAAATTTATTTTATACGAGTTTGCTTTCGCATGGATCACTTGGAAGGGATCCTAATTTTTCCGTTGCGCATATGCCATTTGGCATAAAGAATTCCCTACACTAGTGATATTGATGAATGTACTCTTAGGGATGAAAATGATGAGTTAAGAAAAGAAATAGGTAAATTAAGAGCATGCTTAGAAAAATTTGTTGGATCAATGCGGTTCGCTAGAGGGGGGGGTGAATAGCGAAAGAAAAAAACTTTTTCGAATTCGTTTCAAGACAAATATACGCAGCGGAAAGATAAGCAAAACAAAAAGTAAAGGAGACAATAGAAACAAGATATTTACTTGGTTCGTAGCCGAAAGCTACTACTCCAAGGCCCTAGTGGTCCTTGACCACGCACGGAGGGCAAATCACTAAACAAACTCCTCCTCGTTGGAGGTAGGAGTTAATCGATACAAAAAACTTGAGGTAGAGGGACACTCCCCCTCTCCTCGTTACGATAGAAAAATAGCTTCGAAGAATGTAAATGAGCAACGACACTAAAATTAAAACCGATGTACAAAAATAAAGGAAATGAAACCTAGACGTCGGAGAAGAAGAAGCACGTTGTTGTCGGTAGCTTTACGGAGACTTTTTGGAAGCTTAGAATTGTTGTAGAAACCCTAGGTTTGGCCCTCCTTTTATAGCCTTTGAGCCCCTTTTCGAGTGGGTCTTCAACCAATCACAAATGGACACCAAACCGCTTTGAGGTGGAGTGATAAGCCTTGACTGACCGATCATTGACCATCACGATCGATGGCCATCATCACCGATCGATGGCGAAGATCGTCCGATTGATGACCTTCGGAAGTCGACTGATACACGGCAGTCAAGTCCTCCAAGCTGACAGTCGACTGATGCTTGCTGCAAGTCAAAGTTAGCTCAACAAAAACATAATTCCAATGGTCTTCGACCGTCCGATCTCGACCTATACCACCTATGAGATGTCTTGGGTCGGATTTACGCTTAAGATCATCCCCGTAAAGAGGATACGACCTCACTTACGCTCACACACACGAGCTTACCTCGATACTTACGTGTTGCTTTTGCTTCCGGCCTTCCACTCGATTCCATCGGCTCCCTCCGAAATCACTCGAGTGTCGCCCGACCACTGCGGCTTCCTCCGGGTGTCGCTAGCCTTCAGCTCCAGCTATAGCAATCTTCTGTACACTTGATTCAGCTCGTGAGATAACGATATGAGCTTAACTTTGTATCGTTTGCTATAATCAAAACTCAGGTTCGACTTAGGTGCCTGCTGCACCAACAAAATTCACCAATGGTTCAAAATACCTAGACATGATTATTAAGGATCAAAGGGCTATCTACAACAAGGCCGGATTAGGATATAGGCCTAAGGAAAAAGAGGTAGCATTTACATCTCTTGTTAGTAGAAAATCAATATTTAAAAGCAAAGGGAGAAAGGCATGGGTACCTAAGAAATTTATAATTGATGCTAGTGGTCCTAAGATTTGGGTACCTAAGGATTGTGTTTTTCATGTGATATAGGTAGAAGAACCAAGCATGTGGATAGTTGATAGTGGGTGCTCAAAGCATATGACCGGGGATGAGAGAAAATTCTCCACTATCAACCACACTAGCAAAGGAAAAGTCTCATTTGGTAATAGCGTCAAACTTAAGATTCTAGGAAAGGGCACAATTGAGGTATCCCCCAATCTTGTCATTCATAAAGTGCTATTAGTTAAAAATATGAAATTTAATTTACTTAGTGTAAGTCAACTATATGATGCAAACTTTGATGTTAGATTTGATTCCTCAAAATATTTTATAAGACACAAAAATCAAAATGATTGCATGTTGGTAGGTTTTAGAAAATCAAATATATATTATGTTGATTTATCCTATGCTACTAATGCTTCCACTAAGTGTCTTATCGCAAAAGAGGAAGAAAGTTGGCTTTGGCATAGAAGGCTAGGACACATAAACATGAAGAACATAGCCAAAATAGCAAAAATAAAGTTAGTCAAAGGATTGCCCAAAGTCAAATTTCTCAAGGACAAGATGTGTGATGCATGCCAAGAAGGGAAACAATCAAAAACATCACACAAAGGTAAAAATTTACTTAGTACCGCTCTACCATTAGAATTATTACATATGGATTTATTTGATTGCCATAGTACCCCCTCTATGATTGGTAGTAAATATTTCTTGGTAATAGTAGATGATTTCTCTAGGTTTACTTGGGTATTTTTCTTGAAAAATAAAGATGAAACCTTAGGAATAATCATAGGATTTAGCAAAAGAGTAGAAAATGAAAGAAAACTCAAAATCAACCGGATCCGTAGTGATCATGGTGGAGAATTTGAGAATTCTAATTTTTCAACTTTTTGCTTAGAACAAGGGTACAAGCATGAGTTTTCTTGTCCTAGAACACCCCAACAAAATGGGGTTGTGGAAAGGAAAAAGTGTGCCCTACAAGAAGCGGCGAGGACAATGCTTAATGCATACTCCTTACCTAGCTACTTGTGGGTGGAAGCGGTTAATACCGCTTGCTATATCCAAAATAGGGTATTAATTCATAGGTTTTTAGGAAAAACTCTATTTGAATTGTGGAATGGTACAATTCCAACAATTCATTATTTTAAGGTCTTTGGATGTAAAGTTTATATGTTAAATACCAAAGACAACCTAGGTAAGTTTGAGTCCAAAGAGGATGAGGGAATCCTAGTTGGATACTCATCCACTAGTGTAGGGTATAGAGTTTACAATAAAAGGACTCAAAAGATTGAAGAATCTTCAAATGTCCAATTTGATGAAACTTCCAATACATACCCTAGGAAATCCCCTATTGATGATGATATCAATAATGAAAATCAAGAAATTACCCAACAATTCCAAGATTTAACTTTAGGGGGTAATGTTCAAGGGGGAGGATTGAATCAAGGGGGAGTAAGAAGTGATTCCGATGATGAGCAAAGAATTGAGGATAATTATGATCAAACTCAAGATAATACACCTCCTAGAACCATAAGAGCTCATCAAAATCACCCCTTAGATCAAATTGTGGGTGAATTATCTCAAGGTGTTAGGACTAGGTCATTTCATAGGGATCTCACTAGTCATATAACTCTAATTTCTCAAATTGAGCCCAAAACCATCAAAGATGCATTACTTGATCCGGATTGGATCTTAGCAATGCAAGATGAATTGGCTCAATTTGAAAGGAGTCAAGTATGGGAGTTAGTTCCTAGACCTAATGAAAACACCATCATTACTACAAGATGGGTCTTTAGATGACCAAGGGAATATTACTAGGAATAAGGCAAGATTAGTTGCAAGGGGCTTTAATCAAGTTGAAGGACTTGACTATGATGAAAGATATGCCCCGGTTGCTAGGTTAGAGTCTATTAGAATACTATTAGGGTATGCCTCCTATATGGGTTTCAAACTCCATCAAATGGATGTTAAATCGGCATTCCTAAATGGATTTATTAAGGAAGAGATATATGTAGAACAACCTCCCGGGTTTGAGAATATGGACTATCCAAACCATGTATACAAGCTTAGGAAAGCTTTGTATGGTTTGAAACAAGCTCCCTGGACTTGGTATGAAAGATTATCATCCTTCTTAATCTCTAAGGACTTTAAGAGGGGTAGTATAGATCAAACTCTATTTATAAAGTCAACATCAACGGACATCTTTGTAGCCCAAGTATATGTTGATGACATTATCTTTGGGTTAACAAATGATGAACTTCTCCAAGACTTTATTAAAAATATGGAAAAAGAGTTTGAAATGAGTCTAGTTGGGGAATTAAATTTCTTCCTAGGATTACAAGTTAAATAAACAAGTGAAGGAATTTATATTTATCAAACCAAATATGCTAAGGAAATGATTAAGAAATTTGGTTTGGAAAATGCCAAGGTAGTTTCAACTCCAATGGCAACAAATACAAAAATAGATAGTGATAATGAAGGAAAACAAATTGATCTTACACTCTATAGGAGCATGATTGGTAGCCTCTTGTACCTAACCGCTAGTAGACCCGATATATTATTTGCGGTTGGTATGTGTGCAAGGTACCAATCATGTGCAAAAGAATCTCATTTAGTTGCCATTAAGAGAATTTTAAGATATGTTAAAGGCACACTAAATGTAGGATTATGGTACCCTAGGACTAGGTCTTTTGATTTGGTTGGGTACACCGATTCCGATTATGCCGGTTGCAAATTGGATCGGAAGAGTACTAGTGGTGGATGCCAATTCCTTGGGTCCTCCCTAGTTAGTTGGAGTAGTAGGAAGCAACCTTGTGTTGCCCTATCCACCACCGAAGCCGAATATGTGGCTATGGGTGGTTGTGTAGCTCAACTTCTATGGATGAAACATACTTTAGAGGACTATGAGCTATCTTACTGTAGGGATCTCGTATGCAAAATAGCATATGCACAACGGAAAAATTAGGATCCCTTCCAAGTGATCCTTGCGAAAGAAAACCTCGTACAAAATAAATTTCTCATAAACCTATCTTATAGGAGATTATTACCTTTGTTGCGTGCCCTTTTTAATCCCGCTTCTCCTTGGGTTGTTGGATCTTTTAGCACGTTCAAATGTCCGTGCCTCTATATGTATCCACACGAGCAAGCTCTTGTCTCACAAAAGAAACTAGAAGAGCTCTCCTTTACTTCTTGCTAGAGAAGTCCCTAAAGGAGAGGAAGGTAGGGAAAAAGAGAAAGGAAGAAGAAGACCACTCTTCTTGCTACACTCACAAAAACCACACAACCAAAGCCTCTCACCACCAAGCTCTCTCCAAGCCTCAAGCTTTCAACCAATCCACCAAGCTTGGCCGGCCACTCCATGGGGTGTTTTATAGGATTGAAAAAACCTTTCATCTCCTATCACATTCAATGCAATCAATTGCATTGAAAAACAATCACTCCTTGTTTGGCCGGCCACATGTGGAGGAAATCCAAGGGTCAAAACCCTTTGTCTCCTTCCACCTCATCAAGCTTAGGTGGCATGCTTATGTGGCATGCTTAGGTGGCATGCTTATGTGGCATTCATGCATGTTGAATTAATCTTATTAATTCAATAAGCTTTTGTTATCATATTGAATTAATCTCATTAAATCAATAAGGTAACATATTGAATTAATCTTATTAAATCAATAAGCTTAGCATATTGAATTAATCTCATTAAATCAATAAGCTAAAATTCTCATTAAGCTTAAAGTCCAAAACTATTTTGTACTTAAGCTTATTCCCAAATTATTCTAGTCAAACTAGAATGCACTAATTCTTCTAATCATCATGCTCTTTGTGTGTGACCCTATAGGCTTTCATAACATTGGCAGTGGATCTAAACTCTTTTAGATACACAAGCAATGAGCGGCATCTAGCAATACATCATTGCTACCCAAGTTACGAAATAAGTCAAGATCCGTCTAACCTTTCCGTGACTACTATAATGTATGACCGTGTCCTTCTATCCTTGATATCAGATTGACCAATGAGGCATAGACCATGTCATCCTCGATCAATCTATGTGTTTCTTGATCCCTGAGTAAACTAACTCAAACAAATGAGCTCAATATCTCATATTGACTCATTCGAGCATGGCCATGCATTTTAGTAGTTCTACTCAATCAAGGGGCCCACAGATATCACTCCCGTCATATGGGAGGGATAGATCCCATCTACATCACTCACATCCCTCCGTATAATTTGTTATATACCCAGTAATTGCCTTTATGGTCCACCCTGTTACGGGTGACGTTTGACGATACCAAAGTACATAACTCCTTATGTAGGGAACCGTAGTGACTTCAGGTTTGAGGACTATTCATATCAATAGTCACATGAGAAAGTTTATGACACTCATATAACGATCCATGAAATTTTCTCATGGCGGGTCAGTTCAGTATATATTCTCTAATATATGTTAGTAATATATGAGAGATGTCCTAAGGCAATCGCCTTATGTATGAACCATTTATATGATAAATGAAGATTCACTATTTGAGTATACATGTTTTATGTATTTGATTGGATCTTAAACTCATTTACTGAATGTCCACGATACGATTCACAGCATGAGAGAATTTGTGATTGGATCACAACTAGTGAGTATCTTTACATGTGTAATTGTGATGTATCGGAATTATCCCTAGTCGATGAATTGATGGATCTGGACACCATCAATTCTGTCGAGACTAGCACGAGGTATACTCCTTGGTGTATCCAAGCAGCTGATTCTCACTGGCTGGAGACATAGTGATGTCCGGAGTTAATCGTGGATGCTAGTTATGGTAACTAGTTCATTGGAGTGACCAGTCGTAAGACTTCATATGGTTCTCTGCATATATAGATATGTCAATGAAGTTCTTACTGTGGCTTAAGTGCGATGTTCCTTTGACTTGCGGTATTCAAGTCATCTTGATCATGGAGACTTATGCTTTGACATCTTAAGCAAACATCTCCGAGGAGATGTGGACCCGGGATGATTGGGTATAAGTTGAAGTGATCGAAGGTGTTTGAATAGCCTATAAAGGATTCACCACTCCTTGCGAGGAGATGTATACCCATGGCCTCTCGTCGGATTGTTACTAAAGTCTTTGGCCAAAGCATTACATGTTTAGAGTAAGGTACTCTTCGATACATGTGGAGTAACTAGAATCCGTAGGACGAGGAAAAGATACTTGGGCTAGGTGTGATGTAGTCAGCCTAGTGGGGACTGACACAATAGACCATGTCCTGAACCAAGTGGGTATAAGATGAGTGAAGGGAATGGGGCACGATTCATTCAAGCTACTGAAGGGTTTCAGAAATAGTTCTGGATCAACCGTTGATCTTTTCGGTTAATTGGGGATCATGATGTACTACTAGGTGCCACTCATGATCGTTCTATAATTAATGGTTAATTATAGACGGCCAACATAAACCGAGAACCTATTTGGTCACACGCACAACGAGTGTAATCCAAAGGATTTAAAACGAGCTTGAGAATGAGATTCTCGGACCGAGAGACACTATGTTTGGTTGGACCAAACATAAAGCGAGCATGAAATTGTTTCAGTCGCAATGGAAGCGTGGATGGGCAGTGTCTTATGAAGACATAATGGATGGACCAAAATGGTTTGGTTCTAATCCAATGGATGAGAATAAACCAAAGGGTTTGGTTTATATTAAACGAATGAACCAAAGGTTGGTTCGGTTCGTTTTAACTTAAAATAAACCATCATGGTTTGGTTTATTTTAACTTATCTTAATGGAGCGGGTTAACGGGCCTAATGGTTATGATTTAATAACCATTAAGAGAATTAGTTCTCTATAAAATAGGGCTTAAGGGTTTTTGTGAAAACCTAATTTGAGGCAACCCTAATTGGCCGCCCAACCCATCCTCCTTGTTGTTGGCGTCAACAACAAGGGATGCCGCCCAACTTCATTGAGCTGCTGCCATCTCCTTGTCGGCGTCCAAGTTTCGGCCGGTGAACCTCCGGCAACCCTCCGGTGATCTCCCTTGGGTTCGGTGTAAAGGTGAGCCTCCATCTCTTCTTTAGCCGGCGCGATTTCCTCCACCAAAGCTGTCCAGTTTTCTGGACAGCTTCTTCTCCTCGGGCCGGAACGCCGTTTGACGACGGTTAGTGCTCCGACAGCGGATAACATACCGATTTGATCTCCGGTAATCCTCTGAGGTGGAGGACGGCGATTCGTCAATCGGTTGACGAATACCTCTCCGGAGAAGCAAGTCTTGAGGACTTGTTTTAGGTCCGAATTTGGATTCGGACCGTGATCATCTCTCGATCACGTCGTCTTCAACACGAGGCTAGTAACCCGTACGAAGACGAAGCTCGTGGCTTGGCGAAGTCATCCCGAGGAGCTCGGCGTGGATACGGATAGAGACGATTCTTACGAGAATCGTTCCGGTTGATGTCGTTCCCGCTACACGTCATACGGAAGGTATAACGTAGTTTAATTTCTTTTATTGCAATTTTAATTTACGGTTATGTCTACACTTGTTGTAATAGCATGCGTGTGTTGTGTGTGTTGTAATAAATAGGAATATTTATTATTTTTATTGCTTCCGCTGTGCACATGTTTACGAAACATGATCGAACACACACACGCCGCGGTGCCGGAAACCCAACAGTGGTATCAGAGCCCAGGTTGTGTTTCGACATAATCGTAAAATTGGTTTTGCGATAGTCATAATGTATTTCTGGAAATTTTCTAAATTTTGGAAATTTAGAAGTATTTATGGAAATTTTTCAATTTTGGAAAGTCTAGAAGTATTTATGGAAATCTTCCACTTTTGGAAAGTTGGAAGTATTTATGGAAATTGATATTTTCCATAAATAAAATATTTGATTAGATTCTGGAAATTTGTTTCCTAATTTAATCTTGATTTGATTTGGGAAATCAAATCTTTAAAATATTTTATTTCCATAAGTAGTTTTGAAGATTTAGGAAATTGGTTTCCTAAATAGATTTTCCTTAATCAAATAATTCCATGAATAAAATATGTGATTAGATTTGGAAATTTGTTTCCTAATTTAATTATGATTTGATTTGGAGAATCAAATCTTAAACATATTTTATTTCCATAAATAGTTATGACATATAAGGAAATATTATACATGACATAATTGTATGACATGTAGTTGCATTAGATGCATAACATAATGCCATGCGTGTCGTGACATGTAGATGTATGCCATGTATGTCATGCCATGTAGATAATAGTTATTTGCATGCAAAGAGGATGAGACATAAAAACCTTTAAACAATATTAAAGCCTACACCTTCCATTAATATGGTTTGAACCAAAGTTCCGTTTCTTGTTTGGGTTGTTGGACTCTCTCCAAGCCCGGCTCGAACCCGAACATGTTCAAACCATGGAATAGTTTAATACTAATATGGTAAGAGTCAGAGGTCAATCATTAGCTTTGGTTGTTGGACTCTCTCCAAGCTGGGCTAATTGGTTGAATGCGCTCTAACCATATTAAAACTATTCTTGATTAATGGGTTGGCTTTAACCTGGAGCATCGGCTTGTTGGACTCTCTCCAAGGTCGATGTTAAGGGAGGTGAAGTTGGGTGCTATGCATAAGATGCATACTTGTTAATGTGTTAACAACCCAATGTATGTGTGAACATTCAATTAGTTGATAGCACATTGTGATAGTTGCATATACGTGATATGCAATCGGTATAGATGATACCTACCGTCGTAGCTATGAATGGCTTGTTGGACTCTCTCCAAGGTTGTTCATAACTATGATGGATATCAGCCCATTCGGAGATGGACCTACAATCTCCCGAAGTGATTTTGGGGTTTTTGAAATTCGAAAAATGAATGGGATTTATAAATGGATATTGATGCATTTTAAATCGTTTTCTCATATATGCTCGTTTTGTATTTCTAGGTCAATAAATTGATCATGACGTCTTTGAATTTGCGCACTATTTTGGATTCGAACAAACTGACTGGGCCGAACTTCTTGGACTGGCTTAGAAACTTGAGAATTGTTCTCAAGGCGGAAAAGCTTGCATATGTCCTTGAAGAGCCTCTTCTCGACCGTCCCTAAGGACAATGCAACCTGCACTAAATGTTGGTCTATCGAAGCATGTGGCGGTATTCTCGAATGGCGAAGTTGCATCATGCTAGCGGCGATGGTACCGAGTGCGAAGCGGCATGAGCATATGGATGCTAACACTATGGTCTTCCATCTTCATGAGTTGTTCGATGAGCAAGCGAGATCCGAAGGTTCGAGGTCTCTAGGCTCCTCTTCACCACGAAGATGCAAGAAGGTTCGCTCAGAGTACGCTTGTGCTAAAGATGAACGGGTACATCGAGCGCTAGCTACCCTCGGTTTTGTGATGGATCATGAGTTAAGTATTGACTTAATTCGCATTGTTTGCCCAAGAGTTTCTCGCAATTTGTGATGAACTATCGGATGAACAAATTGGAATCCACCATTCCCGAGCTCCTCAATATGAAGACCGTGGAGCCTTCGTGAAGCATGAGGAGAAGGCGGTTATCATAGTTGATTCCTCAAAGAAAGGTTCTAAGAGGAAGGCAAAAGAATGTAAGAAAGGAAAGAAAAAGGCAAAGAAGGCGGAACTCCAGAAAAGGGCACTTGCCATCACGGCAAGGAAGGCCATCGCGAAGAAATCGCAAGATTTATCTTGAGTCCATGAAGAAGAAGAAGGCATCCGATGCCCCATCCTCTTCGTATCTTCGTTATTGATTGTCATTCTATTTCCTTAGACACTTGGGTATTGGATACCGGTGTGGCTCACATATATGTAATGACATGTGGGCTAAGGAATAGAAGAAGACTTGTCGAGAGTCAAATTTGCGAGTTGGCAATGGAGCAAAGGTTCACGCTACGCCATCGGAACTTATTTCTTTGAAGCTCCCTAGTGGACTAGTCTTGGAATCGGACAATTGCTATTATGTTCCTTCTCTAATAAAGAACATTGTTTCTATTTCCTCGCTTAAATAGAAATGGTTTCCATTTAATGTTTAGTAACAATTGTTGTTATATAACTTTGAATGGCGTGCTTTATGGAACCGAACTTTGAGTAATGGCATTTATCGTTGGGCGTATCCAAAGGACATTTTCAATATCGGCGAGCAACACGCGTGCTCGAAAGGATAATCACATAGACTCCTATATGTGGCATTGTCGTCTTGGCCATATAAGCAAGAAACGCATGTCCGAATTACACCGATGTGGAATTCGAATCGCTTGAATTGGATTCATACGATACATGCGAATCATGCTTAAAAGGCAAGATGACTAAGTTACCTTTACGGAAAAGGTGAACGAGTGGGAGTTACTAGGTTTAGTACATACGATGTATGTGGACCTATGTCAACTCAAGCATTAGGAGGCTATAGCTACTTCATTACCTTCACCGATGATCACTCACGGTTTGGGTATGTGTTCTTGATGAAACACAAGTCCAAGCCTTTGAAAGGTTCAAAGAATTCAGAAATGAAGTAGAGAAACAACATGACAAAAGTATTAAAATACTTGATCGGATCGAGGTGGTGAATACTTAAGTCAAGAGTTTCTTGATTATCTAAGAGACAATGGCATATTGTCTCAATGGACTCCGCCCTATACACCATAGCATAATGGTGTATCCGAGAGGCGAATCTTAGGACCTTGTTGGACATGGTCGTCAATGATGAATCATGCGACTCTTCCCAAGTCCTTTTGGGGTTATGCACTTGCATACCGCTTGTTTACTTGTTAAGCAATGCCTACCAAGGTAGTCTCAACTACTCCATATGAGATATGGAATGGTAAGAAACCTCATGTATCTTACTTGAAGATATGGGGTTGTCTGCTTATGTGAAGCGGATCAGACGTATAAACCGGATGCTAAGTCGATAAATGTCTATTTATTGGATACCCTAAGGAAACAAGGGGTTACCAATTCTATCATCCTGTGGAACAAAAGGTGTTTGTTTCAAGGCATCGTGTTTCTAGAGAAAGAGTTTCTCTTGCAAGAAAACAATGGGAGTGTTCGAGCTTGAGGAAACTCGAGATACTCAAATAGACATTGATGAGATACGGTGAAACCAAATGATAACTCATAGTGATGAGCAATCATTTGGACCTCTTCTTAACACCACATCTTCAGTAGATCCGTAGAACACGCAACATTCCCGAGAGATATGGATTTCTCATAAGTGAATCGAACGACGTGTTACTCATTGATGATGAGAGCCTACCAGCTTATGAAGAAGTCTTGACAAGTTCAGAAGGGATAAATGGCTTGATGCCATGAAGTCGAAATGGATTCCATGTATGAAAACCAAGTTTGGAACTTGGTTGACCCACTGCATCAAGCCTATAGGGTGCAAGTGGGTTTTCAAGAGGAAAACCGACATGGATGGTAATGTGATTACCTATAAGGCTAGATTGGTGGCAAAAGGATATCGTCAAAAGCAAGGTGTTGATTATGACGAAACCTATTCGCCTGTAGCTATGCTTAAATCCATTCGGATGCTCCTGGCCATAGCGGCTCATTATGATTATGAGATATGGCAGATGGATGTGAAAACAGCTTTCCTTAATGGAAACCTGCTCGAGGACGTGTATATGATACAACCTGAGGGTTTCACATCGGTTGATAAAACCAAGGTATGCAAATTGCGACGATCCATTTATGGATTGAAGCAAGCATCCAGGAGCTAGAATATCCGTTTTGATGAGACGATCAAAAAGTTTGATTTCTCACAAAATCCAGACGAACCTTGTGTGTACAAGAAGGTTAGTGGGAGTGCAGTCGTGTTCCTAGTATTGTATGTCGATGACATATTACTTATAGGAAACGATGTGTCAATCTTACAGTCAATGAAGGTTTGGTTATCCAAGACATTCTCCATGAAAGACCTGGGAGAAGCAACCTACATCCTTGGGATTAAGATCTATAGAGATAGATCGAAACGGTTGCTTGGTCTTTCGCAGTCTACATATATAGACCGAGTGCAAAAGAGGTTTAGCATGTCGGAATCCAAGAAAGGTTATCTGCCCATCAGGCATGGGGTACACCTTTCGAAGTCTATGTGTCCGCCATACGTAAGAGGCGAGAGGATTTGCATGAGTAAGATTCCCTATGCATCCGCAATAGGATCTATCATGTATGCTATGTTATGTACGAGGCCCGATGTATCGTATGCTGAGTGTCACGAGCAGATACCAGTCTGATCCAGGAATGGATCATTGGGCGGCTGTTAAGACGATCCTTAAGTACTTGAGAAGAACTAAGGATGTGTTCCTAATATATGGAGAAGGGGACATGGTGATACGCGGGTATACAGATGCCAGCTTCCAGACAGACAAGGATGATTCTGTGTCTCGATGCGATACGTGTTCACCTTGAATGGGGCGCATGAGTTGGAAAAGTTCCAAACAAGAGGATAGCGGATTCTACCACCGAGGCAGAATATATTGCGCCGAGCGAGAAGCGGTTTGGATCAAGAAGTTCGCTCATGAACTTGGTGTGATTCCGGCCATTGTTGAAGCAATACCGGTCTACTGCGACAACAATGGAGCAATTGCACAGGCGAAAGAGCCAAGGTCTCATCAACGATCCAAACATGTGCTTCGCCGCTATCATCTTATCAGAGAGATCATAAGTAGGAACGAAATACAAATCGAGAAAATTCCTACTGAAAGGAACTTAGCGGATCCTTTGACTAAAGCATTACCTCAAAGTAAGTTTGAGGGTCATGTTGGTGCTTATGGTATTGGATACCGTAGCGATTGGCATTAGGCCAAGTGGGAGTCTGTTAGTAATATATGAGAGATGTCCTAAGGCAATCGCCTTATGTATGAACCATTTATATGATAAATGAAGATTCACTATTTGAGTATACATGTTTTATGTATTTGATTGGATCTTAAACTCATTTCTTGAATGTCCACGATACGATTCACGGATGAGAGAATTTGTGATTGGATCACAACTAGTGAGTATCTCTACATGTGTAATTGTGATGTATCGGAATTATCCCTAGTCGATGAATTGATGGATTTGGACACCATCAATTCTGTCGAGACTAGCACGAGGTATACTCCTTGGTGTATCCAAGCAGCTGATTCTCACTGGCTGGTGACATAGTGATGTCCGGAGTTAATCGTGGATGCTAGTTATGGTAACTAGTTCATTGGAGTGACCAGCCGTAAGACTTCATATGGTTCTCTGCATATATAGATATGTCAATGAAGTTCTTACTATGGCTTAAGTGCGATGTTCCTTTGACTTGCGGTATTCAAGTCATCTTGATCATGGAGACTTATGCTTTGACATCTTAAGCAAACATCTCCGAGGAGATGTGGACCCGGGATGATTGGGTATAAGTTGAAGTGATCGAAGGTGTTTGAATAGCCTATAAAGGATTCACCACTCCTTGCGAGGAGATGTATACCCATGGCCTCTCGTCGGATTGTTACTAAAGTCTTTGGCCAAAGCATTACATGTTTAGAGTAAGGTACTCTTCGATACATGTGGAGTAACTAGAATCCGTAGGACGAGGAAAAGATACTTGGGCTAGGTGTGATGTAGTCAGCCTAGTGGGGACTGACACAATAGACCATGTCCTGAACCAAGTGGGTATAAGATGAGTGAAGGGAATGGGGCACGATTCATTCGAGCTACTGAAGGGTTTCAGAAATAGTTCTGGATCAACTGTTGATCTTTTCGGTTAATTGGGGATCATGATGTACTACTAGGTGCCACTCATGATCGTTCTATAATTAATGGTTAATTATAGACGGCCAACATAAACCGAGAACCTATTTGGTCACACGCACAACGAGTGTAATCCAAAGGATTTAAAACGAGCTTGAGAATGGGATTCTTAGACCGAGAGAAACTAGGTTTGGTTGGACCAAACATAAAGCGAGCATGAAATTGTTTCAATCGCAATGGAAGCGTGGATGGGCCGTGTCTTATGAAGACATAATGGATGCACCAAAATGGTTTGGTTCTAATCCAATGGAGGAGAATAAACCAAAGGGTTTGGTTTATTTTAAACGAATGAACCAAAAGTTGGTTCGGTTCGTTTTAACTTAAAATAAACCATCATGGTTTGGTTTATTTTAACTTATCTTAATGGAGCGGTTAACGGGCCTAATGGTTATGATTTAATAACCATTAAGAGAATTAGTTCTATAAAATAGGGCTTAAGGGTTTTGTGAAAACCTAATTTGAGGCAACCCTAATTGGCGCCAACCCATCCTCCTTGTTGTTGGCGCCAACAACAAGGGCTGCCGCCAACTTCATTGAGCTGCTGCCATCTCCTTGTCGGCCCCAAGTTTCGCCGGTGAACCTCCGGCGACCCTCCGTGATCTCCCTTGGGTTCGTGTAAAGGTGAGCCTCCATCTCTTCTTTAGCCGGGCGCTTATTTCTCCACCAAAGCTGTCCAGTTTTCTGACAGCTTTTCTCCTTCGCCGGAGCGCTGCTTGGACGACGGTTAGTGCTCCGACAGCGGATAACATACCGATTTGATCTCCGTAATCCTCTGAGGTGGAGGACGGCGATTCGGCCAATCGGTTGACGAATACCTTCTCCGGAGAAGCAAGTCTTGAGGACTTGTTTTAGGTCCGAATTTGGATTCGACCGTGATCATCTCGATCACGCCGCCTTCAACACGAGGCTAGTAACCCGCACGTAAGACGGCTCGGGTTTGGCGGGTCATCCCGAGGAGCTCGGCGTGGATACGGATAGAGACGATTCTTACGAGAATCGTTCCGGTTGATGCCGTTCCCGCTACACGTCATACGGAAGGTATAATGTAGTTTAATTTCTTTTATTGCAATTTTAATTTACGGTTATGTCTACACTTGTTGTAATAGCATGCGTGTGTTGTGTGTGTTGTAATAAATAGGAATATTTATTATTTTTTATTGCTTCCGCTGTGCACATGTTTACAAAACATGATCGAACACACACACGCCGCGGTGCCGGAAACCCAACAATATATACCCATGTGTCAACTTGATATCATATATCCATGACTACTGAGATCCAGTCATCAATTGACCTACATACTAGTCTTTATGTATTAATATTGCCCTTGCATATTAATACTTGACTAGGAACATTTAGGAAAGTGTTCTCTACAGCCTCTCATAATCAATTCTGCCAATTGATGTGCTGTAGATAAGAACCTACTTTTCTAGGGCATTATTATATTTAATTTAGCTGGCACAAGCAAGACGTAAATATAATAACCAATCCTTTGCCTTTATAGAATATGATACAATATGTTCCCTATTCAACCATCACATGATTGGTTCTAGGGCTATAACTAACAATCTCCCACTAGCACTAGTACCAATCACTATGATATCTAATACCTAGTGTGACCATCATGCTTCCTCTGTGCCAAAGCCTTGGTCAATGGATCTGCGATGTTAGCTTCTGTCGGTACTCTGCATATCCTCACATCTCCTCTATCGATGATCTCTCGAATGAGATGGAAGCGCCGCAGTATGTGTTTGGTCCGCTGATGTGATCGAGGTTCCTTAGCCTGTGCAATAGCCCCATTGTTGTCACAATAGAGGTCTATTGGATCTGCAATGCTAGGAACTACCCCAAGTTCACTGATGAACTTGCGGAGCCAAACAGCCTCCTTTGCTGCATCAGACGCAGCAATATACTCATCTTCTGTTGTAGAATCAGCAACTGTGTCCTGCTTCGAACTCTTCCAGCTCACAGCTCCACCATTCAGGCAAAACATGTACCCTGATTGCGATCTATAGTCATCCTTGTCTGTTTGGAAGCTTGCATCACTGTAACCCTTTACAGTTAGCTCCTCATTGCCTCCAAATATCAGGAAATATTCTTTCGTTCTTTGTAAGTATTTAAGAATATTTTTGACTGCTATCCAGTGACTTTCACCTGGATCCGACTGGTATCTACTCGTCATGCTCAAAGCATACGAGACGTCAGGACGAGTACAAAGCATGGCGTACATGATAGACCCTATAGCTGATGCATAAGGGATCTTATCCATGCGATCTCTCTCCTCCTTAGAAGAGGGACATTGAGTCTTCGAAAGACTCACACCATGTGATAAAGGCAGAAATCCTTTCTTGGAATTTTGCATAGCAAAACGATCTAGCACTTTATCAATGTATGTACTCTGACTTAGGCCAAGTAATCTTTTAGATCTATCTCTATAGATCTTGATGCCTAGAATATAGGCAGCTTCACCTAAGTCTTTCATCGAGAAACAATTCCCTAACCACATCTTCACAGACTGGAGTGAGGGAATATCATTTCCGATGAGAAGTATGTCATCTACATACAAGATAAGAAATACAACTGTGTTCTACTATTTCTCTTGTAGACACAAGGTTCATCTTCATTCTTGATGAAACCAAACTCCTTGATTGCATCAATCAAGATTCCAAATGAGAGGCTTGCTTTAGTCCATAAATGGACCTTTGCAGTTTGCATACCTTTCCAGGATGCTTTGGATCTTCAAAACCCTCAGGCTGTGTCATGTACACATCCTTGAGTAGCTTTCCATTCAGAAAAGCGGTTTTGACATCCATCTGCCAGATCTCATAATCGTGGTAGGCTGCAATAGCAAGTATGATCTGAATGGATTTAAGCATCGCAACTGGTGAAAAGGTTTCATCATAGTCAATACCATGAATTTGTTTGAATCCTTTAGCCACCAATCTACCTTTATAGGTATGCTTATTACCATCCTTGTCAGTCTTTACTTTAAAGACCCACTTACACCCAATGGGTTTTACCCCTTCAGGTGGATCAACCAAAGTCCATACTTGGTTAGTGTACATGGATTCCATTTAGGATCTCATGGCCTCTAGCCATTTCTCGGAATCTGGGCTCATCATAGCTTCTTGATAGGATGTAGGCTCGTCAAGATCGACAAGCAATACCTCACCGTTGTTAGTCAAGAGAAAAGAATATCTCTCGGGTTGACGACGGATCCTATCAGATCTACGAAGAGGTTGGTCTACTTAAACAGGTGTTTTCTCTACAACTCTTTGGGCAACAATTTCCTCATCCACAACATTTTGTAGTGCCTGTTCATTTTCCATCGAAGCCTTAGTGTTATCTTCATCTTGAATTTCTTCAAGATGAATTTTACTCCCACTAGTCTTTCTAGAAATAAATTCTCTTTCTAGAAAGACAACATTTCTGGCAACAAACACCTTGCCAAGTGTGGGATTGTAAAAGTAATATCCCTTAGTTTCCTTGGGATATCCTACAAAATAACACTTATCTGATTTGGGTCCTAGTTTATCTGAGACTTGACGTCTAACATAAGCTTCACAACCCCAAATCTTTATAAAAGACATTTTGGGACTCTTCCCAGTCCATAACGTATATGGTGTCTTTTCTACGGCTTTTGATGGGACGCGATTAAGTGTGAGAAGTGGCTGTCTCTAGAGCTAAACCCCAAAAGGAAGTAGGTAGATCAGTCTGACTCATCATTGATCGTACCATATCTAATAGAGTACGATTTCTCCTCTCAGATACACCATTCCATTGTGGTGTTCCAGGTGGAGTGAGTTGGGATATTATCCCACACTCAGCTAGGTGATCACGAAACTCTTAACTAAGGTATTCACCACCTCGATCTGATCAAAGTAGCTTAATACGCTTACCAAGTTGGTTTTGTACTTTATTCTTGAATTCTTTGAACTTTTCAAAGGATTCTGACTTATGTCTCATCAAATATAAGTAGCCAAATCTACTCATATCATCAGTGAAAGTAATAAAGTACTTATAGCCTCCTCTGGCTTCGACATTGAAAGGGCCACATACATCAGTATGTATGAGTCCTAACAAGTCCATCGCTCTCTCGCCATGTCCACTAAATGGAGTTTTAGTCATCTTTCCTAAAAGACAATATTCGCATACCTCATATGATTCAAAATCAAATGAGTCCAATAATCCATCTTTATGGAGTTGGGATATGCGTTTTTCATTTATGTGACCTAGGCGACAGTGCCAGAGATATGTTTGGTTCAAATCATTCGATTTGAACCGTTTGGTATTTACATTATAAATTGGGTTTTCTAAATCTAGAACATAGAGACCATTCATAAGTGGTGCATTACAATAGAACATTTCATTTAAATAAATGGAACAACATTTGTCCTTTATTATAAAAGAAAAGTTTCTCTTGTCTAAACAAGATACAGAAATTATGTTCTTCGTTAATGCAGGTACATAAAAGCACTCCTCTAGTTCTAAGATAAGCCCAGTGGGCAAAGACAAAGAATATGTTCCTACAGCTACAGCAGCAACTTTTGCACCATTGCCTACTCGTAGGTCCACTTCGCCCTTTGCCATTAGTCTACTATTTCTCAGTCTCTGTACATTAGTACAAATGTGAGATGCACATCCGGTATCTAATACCCATGTAGAAGAAATAGATAGATTAACTTCTATAACGTGTATACCTGAGGCAGAAGTCCCACTTCTTTTCTTCTTTACTTCCTCAGCGGTTCAGCTTCCGGTGTCCAAAGGTGTCCCCTCACCGCAATGGAAACAATCTCCTTCCTTAGGTACTTTACCTTTACCCTTTGAAGTGGATGAATTGGCTTTGCCTTTGGCTTGGGTCTTACCCTTGCCTTTGCGTTTACCTTTGCCCTTCTTGACCATTAGTACGTTACTAACTTTCTTGTTGAGATTTGGTTCAGCAGTTCTTAACATGCTGAGAATCTCAGGCAAAGGCTTATCAATTTCATTCATGTTATAATTCATGACGAATTGATTATATGCTTCCGGCAACGATTGCAGGATAACATCGGTTGTCAATTCTTGGCTCAGTGGAAAACCTAGTTTTTCAAGGTTCTCAACGTACCCTATCATTTTAAGTACGTGAGTTCCTACATGTGTTCCTTCTTGCATCTTGCATGCAAAAAGAGCCTTAGACACTTCAAAATGCTCGTGCCTAGCTTGTCCTTGATATAGTTGTTTCAAATGCTCAACCATATCATAGGCATCCATGTTCTCATGTTGCTTCTGAAGCTCAGAGTTCATGGTGGCAAGCATAAGACATGACACATCTAATGCGTCATCTTGATGCTTCTTATAAGCATCTTTTTCAGCACGAGTGGCCGCAGGGGCGGGTATTTCAGGGATAGACTGCTCTAGGACATACAGTTTACGTTCTTGCTTGAGGATAATCCTCAAGTTCCTATACCAGTCTAGAAAGTTAGCTCCATTGAGCTTGTCTTTCTCAAGGACAGATCGCAAGTTGAGGGGGTGTGTCGTGTTAGATGACATGGTGATCTACAACATTAAAATGCAAAATTAAGTATCATACCTAAGTCATTTAATTAGGCCTTTAATTAAATGAGGTTCCCACTAAATTCTCATAGCTTTGATATGAGCTAATCATTGATGTAGGCAAACACATTTTGCTTACATCATTAGCTTCTATTTAGCTATAAATTTATATGGGATAAAGATCCACATCATACTTCGTCTTGAGTTAGCTTTGGCTAATCGCCCAAGACGTAGTATGATTAGGTAGGCAATTTTGCCAATTACATCTGATGTAACTCTTTAATAGCTTTGGTTAAGTTTAGATTAGTTTAGTGCTTATTCCTAAACCTTCCGTGGGCAGGCACAGAGGCCTTCTTGGATATCGGAGCAACGACCACTTCTAAGACAAAGCTGATGTTCGGAAATCACACAAAACTAATTTTTAAAACTTATGTTCAAAGCTAATATATGCCTCTACTTTCTTAATTAATTAAGAAAAACTTAATTAAGTCTTAACCAAGTTTGATAGCGGGACATCACGATTGTCCACTCGCACTCTTCCAAGATAAAATGCATTGCTTTGCTTTGGCAAACCCAATAACAAATGATCGAGGAAGTAGTGAGTACGAAACTTTGGTAGGCATATCGTTTTTAACTTATTAAGAAATAAACTTAAACATGCATCATATACATATTAGCATACATCACATATAAGCTAAACTAACATGCATCACATACATATTAAACTAAGCGTGTCATGGTTATGACCCTTATTCTACAATCTTCTCGAGCCAATGAAAAGATTGATTGGTCAACCTAGGGATAGCATCTTCTCCCAAGTGCTTCCTTTTGGTTGTCTTGTGTGTTGACTTCCTCCTTGTAACGTCATCTTCCAATGGACCCTCAATCTTTATTTTGTATATTACAAAAGGAGAAATACTCAAGTTACATTCGAGTCTAAAGCTAATTTTACAACAAGAATTTTAGGAGAAAGGCACGACACGCAGGCCGTATTAAGAATTACAACACACATTCACAAACTTTTTGGGACTAGGCCATAACCATGCACCATGTCAATTTTAACTTTTAAAAGACATCGGATATTTTATTATGTTTGAAAAATTGCTAATGCAATTATCAACTCATAATAAAATTTATCCTACTTCTATATCATATATAAAAAAGAGAAAAACTATTTTTATACGATCTTTCGCAAGTGGCTCTGATACCACTGTAGGGATCTCGTATGCAAAATAGCATATGCGCAACGGAAAAATTAGGATCCCTTTCAAGTGATCCTTGCGAAAGAAAACCTTGTACAAAATAAATTTCTCATAAACCTATCTTATAGGAGATTATTACCTTTGTTGCGTGCCCTTTTTAATCCCGCTTCTCCTTGGGTTGTTGGATCTTTTAGCACGTTCAAATGTCCGTGCCTCTATATGTATCCACACGAGCAAGCTCTTGTCTCACAAAAGAAACTAGAAGAGCTCTCCTTTACTTCTTGCTAGAGAAGTCCCTAAAGGAGAGGAAGATAGGGAAAAAGAGAAAGGAAGAAGAAGACCACTCTTCTTGCTACACTCACAAAAACCACACAACCAAAGCCTCTCACCACTAAGCTCTCTCCAAGCCTCAAGCTTTCAACCAATCCACCAAGCTTGGCCGGCCACTCCATGGGGTGTTTTATAGGATTGAAAAAACCTTTCATCTCCTATCATATTCAATGCAATCAATTGCATTGAAAAATAATCACTCCTTGTTTGGCCGGCCACATGTGGAGGAAATCCAAGGGTCAAAACCCTTTGTCTCCTTCCACCTCATCAAGCTTAGGTGGCATGCTTATGTGGCATGCTTATGTGGCATGCTTAGGTGGCATGCTTATGTGGCATTCATGCATGTTGAATTAATCTTATTAATTCAATAAGCTTTTGTTATCATATTGAATTAATCTCATTAAATCAATAAGGTAACATATTGAATTAATCTTATTAAATCAATAAGCTTAGCATATTGAATTAATCTCATTAAATCAATAAGCTGTACTCTCATTAAGCTTAAAGTCCAAAACTATTTTGTACTTAAGCTTATTCCCAAATTATTCTAGTCAAACTAGAATGCACTAATTCTTCTAATCATCATGCTCTTTGTGGTGACTATAGGCTTTCATAACGCTGGGCAAAGTGGATCTAAACTCTTTTAGATACACAAGCAATGAGCGCATCTAGCAATACATCATTGCTACCCAAGTTACGTAAATAAGTCAAGATCCGACTAACCTTCCGTGACTACTATAATGTATGACCGTGTCCTTCTATCCTTGATATCGATTGATCAATGAGGCATAGACCGTGTCATCCTCGATCATTCTATGTGTTTCTTGATCCCTGAGTAAACTAACTAAAACAAATGAGCTCAATATCTCATATTGACTCATTCGAGCATGGCCATGCGTTTTAGTAGTTCCACTCAATCAAGGGGCCCACAGATATCACTCCCATCATATGGGAGGGATAGATCTCATCTACATCACTCACATCCCTCCGCATAATTTGTTATATACCCAGTAATCGCCTTTATGGTCCACCCTGTTACGGGTGACGTTTGACGATACCAAAGTACATAACTCCTTATGTAGGGAACCGTAGTGACTTCGAGTTTGAGGACTATTCATACCAATAGTCACATGAGAAAGTTTATGACACTCATATGACGATCCATGAAACTTTCTCATGGCGGGTCAGTTCAGTATATATTCTCTAATATATACCCATGTGTCAACTTGATATCATATATCCATGACTTGTGAGATCAAGTCATCAATTGACCTACATGCTAGTCTTTATGTATTAATATTGCCCTTGCATATTAATACTTGACTAGGAACATTTAGGAAAGTGTTCTCTACAGCCTCTCATAATCAATTCTGTCAATTGATGTGCTGTAGATAAGAACCTACTTTTCTAGGGCATTATTATATTTAATTTAGCTGGCACAAGCAAGACGTAAATATAATAACCAATCCTTTGCCTTTATAGAATATGATACAAAATGTTCCCTATTCAACCATCACATGATTGGTTCTAGGGCTATAACTAACACTTACTCCAACATAAAAATATTTTGTGACAATGTGAGCACCATAAACTTGACCAAAAATCCGGTACATCACTCTAGGACTAAGCACATTGAAGTGAAACATCACTTCATTAGAGATCATGTGGCTAAGGGGGACATTGAGCTTAATTACATTGAATCTAAGTCCAACTTAGCCGACATCTTTACCAAGCCTCTCCCCGAAATAGAATTTTCATCACTTAGGAGAGAACTTGGAATGTGCTTTGTAGAATAGAAGTGTAGGGCTGTAAACGAGCCAAGCCAAGCTAAGTTTTGTAGTGTTCAGACTTGTTTGATAAGATAACCAAGCCGAGCCGAGCCGAGCCTAAAATTAACCAAGCTACTGAAAAACCTGTTCAAGCTTGGCTTGGTATTTTTTTTTTTTTGAGCTTGAGCTTGGCTTGAGCTTGAATTGAGCTTGGCTTGTTTAATGGGTATCAAGCTTCTAATCAAGCTTGATTAAAGCTTGTTTAAATTTGATTTATTTAAATGTTATCAAGCTCTTAAGTCAAACTTGTTTGTTTATT
Source organism: Wurfbainia villosa (assembly GCA_025175895.1). Lineage (NCBI taxonomy): Eukaryota > Viridiplantae > Streptophyta > Magnoliopsida > Zingiberales > Zingiberaceae > Wurfbainia > Wurfbainia villosa. Next base: position 17,789,233 of record CM046006.1, on the reverse strand, counting down.
TAAAATTTTATTAATTTAATCCTGATTTATAAATGAGTATAAATAAATTCAAAAATAATTTTTAAAAGAGTATAATCATAAATCGGCTTGTTAATGTTCATGAATATTGTTCACGAACAATGTTCACGAACACCGTTCACGAACATTGTTCACGAACATTGTTCATAAACACTGTTCAGGAACATTAACAAGTCGAACATATACGTGTTCAAGCTTGTTTAGTTAATTTATCAAGTTGTTCAAGCTTGTTTATTAATTGACTTTGATGCATATTGAACGAACGTAAACGAGATCTTACCGAGTCGAACACTAAACTCGTTCATGAACGCTTGGTTCGTTTACAGCCCTATAGAAGTGTAGGTTTGCATGATCCCATAAAAATCTAGGTTTTATACCTCTAACCATCTCACAATAGACCTAAGAAACCATGATTTGTGTATTTAGCCACCTAGAAATCATGTGAGATGTTAGGAAGATGCACTTGGTTCATCATGCTTGTTATGATGCATTACCATGAGCCAAAGTGTCATCTAGAGACATTAATCCTTCATTGGACCAATCATTGGGAAGGCTTATGTACAATTAATGTGCATATATCTCCAAGAATATGATTGGAAATGTCAAATAAAACAAAATTTAAACTATGTCTATCAAACCTTGAGAAACAATTTTCAATTGATAAGCCAAAGTGATACAAAGTTTGCAAAAATATCATAACTTTTGTAAAAATCTCAAGATTGTATCAATATCAAAATCTAGAGGTGATATATTTTTAAGATAATTTTTCATTGATAGGAAATGATCTAACAATATTACCCACAAAATTTCGTAATTTTTTGATCTTTATTGAATTAATTATGAATTTTTTTAATCTGGCCAAAAAGGCTATCAGACTGATATCAGTCGACTGGCGCTTATCGCCAGTTCGACTGATATGACGATATCGAACTGGGCTTACCCGGTTCGCTATCGCTCGACCGATTTATGGCGAATGATCGCCGCACGTAAGCACTCGTGATGCGATCGTCGGCTCAATCGATTCTCCATCGGGCCGATCACGACTAACGGCAATGATCGCGGTTTTTAGGGTTTTCCCTCCGGTTCGACTCGCCAAAACCTCCCGACTTCTCTTCTTTTTTCCTCTTCCGACGATTTTCCACCACACTTTCTAGCCATTCTCCCTCGTTTTCCGGCGATTTCACCGACCGGTGCTCCCATTTGGAGTGTTCTCCGACTCGAGGACCTCCTCTTCTCACCCAGTTCACGCCCTAGTCTCCACCACAGACCACTCGCTCAGCTAGGTTTTTGTGGACACTCGCGTCCGACACTGTTCTTTGATTTTTCACCATGCTGCCTAGGTAAACCCTCATCCCTGCTCACAGTTTGTTTGTTCCTATAATTTTGTTTCACTAACCGGTGCTTGTTTTGTTGTCTTTGTGCATGCATCATTTTTAACCTACATTGCTCTTTTCGCACATTTAGACTTAAGCATATTGCATCTAAGCGTGCCCGGGTACCGCCGACCAATGAGGGCCCGTCAAATCCTCCACCCACTGTTGATCCTAGATTTCCAAACTCCGCACTTGAAAGTGCCTTCAATAAAAATAAATTCCAACTCATTCCACCTCGATCAATGGACCCAAAGTTTCTTAAAGACTACTGCTTTGATATTGTTCAAATCGTCCAACACTACAAACTTGAATCATTGATCTTTTGTGAACATCATGTAAATATCACTCTTCTTTCTGAATTCTTCAACAACTTGCGATCGGTTGGAGATGGCCTGAGATACCGGACTCGCGTTGCTCAATGCGATTTGGATTTCATCCCCCAGATCTGGACTGATTTTCTCGGGTATCTCTCTTCCGAGAATGATTTCATTTTGTATCCGTCTTGGAGTGATCCTCTTCCACCTCCCTTTGAGGAGATTTCTCTAGATTCACTTCATACTACTTTCTATCACTCTCCTCGCCCTTTGAACACCAATCTATTTCAATCCCAAGAGCTTTCTGCCTCTGACAATGTCCTCTATAAGATCATTGCTCATTGTCTTCTTCCTATTGTTACACGCGGATTGGCCTTGGTTCGACCTACACATTTCCTTCTCATGCATATCTTTCGTTCATACTTAGACATCGACATTGGCCTTAACACATTCCACTGCATTACTCATTTCATAAAGCCAAATAATGGGAAGGTTCATATGCCTTTTGGAAATGTCCTTACTCAATGGCTTAGCTCCGTAAGCATTGATGTCAATGTAGGGGTCATCAAAATCATGAATAAAAAATATGACCAGATGACTCGTCGAAGCTTCTCCTTGGCGGGCTTGAAGGCCAGCGAGGGGTCCGTTTACTGGGACCCTGCACGACGGCCAGCAGGTGGCGCTTCGGCACCAGAGGATGCGCTGCTGCAAAAGATGCTCAGGGTGTTGCTACTGAGGGAGTTGATGCGGAGGGGACTACTGCAGGCGATGCTGTTCTGCCAGACTCATCCTTCATTGCCCGCTTCGATACTTTTGCAGAGCGGGTAGATACACATCTTAAGGAGCTTAGTTTGGGGCACCAGGAGCTTCGCCAGGAGCATCAGGAGCTCCTCTCCCTCGTGCGTGGGATACATCGTCAGCAGCAGGACATTTTGGCGATTCTTCGTCCTCCTGCACCCGGACACCCACCTCCTCACGATGGTTCGTCATCTGCACCGATGGATGCTGATGACGACAATCTTTAGCTAAACTGTTTTTGTTATTTTCTTTTTGGCCGTATGTACGGCACAAACTCCAACTTATGTAATGATTTTTGATTAATGAAATGAAGTTGTGTTTTGTTTAGTTCATTTCTATTAGTGCCTACATTACTATAATGTGTTATTTTCATGTTTAGAAATTGAGCACATAGTACTAAGTTATGAATATTGATACGATACATTTCCACGTTTGCTTCATCTTTTTATCATTTTGAATATCATATCAATCCGTTAATCTGATGAGCATGTTTTTCGTCTAATATTTTTCATATGTTATATTAGTCAAATGAAATGTGTATGACGAGTTTCGTGATTTTTGGACATCCACGGAATTATCTACGCATTTTCAAACCTTGTCTGAAAAATTCGGATTTCAGATTTATCTGATATCAGTCGACTGTCGTTCTTGTCAGTCGACTGCCACGGCTGGCAGTTGACTGATGTCAATTCCAGTCGAACCGGTGACACTGTTTTGGGATAGAAAACGGTTTCTCATCGGTTAAAAGGTCCAATTTTGGACGTTATATGATTCCCACAGTATATACATGATAACTGGTCTGGAAAGAAGGATCTTCTTGATGCACTGGTTTAGGGGGAGCTACATCCCTTAATTCTATAATTGTTGGTGCAAAGCTAGGACATATTTGCCTATTCTATTGTTTATTCTTTACTTCACATGTTATTTTCACATCATGAATCATGTCTTGGATTAAGGGGGAGCATCATATCAATTTTATACCTTAGTTCAAGATGTGTTAATTAAGATTCTTTCCTGCACTTATTGGATAAACTCTTCTCTTTTTGTTGTATGTCAAAGGAGGAGAAGGGATATTTAAGTTAGAATTCATATTGAAATATGTTTATGTGCATATGTTAAAGACCTAACTTAAATGATTACCAAACATCAAAAAGGGGGAGATTGTTGGTGCAACAATGTCCTAAGCATTTATATATTATGATGTTTGGATAATCATCTAAGTTAGGCAATGTTTTGTGATCTAATTGTGAACGTGTTTAAGTGACAGGAAAATCCAAGTATGAAGACTTGGTAAAAGACAAGTCCAAGTGTGATCTTGGCAAACAGAAGTCAAAGGAAAGGTCTTGGCGGCGTAAGTCCAAGCATGTAATCTTGGCAGCATAAAGTTCAAGCGTACTTTGGCAAAGAAGAAACCCAAAGCATGACGAAACCGAAGGAATCTTTTGAAGGCAAGCGCATGGATGGAGTCGTGGACTCAGAGAAATCCTGGAGGCGCAAGGCTGATGGAGAAGCTAGAAGGTTAAGTCTAGATTTAGGGTATGTTTTCAAGTATGAATTAGTCATACTTGGGGTGTGTCAGTCGACTGGAACATGGTATCAGTCGAACTGACCTTTAAAATGCAGCATTAGAGGTTGGAGGGATGTTGGCCGATCGGGATCATCCTCAGTTGAACTGGCCGAGTCGACTGACTGATCCGTGATACAAGCCGGCAATGATGCCACGAGAAAGGCCCGTAGCCGATCGCGGCTTGGCTACGGGCAAGATCCCGAATCGCCACTGGCGATCGATAGCCTTCTGCTGGCGACGATGGCAAATCCCGTGAATCCGGCTATTCAGAAGCCGTTATAATCGGCAGCAGTCGACTGATGAAAGTCATCAGTCGACTGATAGGCCTCCAACGGAAAAAAGAGGCTCTTTCCTATAAAAAGAGGCCAAGGGGAGCAAGAAGAGGCTAATGTTTATTCTTTAATCTTGCTCTCAAGCCTCCACAAGTTTTCTAAAGCTTTTAAGTGTTTAATTCTCCTCCTCCTCTCTAATCTTCATCTACATTCTTTGTAAGAAGAGGAGGGTTTGTAAAGAGAAAGCTTCATAGTGGAATTGCTTGGATTGATCCACCTTAAGAATCGCCGTGGAGTAGGAGCGTTATCTCCGAACCACGTAAAGGCCTTGTTAGCATTGTTCTTTCGTTTTTACTTATATTATCTTTGTTTGCTTCCGCTAATCTTTTTGTAGAAACGAAAACAAGCTATTCACTCCCCTCTAGCTTCCAAACGATCACTAACACACCTTATCCCTCATGGAGTTCCCCACCAAAGCTCTCTTCCCTCGGCCTACGTCCCTCGGATGCGCCAAGCGTACGGCTTCACGATGTCATCCTTCGCGTCTCATGCCCTAGAAGTATGCTTCCTTTGGGCTCACTCCATTCGCTCCCCGTCCGACGGTCCCTTGGATGCACCAAGAGCACGGCTTCGCAATGTCATCCTTCACCGACTCAAGGACCCCGAGCCTAGTGAACTTACCAAGTCCTCAAGACTTCCCACATGCACCAAGCGCATGGCTTCGCAATGCATTTCTCACCAAGCACCAAGTGCACGACTTCGCAATTCTTTGGACTTTTCCCACACCAAGCTTCATGCTTGGATTTTCCATGCCAACCCCATGTTGGACTTTCCCATGACAATCCCATGTCATGAGTTTTATCTATCATCAAAATACTATCAAGGTACTGCTCGAGTCAAACTCGAGTCAACCTGGGCTAATTGCACCAACAATATTTTTTTAACCCAACTAACTATATTATGTGATGAAAAACTCTTAATAAGCATCAAACTATAACTGATTTCTGAGCAAAAGAAATGCATAGTATCAAAAAAATTTAGTTACTAGAAAACATATCTTGACTATTTTCCATAAAGGTTGTTTGTTCCCGTGCTTGTCAATCTCTGTGGTGAACAGTTTCAAGACCCTTCTTATAATCACAAGAGATTATACACTTTTAGTGCATCTAGTATATAAGGAAACATTATAATAAATATTCACAATATTTTTCTAATAAGGTTTAAATATTCACAATATTCTTTCAAGTCTTATCACGATTACGCTGACTGAGAGGATCCAACAAAGAAACAACCTCTTTGTGAGGATCGATGACAATCAAAATCCAATGAAAACTATATATATACATAATATTAATGCATGTAGTTAAGAAAGTGTTTATCAAAGTAAAAATGAGCGTTTCATCTCTGTTTTACATATTTTATGTTAACTGGAACCAAAACTAGTTGATTTTTTGGTGTGTCATTCGACCTAGCTTCCAAACTACGAACTCTCTTATCAACTAATGTGAAGTGGCACCCAACATATGGATCCACAAATCTAAACCTCTCAAGCTTATTTTCCTCCTTCATCTTTCTATACAAATGTCGATCATTTAAACATAAAAGAAAATGCATAAGACCAGGATAAATATAACTTACAAATCAAGAGTCAAAGTGTTAGTACATGAATATAATATACATACCATATATACACAACAATGCAATTGTATGAAATTGCTGCCAAGTTGCAGAAAGGAATGATATTTTGAAGGCAAACACTGACTTTGAACTTACCATCAAATACATCATACTCAATATTAATTTGATAGTTTGGTGATCATGAAGAGTACGCTTGCAATAACAATACAACAACAACATTGATCTAGGTACACTTGATGATTGCACGACTAATGTGGAACGGTCACATTAGTGGCCTCCCACCACTGCCCCTACGTGTGGAGGGGGGTAAATCAGGTGTCAGGTGGCTAGCGCAGAAATGTAGAGTCATCGATAGTCTGGTCGTCATCTCCAAGAATTGACCCTTTACCTTTTCAAGTCTTAATACGGCTGCGCTAGCCATCTGGGTTTGCCCTGGGGGCTAGATGATTACACGACTAATGATTGCACACTCAGTGATAGGAATTGATGTTTCTTTTGAACGGTTATGAAGTCGAGCATCAAAGAAAGGGGCCAGACTACCTGCTGCCTTAAACTTCCAGAAGTAAAAATCTCTATTATGATGTTTATGGTCTTCGTCTGATGATCAACCCATGAGTTGATAAATTTGATGATATTCTCAAGCTTTAAGGATCTTAGAAGGTAGAATATAGATGTTCAAGGTTATCCGGAGATTGCAGCACCTCCACAATGCTTACTTGGTTCCATGCAACTTCTATCCCATCAACCTCATCGAACCCTTTGTAACTACACAGGGCAAATAAAACTTATATTTAGAAAATCTCCAAAGTCATACATATTATTGAAGCATTTCATTAACTGTAGCTAAACAGATCATTATAAATTAGAAAATAAAAGGAAAAAATAACTGAAAATCTAGAACATACGCGGTCTTAAATGCTCCCCTTCCTAGAATCTCGTTGTCCTGCAGCAAAGGAGAACAATGATAGCAAACAAAATCAAAAGTAAAAAATAAATAGCTGGAGATTCCAAACCGTTGGCCATATTAATATTAATCAAAATGAAAACTTGAACAACAAACTGCTATTCTTGAACCAATTTAATTGAAATAAAAAAATATGAACAAATATATAAATGCTATGATGTAGAAGCTTGTCGAACCAATAAAACATGGAGTTTATGAAAATGCACTCACACGAATATACCGGCCCGTAGGATCAGTCTCGACACAGCGTTCAACCTCCAACAAGCTGCTCACCCCGAGATTGGATGGAAATCCATTTACTGATGATCCCAGCTCCATTTCAAATAACGATGACAGCAAGACGAAAAGTAGCAAGGAGAGAAAGGGAAGTAAAAGAAAAGAAGCGGAAGGTATCAAAGGAAGATGAGGCGCTGAAAGAATATATACTTCAGAGAACGCCTCGGACGCGACGAAGAAGGAATTGGTGGCTGATAACAGTCGGAATCTGTAAGCAATGATCGGCTTCTCCACGAGGGCGGGATCCATCGCCCCAGTCCCGGTAGTAGTTATGGAGGTTGTGGAACGACTGCAGCCCCTCATGCTCCTGCGACTGCTCCGGATTCTGGAGCATGGCAATCTCGCGGAGTCTGCATCCCTCGACAGGTGAGGCCGAGCCCCCTGGGAAGAGAGACGAAGGGAGGCGAACGAGGGTCGACACTAGCATTCTCTGCAGACCAAGAAGAGGAGGAGGAAGGAGGGAACGAGGGGAATTAAAATAACCCTAATCTCAAAAGAAGATCATAATTATACACATCTTACATCTTCTTTTACTATTTATAGACATTCCTTCAATTTTATTATTATTATAATAATAATAATTTATTGTCGAAATGCACACTTGATGATTTAATCTGCAGTCAAAATATTATTTTAAATTTAAATTCTAATTTATAATCAAAAATTTATAAACACAATTATAAAACACGAGCAATCATTATTAACATCGTTAACAAAATACGATGTCAAAGAGAACCAATAATAAATTATAGAATCAAATAGATTTATATTTATAGTTTGATCGACTGTGATTTCTTGCTTAAAAAGAGCAATATCTTAATGTATATTTACATAGAAAATGATATGTTATATATTGCGTTGGACCATATTGCACAAATTTGTGAATTTCCTTTCTTTCTCTAGCTAAATTGATAGATCCAACTTGGAATGGCAATTAAATAACCATATACGTTGTCATTTTCTTGCCTTCTTTGTTGGCAGCCTCGCTTTGTTCCGATGAAATCCAATCCAACAACAAGGATAAGTTGCTACTATTGCTCCTCGCTGCTTGTGAGAAAAGGAAGAGTATGGCAACAACTACCTGGGAAAGCAGGAGAAAGAAGGGAAGAGTGAAGGAGAAAGAAGAATTGCATGAGAATGGAGACGCTGAGGTTGTAGGCGTGAGAGGTGTCCTAGTGTGGGTAAGGCATTGAGGGGTGATTGAGGACTTGAGATCGCAGAGGGGTTTCAAGGATGATGGGCACGACGGAGAGATGACAAAATCTAAATGAGAAAGCCTAAATGAGGGGTGCGACGAAGGACTTATTTTGGGAAAAAAATTTGTGGTGTCGGGAGAAAGCCTAAATGAGAAAAACATTCATTCATTTATTTTTTTATGATTGTTAATCAAAGTATCAATTTTGGCATGATTTTTAAGGTGGGAAAAAGAAAACCATTATAATTTCATTGACAACGGTTTATAACCGTTGTATTATTATTACAATGACAACGGTTTTTCTCGTTGTACCAAATGTTGTAAAAACCTTCTCATTTACAACAGTTCATTGCACTGTTATCCCAATTGCTATTAAAAAAATAATTTTTTTTAAAGACAATAGTTTTGAAATTGCATTGTAAATTAAAAAATAATGCACTAAACGAAAACGGATAGTGTGAAACCGTTGTCCTTTGTGGTATATGGGCGCTCAAAGACAACAATTTTGTCAAAAACTGTTGTCTTTTATCAAAATTACAATGGTTTCTCCTTAAACTATTGTCTTTGTGGTGTTGTCTTTTAGTATTTTTGTTGTAGTGCACTCATAGTCGATTCCCCCACGTCTCGATTCTCTATGGTTCGAAGGATTGGGTTCTCCTTTCGGTCCTTCCCCAAACCTCTAAAATATGACCTAATGCTTTTGGCATCTAAATCGAATTAACACAATAAAGTCAAACCATGAACAATCATATCATAGAATAAAAAGCAAGCATATATAATGAAAGCGATGTAAGATAACATGAATTCATTGCATATGTATATTTACAAATCAAGATAGGCTAGTCCCTAATCAAAGAATCATATAAACTACTCCAGAAATAGAAATACAACCATAAGACGTCGAATAAAAAAGATTCAACCCACATGAATTGTAGATAAGGAAAGAGAAGGGCTTAGTCTTGGTCGAAGAGAGTCTTTGGCTGCAACTTGTGTTAGGATACGGAGTAGCGACGTCGAGATCTCCTACTCTGGTGGTTAGATAGGCCCTTAGACGACCACCTTTCGGGGCTTGGGAGCCGTAGGGTGGCTCCCCTCTTGATCCTTGTGATACTCTATGATTCCCAGCCTCTTAGATGAGTTTCCTATATATAGAGGCGACTCCAACTTTTTCATAAATGCTCGAAAAATCCTATTTCCTCAAATTTGTGGCATCGCCACACGGACGTGTGAATTTCACACGGTCGTGTGTGTTGGATCGATGCGGTTCGCTAGAGGGGGGGTGAATAGCGATAAACCCTTTTTTTACGTTTCTTTCGTTAAAACTCGAGAGATAAATAATTGCAGCGAAAATGTAAAGTAAATAGAGACAAATAGGTTTTACTTGGTTCGTAGCCTTCGGCTACTACTCCAAGGCCCTAATGGTCCTTGACCACGCACGGAGGGCAAATACTAAACGAACTCCTTCTCGATGGAGATAGGAGTTAAACGAATACAAAAGCTCAAGAAAGACTCAAGGTAGAGGGACACTCCCCCTCTCCTTGATATGATTTAAAGCTCGAAATAAAAAACAACTTATACAAATTTAAAGATTATACCGACGACTTCAAAGATTGGAGGTTGAAGCTCTAGTTGTCGTCTCGGCAGCGCTTCGTCGTAGGGATGTCGGAGAGTCGGAGCGTATCGGAAGCACTTGGAAGCTTTTGAATTCATGAAAAACCCTAGGTTTGGCCCTCCTTTTATAGCTTTTGAGCCCCTCATCAAATGGGTCTTTAGCCAATCACAAATGGGCACAAAACCCCTTGAAAAATGATGATAACTCTTGACTACTCGATCGATCGGCCGAATGCTAGCCATAGTCACTCGACTGATGGACGGCAGTCGAGTCCTTCAGGTTGGCAGTCGACTGATACTGGCTGCAAGGCAATGTTAGCTTTAAGGAAAACATAATTTTGACGGTCATCGACCATCCGATCTCGACCTAGACCACCTATGAGATGTATTGGGTCGGATCTACGCTTAAGTCTTTCCTCGTAAAGAGGATACGACCTTACTTACACTCGCACACACGAGCTTACCTCAGTACTTACGTGTTGCTTTTGCTTTCGGCCTTTCACTCAATTCCTTCGGCTCCCTCCGAAGTCTCTTGAGTGTCGCCCGACCACCGCGGCTTCCTCCGGGTGTCGCTAGCCTTCAGCTCCAGCGTTGAGACTTTTCTGCACACTTGATTTAGCTCGTGAGATAACAATATAAGTTTAACTTTATATCGTTTGCTATAATCAAAACTTAGGTTCGACTTAGATGCCCACTGCACCAACAATCTCCCCCTTTTTGATTTATGGCAAACCCACATATAAAGTTAAGACAAAAATGAGATTATGCATGAATGAGTAGGAGTATATAAAAATTCTTTTTCAAGTACTCCCCCTTGAGGAATCCTCCCCCTTGACCGAGGGTGAGTACTTGAGAAAGGGTTTTAACTCTCCCCCTTGATATTTGCTACTAAGAAAAAGAATTAAGTAACTGAAATTACTTAATATTGGCCATAGTATTTAAAATAAGTTTTAAGTTAAGAAACCAAAAGATTTCTTAACCTTGGCCTTTTGTTAAAAGTTAAATAAGTTTTCAAAACTTAAAGTTAACTTTTGGTTTAATTATGAAGTAAGAGTTAAGTTATCAAAAAAAAATTTTTGTTGGATCAATGCGGTTCGCTAGAGGGGGGGTGAATAGCGAAAGAAAAAAAACTTTTTTCTAATTCGTTTCAAAAGAAATATACGCAGCGGAAAGATAAGCAAAACAAAAAGTAAAGGAGACAATAGAAACAAGATATTTACTTGGTTCGTAGCCGAAGGCTACTACTCCAAGGCCCTAGTGGTCCTTGACCACGCACGGAGGGCAAATCACTAAACAAACTCCTCCTCGTTGGAGGTAGGAGTTAATCGATACAAAAAAACTTGAGGTAGAGGGACACTCCCCCTCTCCTCGTATACGATAAAAGCTCCGGAAATATAAATGACAAACCGATAACAAAAACTAAGACCGACGTACAATAATAAAGAAGGTTAAACCTAGACGTCGGAATGGAAGGACTTCGTTGTCGTAGAGTTGCAGCGTAACGGAGGCTTTTGAGCACTTAGAATTGTTGATGAAACCCTAGGTTTGGCCCTCCTTTTATAGCCTTTGAGCCCCTTTTCGAGTGGGTCTTCAACCAATCACAAATGGACACCAAACCGCTTTGATGGCCATCATCGATCGATGATGGCAAGATCGATCGATTGATAACCTTCTCGACCGACATCGATCATGAGTCCTCGGCCGGTCGGCAATGACCTCAGCTTGTCGTGATGCTTGCGCAAGTCAAAGTTAGCTCAATAAAAACATAATTTCGATGGTCGTCGTCGACCATCCGATCTCGACCTAGACCATCTATAAGATGTCTTTGGTCGGATCTACGCTAAGATCATCCGTAAAGAGGATACGACCTTACTTACTCTCGCACACAGAGCTTACCTCGATACTTACATGTCGCTTTTGCTTCCGGCCTTCCACTCGATTCCTTCGGCTCCCTCCGAAGTAACTCGAGTATCGCCCGACCACCGCGGCTTCCTCCGGGTGTCGCTAGCCTTCAGCTCCAGCTATATCAATCTTCGCACACTCGATTATTTCGTGAGAAAACAAAATAGACTTAACTTTTGTGTCTTTGCTATAATCAAAACATGTGTTCGATTGGTGCCTCATCGCACCAACAATCTCCCCCTTTTGATATATGGCAAAAACACACAAAGTTAAGGAAATTAAGTGCATGAAATAAGAAGACAAGGAGTAGTAAAATATTTCTCAAGTTCTCCCTTAGAGGAACCTCCCTTGACCGAGGGTGAGTACTTGAAAAAGACTTTTAGTTCTCCAAACACAAAAGATAATGAGTTAATTAAATGACATTACTTAACTTAGGCTACTTAGAGTCAAAAATAAGTGCAAGTTAAGTAATCAAAAGTTAAGTCAAAAGGTTATTTATTAAAAAGTTTTATCTTTTGATTTCTTAACTTGGGCCTTTAAAGTTTTCAATTCAAGAGTTGAAACCTAAACCTTACTCCCCTTAACTTAGGCGAATCAAAGTTTTAAGTTAAGTTATCAATTTCCAAAATTTGAAATTTAACTTTGGCCTTTTCTTGAACCTTAACTTTGGCCTTTTCTCCCCTTTTGACATAAATCAAGGAAAAGTGGGGTTTTAAGAAAACCCTAAGTCCAAGCATGATGATTTTAAAAATAGTATGTGAAAATAATTCATCTAAATGTTCAACTCTAGATTGACTTGATTGAAATGATATTATCAATAAGTCCTGATTAGAGTTGGTTAATATTAGTTGCATATTTATACTCCGAGGTTCATATTGACGCACTTGATCTACATCTTGGAACCTGGAGTAGGGTCCTAACATCTCACGCCCATCTACGTGGCTAAGTACACAAACACATTAGTCCTATGTGTTGTGAGATGTACTGGCTCCTTAAATCTATAGGTGCATGATATCTAAGGTATGTCCTATGCTAGTTCCATCAAAATGTAAGAAATAGTAGTAAGAAAATATAATTTGTAAGTTCCTATTCTATTACGCATGCCTAATTTTCGTCTCAAGAGACTAAATTGCCGGGTAGTGGTTTAGTAAATATATGTCCGCTAGGTTAGACTTGAGTCAACATATTCGAGTTGTATGGAGCCGTTGGCTACATGTTCTCGAATGAAATGGTGTTTTACCTCTATATGCTTTGTCCTAGAGTGACATATAGGGTTCTTAGTTAGATTTATCGAACTTATGTTGTCTACAAAAATTTTAGTTTTGGTGAAGTCCAACCTAAAGTCTCGGAGAGTGTGCTTCATCCAAAGAAGCTGAGTTACACACTCACCCATCGCAACGTATTCGGCTTCGGTGGTAGATAAGGCAACACAATGTTGCTTCCTACTGCACCAACTCACTAGACTCGAGCCGAGTAGTTGACAACAACCACTCGTGCTCTTTCTGTCGAGTTTACTACTGGCATAATCCGAATCGGAGTAGCCGATTAGTTCGAACTCGGTAGATCTAGGATACCAAATACCGACATTAAGTGTACCCTTTAGATATCTAAGGATATGCTTAACTAGGGTTAGGTGAGACTCCTTAGCACAGGTTTGAAACTGCGCACATATACTATGTGAATAGGATGCCTGGTCGACTCATAGCTTAAGTATAGAAGACTTCCTATTGCGCTCCTATAGTACTTTAAGTCAATGGACTTACTTTTTAGGTCTTCTCCTATGTTAACATTTATCGCCATTGGGGTGTTTATTACCTTAGCGTCTTGCATTCCAAATCTTTTAATTAACTCCTTAGTGTATTTTTGTTGATATAGGTATATACCATCCTTAGTTTTTTTAATTTGTAGACCTAAAAAGAAACTTAACTCGCCTACCAAGTTCATTTCGAACTCACTTTCCATGAGCGAAACGAACTTGTTTAGTAAGGCTGAGTTAGAGGTTCCAAAAATTATATCATCTACGTAAATTTGAGCTATGAATATTTCTTTACCTAAGGTTTTTACAAAGAGAGTTGGGTCAACTAAGCCTTGGTTAAACCCTTTTGACTTAAGATGGATTGAAAGTCTCTCGTACCAAGCTCGAGGAGCTTGTTTAAGTCCATAGAGAGCTTTCTTAAGTTTTAGAACATGGTCGGGTTTATCTAGATTTTCGAATCCTGGGGGTTGGCTAACATAAACTTCTTCTTTAATGTATCCATTTAGGAATGCCGACTTAACATCCATTTGAAATAGCTTAAATCCTCGATGTGCGGCATAAGCTAGCAACATTCGAATGGATTCGAGTCTAGCTATCGGGGCATAGGTTTCGGCTGTAATCTAAGCCTTCGACTTGGCTAAAACCTTTGGCGACTAACCTAGCCTTGTTTCTAACTACTTCACCTTTATCATCAAGCTTATTTCGAAACACCCACCTTGTTCCAATTATCGTTTTGTCTTTAGGTGGTGGTACTAATTCCCACACCTCGTTCCTAGTAAATTGAGCTAGCTCTTCTTGCATTGCAATAATCCAATCGGGATCAAGAAGAGCTTGTTCAATTGATTTGGGTTCTATCTTTGAAATTAAGGAAATTTGACTAAGGTTCCTATAGGATGCTCTAGTTCGAACTCCTAGATTAGGATCTCCTATCACTTGATCGATAGGGTGGTTAGTCTGAATCCTAGATTGGGTTGGGTTTGTGTCACCTAATGCTTGATCAATGTGGTGACTTGGTTGAACACTAGTTTGGGAGTCATCTATCACTTGATCAATAGAGTGACTAGGTTGACTTAGGTTAGGATTAACACTAGACACTGATCTCCTGGATCGAGTAAGGTCTAGTATGAATCGGCTCGCTAATTGGGGTTGCCTGGGTTTTGTAGGTTCATGTCCTTCATCGAATACTACATTGATAGTCTCCTCGACTCTAAGGGTGTCGTGGTTATATACTCTATAAGCTCTACTTGTAGTCAGTATCCTAGAAAGATTCCTGGCCGTGGTTTTGGATGTAAATTTCCTGGGTAATCCTTAGTGTTTAGGATATGTACCTTACACCCAAATACCCTAAAGTACTTGATGTTAGGTATTTTATCGTGATAAATCTCGCACGAGGTCTTAAGGTGCCTCTTTACCATAAGGATCCTATTTTGGACTCTGTCACACGCCTAAAACCTATCGGGTAGGTCGTATTCGCTCAACATGGTCCTAGCGGCTTCTTGTAGCGTTCGGTTTTCCGCTCCACTAGGCCATTTCTTTGAGGGTCCTAGGGCGAGGAGAATTCATGGTGGTATCCGTTAGGTTACGTAAGTCGGTGAACCTTTGATTTTCGAATTCACCACCATGATCGCTTCTAAGTCTTTTAACCTTAAGGTCTTTTTGATTCTCAATTAATTTGAATAGATTAATTAATTGATCTAGGTATCATTTTTATGTTTGATGAACCTAACCTGAGTAAACTCGAGTAGTCGCCAATTATGACTAAGCAATATTGACTTCTATTGAGAGACTTGGCTCCATGTGAATCGAACAAATCCATATGCGTGAGCTCAAGTACACTTGAGGTTCTGCTTGGTTAGTTAACTTGTGTTGTGTCCTAGGTTGTTTTCCTTGTTGACAAGCATTACGCATTTTATTAACCAAGTTGTTGAGGTTGGGTAAGCCTCTCGACTAAGCCACTCGACTCATCTTGTGGACGAGTCTTGGGTGTGAGTGACCAGTCGTCGGTGCCACAACCATGATTCTCTTCTTGTGTCATAAGACACTTAGTTGAGGAGTTGGTTAAATTGATCGTATAAATGTTGTTATTTCTAGTTCCTTTAAGAATTGTTTTAGAGGTTTTGGTATTAATTATGCATTCATTTTCTAGAAATATAACCTTATAGTTATTATCACACAATTGGCTTACACTAAGTAAGTTATATTCAAAATTCTCTACAAGTAATACATTTTTAATAACAAAATTGTGTTAAGCTCGATATCACCGATCCGATGATTTTGAGCTTGCCGTTATTCCCAAAGGCTACCGATCCTTGTCGCTTGAATCAAGCTTTGCGAATTTGAGTTGATCCCTGGCCATGTGCTCCGGGAGGAATCACGTCTAACATCCATTGATCCTACACACAAGGTGGTTGGATTGGATGTTAGATTTTGTTAAGAAAATTGGTTGTAAGTTGTTAACCCTAGGTCATCTCGAGTCTATATGATCAAGCATGTTATACTTATGTGTTTTTTTTTAGATGACTTTCAATTAAGTTGATTGAGTGGATTTATGTTCAACTAATTTTATGTTAGATTTGGATTTAACCCTAGGCTTGTCAAGTTTACCTTTTCAAGATCATGGCTTCAGTGTCGTGGCGAGGCACGGGGCCTTCTTTTATCGGATCATCGACCACTTCCTTAGACAAAGCCATTCTCAAGAAAATGATGACTTGACTTACCTAAAATTATTTCGTCTAACTAGTTATTTTTGAAAAGAGGCTCCCCGAGGCTCAATCTTTTCGAAAAATTTTAGTTGGTTATGTTTTTGAAAAGAGGCTCCCCGAGGCTCAATCTTTTCGAGAAATTTTAGTTGGTTATGTTTTTGTTCTAAGTGAGTTCACAAGTTTTAAAGTACAAACTTTCTAAGTTAAAGCATGCAATTTCTAAGTTAAAGCATAAACATTCTAAGTTAAAACATGCAATTTCTAAGTTAAAGCATAAACATTCTAAGTTAAAACATGCAATTTCTAAGTTAAAGCACAAACATGTTTTGTACTGACTCCCCCTAGACCGTTGAATCGGTTCGGTCTATCCACATAGTGGATTTGGTCCTTGGGAACCCAGTACGAGTTGGATCCTAGAGTTGAAATCAAAAAGTTCTTAGGGACCCATGCTTGGACATGTTTCTTATGTCGACTTACAATCGACATATACGACCTATTAGTCGTGTTTGAGTTAAACCCGAGTCCAGCCTTGTTGTACACAGCCCTTTGAGATCCAAGTAGGAGGTCAAGTCCTTTGGATCCTGAAGTGAACCTTTCCAACGTGTTCCTAAGATCTTCGACTTGACTTTTCAAGAGAGAGTTCTCAACTTCGAGCTTTTCAACTCGAGTTGAGTCCTTCTCTTGAACTCGACTAGTCGAAGAGGTTAGGGAGACCTCGTGTTTGAGGAGTTTAACCTCCTCAACAAGGGTCTCGACCTTGGACTCGGACTTAGCTAACTTCCTAGACAAAAACCTAACCGTATTATGTAAAGTATTAAATAAAGCTCGACTCACCTTAAGGGTATCTTTTGAACCGGATGCGATTCGTGGCTTGACTTGAAGGTAACCGTAGTCCGAGTCATCCTCGAGTTGACTCAAGTTCGGTCTCCGTGTCGACTCAATCGACCGCCATGAAGGCGTGGTCTTCGTCTTCTTCGGATGGCGCTTCTTCCCATGTCGCGTGAGTGCCTTCTTGTGCTTAGGTGCTTGGTGGTTGAGCTTGGGGCACTCGGACTTGATGTGTCCAAACTGTTACACTCATAACACCTAATGTTAGAACTTTTAGACTTACCTTGGTTGGGTCGAGTCGTGGTTCGCTTCGTCCCTTGGCTATCCTTCGAGCTAGGTTCATTAGTTCTGATCAACTCGGTCAACTTCTTCTTCGGACTCGTCTTCCTCCTCGGGTGGTGGTGGTTTGCTTGCGATTTTCTTCTTCTTTGAACCTGCAAACAAGGCTATACCCCTCTCGGGTTCCGAGTTGGATTGTTCATGTAATTCGAAATCCGAAAAGAGTTCATCTAACCTAATTTTAGAAAGGTCCTTGGAGACCTTATAGGCATCAACCATGGATGCCCATAAGGTAGTCCTCGGAAAAGAGTTTAGGACATACCTAATAAGGTCGCGGTTTTTGACCTTTTGCCCGATTGCATGTAGGTTGTTGACTATGTCTTGGACACGGGCGTGGAGTTGCGTCGCGGACTCGTGTTCCTGCATTTTTAGTGTGTACAATTTATTGAATAACAAATCACGTTTGCAAACCTTAGCTTGATCCGATCCTTCGTAACTCGATTAGTTTTGTCCAAAGATCTTTTGCGCTTATGAAGGGGCCGACGCGATTTAGCTCCTCCTTGGATAGGCCACATTGGAGGATTTGTGTCGCTTAGCGTCGGCCGACTTGTCGTTTTGTTGCACGGTCCATTGATCATAATCCAAGGAGTCACCCACTTCATTGGTCAGAAGTGTGAAACCCGTTTGAATTATGATCCACATCTCAATTTGGGTTTTGAGAAAGCATTCCATCCGACCTTTCCGATGAACGAAATCATCTCCATTGTAAAACGGAGGTGGACGGTGCTAAAACCCTCGAGATGGGCCATTAGAACAAAAAAAACAAGGAGACTAAAATGAAAATCTAGCAACAACAAAAACACACGAAAGTACCAAGACTTGCGTCTTGGATTAGTAGTGCGGGAAATAGAAAGAAATAAACGAAAAATAGAAAGTTAAGCAAAGAAATAAGAAACTAAATAAAAAGTAAGTACTCACAACCTTCGATGTCCCAAAGGATACTAAACGTCGTTTTTGAGGATGAAAATAGCTTGTTACGGGGTAAACCCCGTAAGAAGTGTAGATCTCTGCGAGCTTCGATTTGGTAGGTAGACCGTGTAGTGGTTCAACTTGTACGAAAAGTTATGCCCGTTTGACCGTTGGCTACTCCAAAAACGAATACTTGCAAAACAAAATCAAACGAAGAGTACCAAGACTTCGTCTTGGATTAGTAGTGCGGGAGAAAAATTTGAACGAACGAAAAATAAATCTGTGAAAAAAAGTTAGATTGGTGGTTTCACCAAATCTAAGCGCCCCCGGCTATGATACCAATTGTTGGATCAATGCGGTTCGCTAGAGGGGGGTGAATAGCGAAAGAAAAAAAAACTTTTTTCTAATTCATTTCAAAAGAAATATACGCAGCGGAAAGATAAGCAAAACAAAAAGTAAAGGATACAATAGAAACAAGATATTTACTTGGTTCAGAGTCAAGGCTACTACTCCAAGGCCCTAGTGGTCCTTGACCACGCACGAGGGCAATCACTACACAAACTCCTCCTCGTTGGAGGTAGGAGTTAATCGATACAAAAAAACTTGAGGTAGAGGGACACTCCCCCTCTCCTCGTATACGATAAAAGCTCCGGAAATATAAATGACAAACCGATAACAAAAACTAAGACCGACGTACAATAATAAAGAAGGTTAAACCTAGACGTGGAATGGAAGGACTTAGTTGTCGAGAGTTGCAACAGAACTGAGGCTTTTGAGCACTTAGAATTGTTGATGAAACCCTAGGTTTGGCCCTCCTTTATAGCCTTTGAGCCCCTTTCGAGTGGGTCTTCAACCAATCACAAATGGACACCAAACCGCTTTGAGGTGGAGTGATAACATTGACCATCGACCGACGATGGCCATCATCACGATCGATGGCGATCGATCGATTGATAACCTTCGATCGATCGATACACGCAATGAGTCCTCCAAGGGCAATGATCCGATGCTTGCTGCAAGTCAAAGTTAGCTCAATAAAAACATAATTTCGATGGTCGTCGACCATCTGATCTCGACCTAGACCATCTATAAGATGTCTTTGGTCGGATCTACGCTTAAGATCATCCCCGTAAAGAGGATACGACCTTACTTACTCTCGCACACACGAGCTTACCTCGATACTTACGTGTCGCTTTTGCTTCCGGCCTTCCACTCGATTCCTTCGGCTCCCTCCGAAGTAACTCGAGTATCGCCCGACCACCGCGGCTTCCTCCGGGTGTCGCTAGCCTTCAGCTCCAGCTATATCAATCTTCTGCACACTCGATTCAGCTCGTGAGAAAACAAAATAGACTTAACTTTTGTGTCTTTGCTATAATCAAAACACAGGTTCGATTTCGGTGCCTCACTGCACCAACAATTTTGACCCCTTAACTTTTGTCCTTTTTCTCCCCCTTTTGCCGTATATCGAAAAGAGTAAGGGGTGTGTGGAAAACAAAATAAATGTTAAATTTAAAGTCCAAGCATGTTCCACATTTTTATTTTTAAAAATAATATACTAAAATTAAGTTCATCTATAAAATGTTTGACTCATATTTGGCTTGATTGATATGAAGGATCAACCAGTCCTGGTCAGAGTCGGTTAGTATGTATGATTATACTCCGTGGTTCATAGCGATGCACTAGCTCTACATCTGGAACCAGGAGTAAGGTCCTAACATCTCACGCCCATCTATGTGGCTAAGTACATAAACACATTAGTCCTATGTGTTGTGAGATGTATTGGCTCCTTAAATCTATAGGTGTATGATATCTAAGGTATGTCCTATGCTAGTTCCATGAAAAAAAGTAAGAAATAGTAGTAAGAAAATATAACTTGCAAGTTCCTATTCTATTACGCACATGCCTAATCTTCGTCTCAAGAGACTAAATTCGGCTTTGGGTAGTGGTTTAGTAAATATGTCTGCTAGGTTAGACTTCGAGTCAACATATTCGAGTTGTATGGAGCCGTTGGCTACATGTTCTCGAATGAAATGGTGTTTTACCTCTATATGCTTTGTCCTTGAATGGCATATAGGGTTCTTAGTTAGATTTATCGAACTTATGTTGTCTACAAAAATTTTAGTTTTGGTGAAGTCCAACCTAAAGTCTCGGAGAGTGTGCTTCATCCAAAGAAGTTGAGTTACACACTCACCCATCGCAACGTATTCGGCTTCGGTGGTAGATAAGGCAACACAATGTTGCTTCCTACTGCACCAACTCACTAGACTTGAGCCGAGTAGTTGACAACAACCACTCGTGCTCTTTCTATCGAGTTTACTACCGGCATAATCCGAATCGGAGTAGCCGATTAGTTCGAACTCCGTAGATCTAGGGTACCAAATACCAACATTAAGTGTACCCTTAAGATATCTAAGGATACGCTTAACTAGGGTTAGGTGAGACTCCTTAGCACAGGTTTGAAACCTGGCGCACATACTTACTACGAATAGGATGTCGGGTCGACTCGCAGTTAAGTATAGGAGACTTCCTATCGCGCTCCTATAGTACTTTAAGTCAATGGACTTACTTTCTAGGTCTTCTCCTATGTTAACATTAATCGCCATTGGGGTGTTTATTATCTTAGCGTCTTGCATTCCAAATCTTTTAATTAACTCCTTAGTGTATTTTTGTTGATATAGGTATATACCATCCTTAGTTTGTTTAATTTGTAGACCTAAAAAGAAACTTAACTCGCCTACCAAGTTCATTTCGAACTCACTTTCCATGAGCGAAACGAACTCGTTTAGTAAGGCTGAGTTAGAGGTTCCAAAAATTATATCGTCTACGTAAATTTGAGCTATGAATATTTCTTTATCTAAGGTTTTTACAAAGAGAGTTGGGTCAACTAAGCCTTGGTTAAACCCTTTTGACTTAAGATGGATTGAAAGTCTCTCGTACCAAGCTCGAGGAGCTTGTTTAAGTCCATAGAGAGCTTTCTTAAGTTTTAGAACATGGTCGGGTTTATCTAGATTTTCGAATCCGGGGGGTTGGCTAACATAAACTTCTTCTTTAATGTATCCATTTAGGAATGCCGACTTAACATCCATTTGAAACAGCTTAAATCCTCGATGTGTGGCATAAGCTAGCAACATTCGAATGGATTCGAGTCTAGCTACTGGGGCATAGGTTTCGTCGTAATCTAAGCCTTCGACTTGGCTAAATCCTTTGGCGACTAACCTAGCCTTGTTTCTAACTACTTCACCTTTATCATCAAGCTTATTTCGAAACACCCACCTTGTTCCAATTATCGTTTTGTCTTTAGGTGGTGGTACTAATTCCCACACTTCGTTCCTAGTAAATTGAGCTAGCTCTTCTTGCATTGCAATAATCCAATCGGGATCAAGAAGAGCTTGTTCAATTGATTTGGGTTCTATCTTTGAAATTAAGGAAATTTGACTAAGGTTCCTATAGGATGCTCTAGTTCAAACTCCTAGATTAGGATCTCCTATCACTTGATTGATAGGGTGGTTAGTCTGAATCCTAGATTGGGTTGGGTTTGTGTCACCTAATGCTTGATCAATGGGGTGACTTGGTTGAGCACTAGTTTGGTTGGAGTCATCTATCACTTGATCAATAGAGTGACTTGATTGACTTAGGTTAGGATTAACACTAGACCTGATCTCCGGATCAGAGTTAGGTCTAGTATGAATCGGCTCGCTAATTGGGGTTGCCGGGGGTTTTGTAGGTTCATGTCCTTCATCAAATACTACATTGATAGTCTCCTCGACTCTAAGGGTGTCGTGGCTATATACTCTATAAGCTCGACTTGTAGTCGAGTATCCTAGAAAGATTCCGGTGGAGGTTTTGGATTTGAATTTTCCTAGGTGGTTCTTAGTGTTTAAGATATGTACTTTACATCCAAATACCCTAAAGTACTTGATGTTGGGTGCTTTATTGTGATAAATCTCGTACGAGGTCTTAAGGTGCCTCTTTACCATAAGGATCCTATTCTGGACATAGCAAGCCATGCTAACGGCTTCTGCCCAAAACCTATCAGGTAGGTCGTATTCGTTCAACATGGTCCTAGCGGCTTCTTGTAGAGTTCGGTTTTTCCGCTCCACTAGGCCATTTTGTTGAGGGGTCATAGGGCAAGAGAATTCATGGTGGTATCCGTTTAGGTTACAGAAGTCGGTGAACCTTTGATTTTCGAATTCACCACCATGATCGCTTCTAACTCTTTTAACCTTAAGGTTTTTTTGATTCTCGATTAATTTGAATAAGTTGATTAATTGATCTAGGGTATCATTTTTATGTTTGATGAACCTAACCCAGGTAAACCTGGAGTAGTCGTCAATTATGACTAAGCAATATTGACTTTTATTGAGTGACTTGGCTCCATGTGAATCGAATAGATCCATATGCAGGAGCTCAAGTACACTTGAGGTTCGTTCTTGGTTAGTTAACTTGTGTTGTGTCCTAGGTTGTTTTCCTTGTTGACAAGCATTACAGATTTTATTAACCAAGTTGTTGAGGTTGGGTAAGCCTCTGACTAAGCCACTCTGAATCATCTTGTGGATGAGTCTTGGGTGTGAGTGACCGAGTCGTCGGTGCCACAACCATGATTCCTCTTGCCGTGTCATAAGACACTTAGTTGAGGAGTTGGTTAAGTTGATCGTATAAATGTTGTTATTTCTAGTTCCTTTAAGAATTGTTTTAGAGGTTTCGTTGGTATTAATTACGCATTCATTTTCTAAAAATATAACCTTATAGTTATTATCACACAATTGGCTTACACTAAGTAAGTTATATTCAAAATTCTCTACAAGTAATACATTTTTAATAACAAAATTCGTGTTAAGCTCGATATCACCTGATCCGATGATTTTGAGCTTGCCGTTATTCCCAAAGGCTACCGATCCTTGTCGTTTGAATCGAAGCTTCGCGAATTTGAGTTGATCCCCGGTCATGTGTCGGGAGCAACCGTTGTCCAACATCCATTGATCCTACACACAAGGTGGTTGGATTGGATGTTAGATTTTTTTGTTAAGAAAATTGGTTGTAAGTTGTTAACCCTAGGTCATCTCACCGGAGTCTATATGATCAAGCATGTTATACTTATGTTTTTTTTTTTTTGAGATGACTTCCAATTAAGTTGATTAAGTGGATTTAGGTTCAAGTAATTTTATGTTAGATTTAGATTTAACCCTAGGCTTGTCAAGTTTACCTTTTCAAGATCATGGCTTCCAGGTCGTGGCGAGGCACAGGGGCCTTCTTTTATCGGATCATCGACCACTTCCTTAGACAAAGCCATTTTCAAGAAAATGATGACTTGACTCACCTAAAATTATTTCCTCGTCTAACTAGTTATTTTTGAAAAGAGGCTCCCCGAGGCTCAATCTTTTCGAAGGATTTTAGTTGGTTGTTTGAAAAGAGGCTCCCCGAGGCTCAATCTTTTCGAAGGATTTTAGTTGGTTATTTAAGTGTTCTAAGTGAGTTCACGAAAGAAAAAAAAAACAAAAAAAATCTAAGCATGCAATTTCTAAGTTAAAACACAAACATGTTTTGTACTGGCTCCCCCTAGACCGTTGAATCGGTTCGGTCTATCCACATAGTGGATTTGGTCCTTGGGAACCCAGTACGAGTTGGATCCTAGAGTTGAAATCAAAGTGGTCTTAGGGACCCATGCTTGGACACATTTTTTATGTCTACTTACGATTGACATATATGACTTATTGGTCGTGTTTGAGCTAAACCCTAGTCCGGCCTTGTTGTACACGGCCCTTTGCGATCCAAGTAGGAGGCCAAGTCCTTTGGATCCCAAAGTAAACCTTTCCAACGTATTCCTAAGATCTTCGACTTGACTTTTCAAGAGTGAGTTCTCAACTTCGAGTTTTTCAACCCGAGTTGAGTCCTTCTCTTGAACTCGACTAGTCGAAGAGGTTAGGGAGACCTCGTGTTTGAGGAGTTTAACTTCCTCAACCAGGGTCTCGACCTTGGACTCGGACTTAGCTAACTTCCTAGACAAAAACCTAACCATATTATGTAAAGTATTAAATAAAGCTCGACTCACCTTAAGGGTATCTTTTGAACCGGATGCGTATCCGTGGCTTGACTTGAAGGTAGCTTCGTAGTCCGAGTCATCCTCAGGTTCTGACTCAAGTTCGGTCTCTGTGTCTGACTCAATTGATTTCGCCATGAAGACATGGTCTTCGTCTTCTTCGGATGACGCTTCTTCCCATGTCGCGTTGAGGGCCTTCTTATGCTTAGGTGCTTGGTGGTTGATCTTGGGGCACTCGGACTTGATATGTCCAAACCTGTTGCACTCATAACACCTAATGTTAGAACTTTTAGGCTTACCTTGGTTGGGTTGAGTCGTGGTTCGCTTTCGTCCCTTGGCTATCCTTCGAGCTAGGTTCATTAGTTCGGCAGTCAACTCCGGGTCAACTTCTTCTTCGGACTCGTCTTCCTCCTCGGTTGGTGGTGGCTTGCTTGCGATTTTCTTCTTCTTTGAACCTGCAAACAAGGCTATACCCCTCTTGGGTTTCGAATTGGATTGTTCATGTAATTCGAAATCGGAAAAGAGTTCATCTAACCTAATTTTAGAAAGATCCTTGGAGACCTTATAGGCATCAACCATGGATGCCCATAAGGTAGTCCTCGGAAAAGAGTTTAGGACATACCTTATAAGGTCGCGGTTTTCGACCTTTTGCCCGATTGCGTGTAGGTTGTTGACTATGTCTTGGACACGGGCGTGGAGTTGCGTCGCGGACTCGTGTTCCTGCATTTTTAGTGTGTACAATTTATTGAATAACAAATCACGTTTGCAAACCTTAGCTTGATCCGATCCTTCGTGTAACTCGATTAGCTTTGTCCAAAGATCCTTTGCGCTTATGAAGGGGCCGACGCGATTTAGCTCCTCCTTGGATAGGCCGCATTGAAGGATTTGTGTTGCTTTGGCGTCGGCTTCGACTTGTCGTTTTGTCGCAATGGTCCATTGGTCATAATCCAAGGAGTCACCCACTTCATTAGTCGGAAGTGTGAAACCCGTTTGGATTATGATCCACATCTCGATTTGGGTTTTAAGAAAGCATTCCATCCGACCCTTCCAATAACGGAAGTCATCTCCGTTGTAAAACGGAGGTCGGACGGTGCTAAACCCTTCGAGATGGGCCATTAGAACAAAAAAACACAAGGAGACGAAGGAAAAAAAACTAGCAACGACAAAAACACACAAAAAGTACCAAGACTCGCGTCTTGGATTAGTAGTGCGGGAGAAAAACTTAACCTAGCGAAATAAATAAAAAAAATCAGAATTAAAAGAACAAATAAATCTGTAAAAATGCTAGATTGGTGGTTTCACCAAATCTTAGCAACCCTCGGCTCTGATACCAATTGTTGGATCGATGCGGTTCGCTAGAGGGGGGGGTGAATAGCGATAAACCCTTTTTTTTACGTTTCTTTCGTTAAAACTCGAGAGATAAATAATTGCAGTGGAAATGTAAAGTAAATAGAGACAAATAGGTTTTACTTGGTTCGTAGCCTTCGGCTACTACTCCAAGGCCCTAATGGTCCTTGACCACGCACGGAGGGAAAATACTAAACGAACTCCTTCTCGATGGAGATAGGAGTTAAACGAATACAAAAGCTCAAGAAAGACTCAAGGTAGAGGGACACTCCCCCTCTCCTTGATATGATTTAAAGCTCGAAATAAAAAACAACTTATACAAATTTAAAGATTATACTGACGACTTCAAAGATTGGAGGTTGAAGCTCTAGTCGTCGTCTCGGCAGCGCTTCGTCGTAGGGATGTCGGAGAGTCGGAGCGTATCGGAAGCACTTGGAAGCTTTTGAATTCATGAAAAACCCTAGGTTTGGCCCTCCTTTTATAGCTTTTGAGCCCCTCACCGAATGGGTCTTTAGCCAATCACAAATGGGCACAAAACCCCTTGAAAAATGGTGATAACTCTTGACTACTCGAGGCTGATCCTTTGAGATGACGTGATGGCCATCACTGGCCGATCTTGGCGATCGGATCGAATGCTAGCCATAGTCACTCGACTGATGGATGGCAGTCGAGTCCTTCAGGTTGGCAGTCGACCGATACTGGCTGCAAGGCAATGTTAGCTTTAAGGAAAATATAATTTTGACGGTCGTCGACCATCCGATCTCGACCTAGACCACCTATGAGATGTCTTGGGTCGGATCTACGCTTAAGTCTTTCCTCGTAAAGAGGATACGACCTTACTTACACTCGCACACACGAGCTTACCTCAGTACTTACGTGTTGCTTTTGCTTCCGGCCTTTCACTCAATTCCTTCGGCTCCCTCCGAAGTCTCTTGAGTGTCGCCCGACCACCGCGGCTTCCTCCGGGTGTCGCTAGCCTTCAGCTCCAGCATTGAGACTTTTTTGCACACTTGATTTAGCTCGTGAGATAACAATATAAGCTTAACTTTATATCGTTTGCTATAATCAAAACTTAGGTTCGACTTAGATGCCCACTGCACCAACAGTGTGAATTTCACACGGCCGACTTTGTTCAAGATTGGAAACTACTGAAATCTAGGTTGAAAATCGGGCTAGAAAAAACACACGGCTATGTGAAATTCACGTAGCCGATTGTGTGTCATTCTGGAGCCTCCGTTTTTATTCGTTTCACTTCAAGAACATGCTCGTGTCTTGGGACACGACCAAAGCGTGTTCTCTAAAGTCCGTGCTCCATAAAATGCTTTATTTTTGCTTCAAAAATGTCGTCCTACACATAAAATTAACAAAACCAGATCTCCGAACGAAGAATATAGAAAAGTGTAGTAAACAAAGAAAATATGCAAAGAATATTCTAAAAAGGAGGTAAGATGTGCACTAAAATGATAGCTAAAACCCTATATAAAATGTGCACATCAAGTGGGTAGTTCCCTCTTTGACTTTTATAGATTATTAATCTTAGTGCATGAACTTTGTTAATTATTAGTATCACTATCTTGACTCCACTCTGCATAGTATTCGAATTTGATACTTACTTGCTTGATCTTAGAGATGATCTACTTAAATATATATACAGTCTCTTTTTTTATCCATGCCATTTGGTATTGTTTGTATTGGTTATTTTTGACCTTGTTTACAGTGCATACTTTAGATTATAATCATAGCACTGTGGTATAAAATGTAGGGATCTTAATGAGAAAAATGACATACACGCTGCAAAAAAATTGGATCCCTTGCCAATGATCCATGCAAAAGTTTGTAGAAAGTTTTACAAAGTTAGATCTAATGTTCTAACTTATAGGTATACCTTTGCAGCATGCCATTAACTTATCCCGCTCGTCTAAGATTCGTTGGATGTCTTGCACATTCAAGTGTCTGTGCCTCTATGGGTATCCACATTGACACTCACTCAAGAAGGAGAATCTATGGTTGTGCTAGCAACCCTTTTAGCAAAATTCGGCCAAGCCACCAAGAGAAAGAATATGAAGAAAAAAAACATCCATCCAAGTCTCATGGAAGAAGAAAACCTTTATACCCAAGCCATGAATACCAAAGGTTCTTAGGCTTTTGGTATTCCTTCGTCAATGCATGAATAATCCTTATTAATCATGCATGATGCATTTAGGCTCTTGGTATCCCTCATCAATGCATGATTAACCCTTATTAATCATGCATGATGCATTTAACTTCATTCATCCACTTGGTTTAATTTAAGCCTAACTCAAATTCAACCAACTTGAGTCTAACTCAAGTCTCGACCATCCAATATGCTTAATTGTTCCTTTAGTCAAACTAAAATGAACCCATCTCCAAATTTCAAAATAGAATGTCATTTGTGTATGACCCAATAGGTTCTTGTAACGTTGACAATGTGTCTAAACCACTTTAGACACATAAGCAATGAGTGGCATCTAGCAATGCATCATTACTACCCAAGTTACGAGTAGTCGAGATCCAACCTAACCTTTCCATGACTACTATAATGTATGATCTTTGTTAGGGCAATTAACTCATGTATGATGTGGTTTTTATGTGTGTGACAAAGGGTTTAAGTTAGGTTGTTATGGATTTGATATATGTGTTGAAGTCGTGCAAGACTTAGTAATTCACACATGGTGATAGCATTGAAAGTTTACCATCTCATAATTCGGTCCTTGAGTGGGTGAAGGATGACATTGCGGAAGTCGTGCGCTTGGTGCATCTGAGGGACCGCCGGACAAAGAGCATTGGAGTGAAGCCAAGGAAGCAGACTTCAGGGCGAGATGCGAAGGATGGCATTGCGAAGTTGTGCGCTTGGTGCATCCGAGGGACGTGGTCGGATAAAGAGAGCTTCAAGGCGAGGGACTCCAAGGGAGATGAGAGTGAGCGATTGTAACCCGGGACAGGGTAGCTCATAGGTGAACTTGGCCAAATAGCTAAGTGTCGGATGCTCAACCGAGTGGGTTGAGGTTTTACCCGACATCAGTCGACTGGTATAGGTACCAGTCGACTACTCCAAGTTGACTAAAGACATGACTGGTGTTCAAGTCTAGTTTCTGGTCTATCAGTCGACTTACAAGGGATGATAGTCGACTGCTGCACCACTAGTCGACAGCTAAGGGATGACAATCGACTGATGAAGGTGGTCGTGGGCATAGAGGGTTTGATAGTCGACTAATCGACTTGATCACTCGACTGTTGGCTCCATTAGTCGACTAATGTGGGAATCATTAGCTGGAAGCCAATGTGAATGAAGCCGTTGCGAGGCAATGGCTACAGCAATAGTTGACTAATGACTACATCAGTCGACGGCTCGGTGCCCAACGGGAAGAATGGCCTCTTTCCTATAAGAAAAGACCTTGGGTCACTTTGGGAGGTTAATGCTTAACTCCTAAACTTCTCCCAAGTGCCCAACATGTTTTTACTCCTCTTCCTTGAGTTTATTTCAATCATATTGTAAGAGGAGTGATTCTTGTAAAAGAAAGGTTTACCTCCACCTTGAAGGAGAGATTAGTGATTGGTTTAGGCGTGATTCACCTGGAACGAATCGGGTCATGGATTAGCGGCAAGGGTCATGAACCACGTTACATCTTCGGTGTTTGCATTTGTTTTCTCTTTGTCTTTTGCATTAGCTTAATTTTTTTTTGTTTTGCAAATATTCCATTGCGCTAACTATAATTGTAGATGATTAAGTGAGCAATTTCCATCATCATACACGAAGGGCTATTCACCCCCCTCTAGCTAGTCACCGATCCTCCAACAAGTGGTATCAAAGCGAGGAGCTTATCGTGGACTAATCGCCAACACAAGCATGACAAGAGATGGCAGGCTCCAATATTCATTCGCCTAAATTCGAAGGAGAATTCGCTTGGTGGAAAAAGCGAATGGAGGTATTCTTCGAGACCGGCTTTGATTTAATGCTTATTATAGAAAACGGTTTCGAGTTGTCTAGGGATGAAGAAGGGGAGTCATTAGAGAAGTCAAGATGGACAAAGAAGCAAAGGGAGGAGCACCTTGCGAATTCAAAAGCCAAGCACCACTTTTTCAATGTGCTCCCCCAACAAGAAGTAAACCGGATAGGAGAATGCTCTAGCGCCAAAGAGATGTGGGAGAAGCTACTGGAGCTTCATAAAGGCACCTCCGAAGCAAAGCTAGCAAGAAGGGACCTCCTCCACTCTCAACTAAATAACATCAAGCTTGACAATGGGGAGAAGGTATTATCACTACACTCTAGGATTACAAAAATAATTAATGGTTTAACAAGTGTAGGTGAAAAACTTTCAAATCGGGATATCATCATGAAAGCCATAGACGCCTTCCCCCGATCTTCAAAATGGAGTTCCATGGTAGATTCATTCTACATCTCCAAGAATCTAGAGGTGAGCACTCTAGAAGAATTCTTTTCAACTATGGAGCTTCATGAGACTAGGCTTGAAGGCATAATTGAAGAACCAAGCATAAAGCCAAGGGGAGTAGCGTTAGTGGCGGAAAAAGGAAAGAAGAATAAGAAGGAGGCTCCACCTTCCTCATCAGATGAAGAATTATCTTCTTCAATGGATAGCAACAAGGAAGCCTACATGGTAAGAAAGGTGAGACGTGCACTTAGGAACTTTAAATTTAACAAGTCTCATGATAGGAGAAGGCCAAGGAGGAAGATCATTTGCTACAATTTCCATGGAGAGGAACACATAAGGGATGATTGTCCTTTCTTGAACAAAAGAAAAGAAGAAAGAAAGAAGAGAAGAAAAAGGGGAGCAAGAAGAAGGAAGAAGAAAGAAAAATAAAAGAAAAAGGGAAGGCCAAGGCACACAAGGCGACATGGGATGATCCATCCTCATTGGAGGGAGAACAAGCATTCACAAGCCTTGAACTCATGGCGATAGAAGATTTGGACTCCACCTCCTTCGAAAAAGAAGAAACAAGCTCAAGTGTAGGGGGAGCATCCTCATCGGAATCGGAGGAGGAAGATATGGTAAGTATGGTAAGAAATCTTTCTACTTAAGAAATTATTTCTATGATTTCTAGTCTTACTAGAGATTTATTTAGGAGTAAGAAGAAAAATAAATGCATGCTTGATGATATTAGGAAATTAGAAGAAAAGTTAGAAAATGCATGTTTAAATGGTAATGATCATGCTTCTTCTTCTATAACTAGTGATGCATGCTTAGTAGAGGAAAATAAAGCTCTAAGGGAAAAGGTAGAATACCTAACTAAGGCCCTAGAAAAATTTACAATAGACTCTAACACTTTGAACATTATAATTGGGAGCCAATTGGCTCAATTACCCTAAACATGATTATTGGAATCCAAAGGGCAAGCTTTAACAAGAAAGGCCTAGGTTACAAGGGATCTAAAAATGAGAAGGCCTATCATTGTTTGATTGCTAAAGGTCAAGTTAAAACTACAATGGTAGCTAGGAAATGCATCCCAAAGGAATACTTGGTGAACCCCATTGGAAAGAACTTGTATTGGGTTCCCAAGTCCCTCCTCAAGGATTAGGGAAATCCTACGATAGTCAACCATAGTGGACTTTACTTATATTATGTTAAATGGTTGACCTAGGATGATATGGGTGATGATTTTTGATTGAGTGTTGGGTGATGATAATGTGTGATCATAATATGGAATCATGAATATTGTTTGTTTTATGATCATGATGTGCAATAATTGATAATACTTGATCATGATTGATAATACATATTTTTATGATCATGTTGGGTGTTTTAGGATATAGATACTTAACCTTGGTAGAATTGCATGAAAATTGATGGTTAAGTATAATACCTTTAGGTACATCTCACATTCACCATAAGGCTAACTTGATTGAAAAACATAACATGGGTGAGATGTTAGGATGATACAATTGATTTACTAATGCTTATGACATTTAGATGGGTTATTTAAAGTATCATAACATAGCAATAATAGACCAATCATGGGGAAAGCATATGTTTAATTCATAGAAATATTTCGCAAAGATCATGGTTGGATATTTCAAATGTTTTAAAACCATTTCATGTTTATAAACTGCAAGTTCATGTTTTAACAATTCAAGGCAAAACTAGGTTTTCAAGTTGATAAAAACTTTAGTGATTTTCAACATCTTTGAGTTTTTGCCCAACTTTCAAAATTTGATTGAATTTTCATGAAAAAACATTTTTCATTGATAAAGGGACTTATGAGAAATATGTTCCCCAAATTGCATGATTTTTAAAATTTCCTAGAATTTTTAATGTATTTCTGAAATTGGGTTCCAAAATAAAAAATTCTGACATATAGGTGTTAGTCGACTGATGCTCTGATTCAGTCGACTGATGCTCTGATTCAGTCGACTGATGTACTGTGCACGAGTACAGTAAGCTATTTTATTAGGTTTTTATTAGTAATATATGAGAGGTGTCCTAAGGCAATCGCCTTATGTTTAAACCATTTATATGATAAATGAAGATTCACTATTTGAGTATACATATTTTCATATATTTGATTAGATCTTAAACTCATTTACTAAATGTCCACGATACAATTCACAACATAAGAGAATTTGTGATTGGATCACAACTAGTGAGTATCTCTACATGTGTAATTGTGATATATTGGAATTATCTCTAGTCGATGAATTGATGGATTTGGACACCATCAATTCTGTCGAGACTAGCACGAGGTATACTCCTTGGTGTATTCAAGCAGCTCATTCTCACTGGCTCGAGATATTGTGATGTCCGGAGTTAATCGTGGATGCTAGTTATGGTAACTAGTTCATTAGAGTGACCAGCTATAAGACTTCATATGGTTCTCTGCATATATGGATATGTCAATGAAGTTCTTACTGCAGCTTAATTGCGATGTTCCTTTGACTTGCGGTATTCAAGTCATCTTGGTCATGAAGACATATTCTTTGACATCTTAAGCAAGCATCTCTGAGAAGATGTGGACCCGGGATGATTGGGTATAAGTCGAAATGTCCGAAGGTGTTTGAATAACCTATAAATGATTCACCACTCCTTACGAGGAGATGTATACCCATGGCCTCTCGTCGGATTGTTACTAAAGTCTTTGGCCAAAACATTACATGTTTAGAGTAAGGTACTCTTGGATACATATGCAGTAACTAGAATCCGTAGGACGAGGAAATGATGTTTGGGCTAGGTGTGATATAGTCAGCCTAGTGGGGACTGATACTATAGACCATGTCCTGAACCAAGAGGGTATAAGATGAGTGAAGGGAACGGGGCACGATTCAATGTAGCTGCTGAAGGGTTTCAGAAATGGTTCTGGAATCAACCGTTGATTTTCCCGTTAATTGGGGATTATGATGTACTACTAGGTGTCACTCATGATCGTTCTATAATTAATGGTTAATTATAGATGACCAACATAAATCGAGAACCTATTTGGTCACACGCACAATGAGCGTAATCCGAAAAATTTAAAACGAGCTTGAGAATGAGATTCTCAGATCGAGAGAAACTAGGTTTGGTTGGACCAAACAAAGAGCTCGCAATGGAAGCATGGATGGGCCGAGTCCTATGAAGACATGATGGATGAACCAAATTAGTTTGGTTCTAATCCAATGGTGGAGAATAAACCAAAAAGGTTTGGTTTATTTTTAAACGAATGAACGAAAGTTGGTTCGGTTCGTTTTAACTTAAAATAGACCAACGCAGTTTGGTTTATTTTAACTTAAGTTATTGGAGCGGGTTAATGGGTTTTGGTTATGAACCAATAACCGTTAGGAGAATGTGTTCTCTATAAAAACATGACTTAAGGGTTTTTCGTGGATAACTTGTGTGTTGGAAACCCTAGCCACCCAAGCCCTTCTCTTCTACTTACCGCCCAACCTTGCTGCCGCCCTCCTTGCTGGACGCCGCCACCTGCTGCCGCTGGCCTCTAGCTGCTGTCGGCCATCCTTCGGCGACCCTCCTTGGCTCAGGTGACCAAGGACCACTCGACCCTCTCCCTTTGGCTGGTGCCAAGTCCTCCACCAAACTGCCTAGTTTTTGGATAGCTTGTTTCCTTCTTGTCGGAGCATCATTTGGATGACATTTGGAGCTCCGATAGTGACTTCCTTACCGGAGATTGGATCTCTGGTAATCCTCATTGGTTGAGGACCAAGGATTCATCAATCGGTTGACGAATACCTCTCCGGAGAAGTGAGTTTTGGAGACTCATTTTCAAATCCAAATTTTGATTCGGATTGTGATCTTCTCTCGATCACATTGTCTTCAACACGAGGCTAGTGACTCCTACGAAGACGAGGCTCGTAGCTTGGCGAAGCTATCCTGATGGTACTCGGCATGGATACGGATAGAGGCAATTCTAGCGAGAGTTGCTCCAGTTGATGTCATTCCCAATGCACGTGATATGTCAGGTATAACTAGCATAATTTTCTTTTATTGTAAATTTAAAACTGCGATTATGTCTACACATGTTGTACTATGCATGCGTGCGATGTGTGTGTTGTAATAAATTAGATTTATTGCTTTTTAATTCTTCCACTGTGCACATGTTTACGAAATATGTTCGAGCACACACTCGCCGCGGTGCCAGAAACCCAACAGTTTTAAACTTGATTTTGGTGATTTTATTTTCTTAGACTTGATGTCATGCTTATATAACATATGTTAGATGTTTTTGATGGTGGCAAAGGGGGAGAAATGGTTAAGTTTAAATTAATCATGCTAGGGGGAGAAATTAGCATGTGTTAAGGGGGAGTTTGATACTCATATTTATTTACATGCTTTCTTGACTTATGTTTTATGTTAATGTTTTACCTAACTTAAATATGGTTTCCACATATCAAAAAGGAGGAGATTGTTAGGGCAATCAACCCATGTATGATGTGGTTTTGATGTGTGTGGCAAAGGGTTTAAGTTAGGTTGTTATGGATTTGATATGTGTGTTGAAGTCATGCAGGACTTAGTAATTCACACATGGTGATAGTATTGGTAAGTTCACCATCTCATGACTCGGTCCTTGAGTCGGTGAAGGATGGCATTGCGAAAGTCGTACACTTGGTGCATCCGAGGGACCGCTGGATGAGGAGCATTAGAGTGAAGCCAAGGAAGAAGACTTCAGGGCGAGACGCGAAGGATGGCATTGCGAAGTCGTGCATTTGGTGCATCTGAGGGGCGTGGCTGGATGAAGAGAGCTTCGAGGTGAGGGACTCCAAGGGAGATGAGAGTGAGCGATTGTAACCTGGGAGGGGATAGCTCATGGTGAACTTGGCCAAATGGCTAAGTGTTGGATGCTCAATCGAATGGGTTGAGGTTTTACCCGACATCAGTCGACTGGTATAGGTACTAGTCGACTGCTCCAAGTCAACTGAAGACTCGACTGGTGTTCGATTCTGGTTTCTGGTCTATCAATCGACTGCCAAGGGACGGCAGTCGAATGTTACACCACCAGTCGACTGCCAAGGGATGGCAGTCAACTGATGAAGGTGGTCGGGGGCACAGAGGGTTTGAGAGTCGACTGATCGGCCTGATCATTCGACTGTTAGCTCCATTAGTCAACTGATGGGACTATCAGTCGACTAATGTGGGAGCCGTTGGCTGGAAGCCAATGTGGATGAAGCCATTGTGAGGAAACGACTATTGTAGCAGTCGATTGCTCGGTGCCCAACAAGAAGAATGGCCTCTTCCCTATAAGAAGAGGTCATGGGTCACTTTGGGAGGTTAATGCTTAACTCCTAAACTTCTCCCAAGTGCCCAACATGTTTTTACTCCTCTTACTTGAGTTTATTTCAATCATATTGTGAGAGGAGTGATTCTTGTAAAAGAAAGGTTTACCCCCACCTTGAAGGAGAGATTAGTGATTGGTTTAGGCGTGATTCACCTGGAAGGAATCAGATCGTGGATTAGCAGTAAGGGTCGTGAATCACGTTACGTCTTCCGTGTTTGCGTTTGTTTTCTCTATGTCTTTTGTATTAGCTTAATTGTTTTTTTAGCAAATATTTTGTTGCGCTAACTCTAATTGTAGACGATTAAGCGAGCAATTTCCATCATCGTACACAAAGGGCTATTCACCCCCTCTAGCCGGCCACCGATCCTCCAATAATCTTGTCCTTTTATCCTCAATATCTAGATCGATCAATGAGGCATACATCGTGTCATCCTCTAATCAAACTTTATGTTTCTTGATCCCCAAGTAGAATCACTCAAACAAATGAGCTCAATATCTCATATTGACTCATTTATGCATAGCCATGCATTTCGTGGTCATACTCTATCAAGAGGACTAAAGATATCACTCCCATGATATGGGAGGGATAGATCCCATCTATATCACTCACATCCCTCCACATAATTTGTTACTTACCCAATGATTGCCTTTATAGTCCACCTTGTTATGAGTGACATTTTGACGATACCAAAGTACATAACTCCTTATGTAGGGAACCATAGTGATTTCAGGTCTAAGGACTATTCATAATAATAGTCATGAGAAAGTTTATGACACTCATAAATCTATGAAATTTTCTCATGGTGGGTCAATTCAGTATATATTCTTTAATATATACTCATGTGTCAACGTGATATCACATATCCATGACCTGTGAGATCAAGTTAATAGTTGATCTACATGCTAGTCTCAATGCATTAATATTACCCTTGTATATTAATACTTGACTAGGAATATTTAAGAATAGTGTTCTCCACAGCTTCTCACAATCAATTCTACCAATTGATATGATGTAGATTTGTAACGCCCGAAAAATCTTAGGAGTTTTATAGATAATGAGGCATGATAATAAAGGGGCCCTTATGTGGGTTAAAGAAAATAAAGATAATTATGCATGATGATAATAGGCTTATGTGGGATTTAAAGGAAATAAAAGAAAAGATAAAAGAAAAGAAAACCGGACAAGAAGGGGTGAGTCACCAAAAATCCAATAAAAATTTTATATGATTAGGGAGAAGTCACGAATTTAATTGAAGAAGGAATTAATTCTGTTAAAGAGAGAAATTTAAGGAAATTTATAAGGGAATAGGTTAAGCCTTGATGGTTATAAATTTAACCTCCCTAATACCCTAGAGGACACTTCTCTACTCTCTCTTAGTCCCTCCACCGCCGAACCACACATCAAGGAGAATTTTCTCCTAGGGTTGTCTTCTCCGCCGAATCCAAGGAAAGGTGGGATTCAAGAGAACTTGGAGGGTAGCTGCTAGGGCGGGATAGAAGGTTGCATCTCATTAGGTTTTACAAATATAAGTTAAAGCAATCGAAGGTAAGAATTCCCTCACTTGCAGTACATGGGTTTCTCTCGAATGGATTTCATGTTTCCAATGCTGTGCTATGCAATAAAGAGTTTTTCATGTTCTTCTTCTCCCTGTATTGCATATGATTAACCTTAGTCGAGGTTCCATGTTTGATATTTCTTAAGACCCTAGGACGAGGTTCGTATAAATTTTGTTAAGCAGAACACGTACAGAGGCCAAACAGCTCAGGCGCAAAGCATGCCGCTCAGGCGCCAGGCGTGTTGCTCAACCGCTGGAGGTGCTGCTCGGCTAGCAAGCGTACCTCTCGGCTAGCAGGCGTACCTCTCGGCTAGCAGGCTTGTCGCTCGGCCACGACACGGGTGTGTCATCCAACGCAGGCGGGCTGTGCTGGGCTCGGAAAGATTTAAAAAAAAAAGACAAGAAAATAAATAAATAAATAAAAAAATTTCCGAACATGATTCTGAATGATTTTCCATGTTATGCTAGATATATATATGGTATTGATATGATGCTAGTTAGACGATATATTTGCATGATTTCATACCTTATGTCCATGGTAACGGCTGATGTAGAACCATTGTATCATAATGTATATGTTAAGTTTTGCTCATTTTATCATGATGTACCTGTTTATGTTCATGAACGATAGGCACCCCTATGCTATGGTTACGTAAGGCTTATGAATATGAATTGGTTAAGAAATGTTTCCCTAAGAGTGGGGACAAGAACACTCTTTATGTTATGTCAAAGAACATGTATGCTATTTTACTTTATGCATGGCTTGTATCCAAAGTTGCCCCTAGGTCGAAGTACGGGCCTAGTGGTAATGACACGGTCGACGTGCCGACGGTCGACGGTCGATGACCACAAGGGGTCGCCAAATGGGCCACCGAATGGACCGCCAAATGGGTTGGGCCGAGTCATGGATACAATGTCGGGCCCTAATGTTGAGATTATGTTTAAGTACTTATGAAAGTATATGTTTTCAAAGAGCATTCTGCATATAACTATTCCATGTCTATGTTATTACGAGATGTTATGTTATTGTGATAAAAATGCCATGGGGATACATGTCCTAGATGATCACGTCACGGATTGCTTTACTCATGAATTTTGAATGCTAAGTCTATATGCCTCTTGATGATCATGTTAATAGTTACATCCATGCTATGGCTATATGTTAGTTAAATGAACATGTCACTATCTTATGTGTAATTTATGTCGTATGGCTTTTGTGAGTAGGAAAGGATCTTACTCAGCATATGTGCTGATAGTGTCATTTTTTTTCCTTGTATTGCAGAGCAAGGCAAGGAATGGAATAATTGAAGGGAGCAGCAGGAGGCAAAGATGTGTGTGGCAATGGCATGGTGGATAAGATTTAGTTTATGGTTTGGAGAGATTATGCATGTTTTACCGTTCAGTGTTAAGACTTAGATGATGTCTTTGTTTGGTTGTCACTCCCGTTTATTATATAAATCTTGAATTTCTTTAGTACATGTTTAGTTAAGAAAATTGCTAAGACCGTTACATCATAATTAATCTGTTAGGTGGATTAGGTTAATATAGTTAACTTAAGAAGGGATTTTATTGTTTTAAATGCTTCCGCTGTATGCATATGCATGTATGTATGATCGCGTAGCGCCGCCCTTCGCTCCCCTCTGAGGTACGGGAAGGGCGGGCGTTACAGGTGGTATCAGAGCCAAGTCTGCCTTTCCACTACACACACATCAAGCTCCAAATCCTGCCGCTCCAAGTAAGAAATTCTATGCCTACTCTATTTCTTTCATGTAAGATAAGAAATGCTTTTAGCTTAAATATGCATGAATATATGTATGATAACCTTATGCTAGCCGTTAGTTTAAATATGCATAAATAAATATGAATGATAACCTTATGCTAGCCTTATTATAATATATGAAGATAAGCATGGCTAGAAGATGTAGTCATAGAGTCGATGAGACAAGTAATATATGGAAGACGTAGTAATAGAGTCGATGAGATGAATATATGCATAATAATCTTATGCTAGCCTTATTATAATATATGAAGATAAGCATGGTTAGCAGACGTAGTAATAGAGTCGATGAGACAGTAATATATGGAAGACATGGTAATAGAGTCGATGAGACAGTAATATATGGAATACGTAGTAATAGAGTCGATGGGACAGTATTTTGCTCTCCATAGGGAGCTCCAGTACTGTTGGTAAAGAAGAAAGATGGGTCTATGCGAATGTGCATAGACTACCGAGCGCTAAATAATGTGACGATCAAGAATAGGTACCCTTTTACCACGGATTGATGATCTGTTCGACCAGTTAAAAGGTGCCACCGTCTTTTCAAAGATTGACCTCAGATCCGGCTACCATCAAGTGAAGGTGAAACCAGACGATATTCCGAAGACGACTTTCTGAACCAGATACGGACATTTTGAGTTCGTCGTCATGCCCTTCGGAGTGACCAATGCTCCTGCTATGTTTATGGACCTGATGAATCGGGTATTCTCGACATTTCTTGACAAGTTCGTGATCGTTTTCATCGACGATATCCTCATCTATTCGAGAAATCAAGAAGAGCATGCCGAACACTTGAAGATAGTTTTACAGATCCTTCAAGAAAAGCAGCTATATGCCAAGTTCTCCAAATGTGAATTCTGGCTCGATCAAGTATCTTTTCTGGGTCATATTATTTCCAAGGACGGAGTTATGGTGGACCCGAGGAAGATCGAGGCCGTGAGTAACTGGAGCAGACCAAGGAATGCTAGCGAAGTCAGGAGTTTTCTCGGATTAGCGGGCTATTACCGGAAATTCATAGAGGACTTCTCCAGAATCGCAGCACCTATGACAGTTCTCACCCGGAAAAATAAGAAGTACGAATGGACGGATGACTGCGAGAAGAGTTTCACAGAATTGAAGAGGAGATTGACCAGTGCTCCTATCCTTACTCTTCAAACTGTGACGAATCCTTCGACATGTACAGCGATGCCTCCAAATTGGGACTCGGAGCTGTACTTATGCAGAGTGGTAAAGTTATTGCCTATGCCTCTAGGCAACTCAAGGAACATGAAAAGAACTATCCCACTCAAGATTTAGAGTTGGTCGCTGTGGTCTTCGCTCTCAAGGTATGGAGGCACTATCTGTATGGAGCACAGTGTAAGATCTATACAGACCATCAGAGTCTGAGATATTTCTTCACACAGAGGGACCTCAATATGAGACAACGCAGATGGCTTGAGCTCGTGAAGGAATATGACTGCGAGATTTTCTATCACCCAGGGAAAGCGAACAAAGTGGCCGATGCACTCAGCAGGAAGTCCAGTGCCACCTTGATGTCTCTATCGGGATTGTCCCGACCGCTGGAGACGGAAATCATAAGCTATGGAATCGAAGTTATTTCCGGACAGCTTTCGACCATGGCAATAGTACCATCACTATTCGAAGACATATTGGCAAAACAAAGTAGTGATCCAAATCTCCAGAGGATCAAGCAGGAGATCCTAGAAGGAAAAACCAAGGATTTTCGTGTCGCTGATAATGGAATATTATATCTTAGGGATCATCTATGTATCCCTAATGATCCGGAACTATGCAAGAAGATATTGGAGGAGGCTCATGGGACCCCCTATTCTATGCATCTGGGATCCACCAAAATGTATCAAGATCTGAAAGAGAAATTCTGGTGGTC
The DNA here is from genome assembly GCA_025175895.1 of Wurfbainia villosa. Taxonomy (NCBI): domain Eukaryota; kingdom Viridiplantae; phylum Streptophyta; class Magnoliopsida; order Zingiberales; family Zingiberaceae; genus Wurfbainia; species Wurfbainia villosa. The sequence goes on along the minus strand of CM046006.1, from coordinate 17,748,428 downwards.
CGGTATGAAGAGAGACGTCAAGACGTCAATTGACAACAAGTTAAAGCAGAACATCAGAGGCCTGGAGGAGTTCTACAAGCGATCCAAATTCCAGAGTGGAAATGGGAAGACATCTCTATGGACTTTATTTCAGGTCTTCCCAGGACTACGAACGGATATGACGCAATATGGGTTATCGTTGACAGATTGACGAAGTCAGCCCATTTCCTAGCAATCAAGATGACCTATTCGATTGAGCAACTGGCTCAATTATATGCTAAGGAAATCATCAGACTGCATGGTATTCCCAAGACCATCATTTCAGATAGGGATGGTCGCTTCACGTCACAATTTTGGGAATGCGTTCATAAGGCTCTTGCCACGAAGCTGCATTTCAGTACCGCCTTTCATCCTCAGACAGACGGACAAACAAAAAGGGTGAACCAAGTACTGGAAGACTTGTTATGAGCTTGTGCCCTAGACTTCAAAGGGAGCTGGTGCCGATATTTATGTCTAGCAGAATTCGCTTACAACAATAGCTATCAGGCTACCATCAGAATGGCACCTTATGAAGCTTTATATGGGAGGAGATGTAGGTCTCCAATCTGTTGGTACGAAGGTGGTGAGAAGAAAGAGATGGGACTTCGGATGGAATTCATCGAGGACACCACCCGAGCGATACAGAATATCCACCAAAGAATAGAGACTGCTCAGAGCTGGCAGAAAAACTATGCGGATCAGCGACGTAGACCTTTGGAATTCAATGTCAGAGATTTGGTATTTCTTCGGGTAGCACCTATGAAAGGAATAATGAGATTCGGGAAGAAAGGGAAGCTAAGTCCACGATACGTAGGACCATATCCAATCCTGAAAAGAGTTGGCAAGGTAGCTTATGAGCTCGAGCTACCTCAGGAGATGTCGGCTATTCACAACGTGTTCCATGTGTCGATGCTCAAGAAGTGCATTTCCAGTAGAGACCAGATGGTTGAGCCACAGACAGTGCAAATTCAGGAGGACCTGAGTTACGAAAGTCGACCGATCCGAGTACTGGACCGGGAAGTCAAAAGACTAAGAAATAAAGAAGTGCCCTTAGTAAAGGTTTTGTGGCAAAGTCAACAATACGAAGAAGCCACCTGGGAACACGAGAATGATATGAAACGAAGATACCCAGAACTATTCTAAGTTCGAGGACGAACTTTTTACAAGGTATGGGGGATTGTAACGGCCAAAAAATCTTAGGAGTTTTATAGATAATGAGGCATGATAATAAAGGGGCCCTTATGTGGGTTAAAGAAAATAAAGATAATTATGCATGATGATAATAGGCTTACGTGGGATTTAAAGGAAATAAAAGAAAAGAAAACCAGACAAGAAGGGGTGAGTCACCAAAAATCCAATAAAAATTTTATATGATTAGGGAGAAGTCACGAATTTAATTGAAGAAAGAATTAATTCTGTTAAAGAGAGAAATTTAAGGAAATTTATAAGGGAATAGGTTAAGCCTTGATGGTTATAAATTTAACCTCCCTAATACCCTAGAGGACACCTCTCTACTCTCTCTTGGTCCCTCCACCGCCGAACCACACATCAAGGAGAATTTTCTCCTAGGGTTGTCTTCTCCGCCGAATCCAAGGAAAGGTGGGATTCAAGAGACCTTGGAGGGAAGCTGCTAGAGCGGGATAGAAGGTTGCATCTCATTAGGTTTTACAAATATAAGTTAAAGCAATCGAAGGTAAGAATTCCCTCACCTGCAGTACATGGGTTTCTCTCGAATGGCTTTCATGTTTCCAATGTTGTGCTATGCAATAAAGAGTTTTTCATGTTCTTCTTCTCCCTGTATTGCATATGATTAACCTTAGTCGAGGTTCCATGTTTGATATTGCTTAAGACCCTAGGATGAGGTTCGTATAAATTTTGTTAAGCAGAACACGTACAGAGGCCAAACATAAGCATGCCGCTCGGCGCCAAAGCGTGTCGCTCAACCGGAGAGTCTTTGCTCGGCTAGCAAGCGTACCTCTTGGCTAGCAGGCGTACCTCTCGGCTAGCAGGCGTACCGCTCGGCCACGACATGGGTGTGTCGTCCAACGCAGGCCAGCTGTGCTGGGCTCGGGAAGATTTAAAAAAAAATCCGAACATGATTCTGAATGATTTTCCATGTTATGCTAGATATATATATGGTATTGATATGATGCTAGTTAGACGATATATTTGCTTGATTTCATACCTTATGTCCATGGTAACGGCTGATGTAGGACCATTGTATCATAATGTATATGTTAAGTTTTGCTCATTTTATCATGATGTACCTGTTTATGTTCATGAACGATAGGCACCCCTATGCTATGGTTACGTAAGGCTTATGAATATGAATTGGTTAAGAAATGTTTCCCTAAGAGTGGGGACAAGAACACTCTTTATGTTATGTCAAAGAACATGTATGCTATTTTACTTTATGCATGGCTTGTATCCAAAGTTGCCCCTAGGTCGAAGTACGGGCCTAGTGGTAATGACACGGTCGACGGTCGACGGTCGACGGTCGACGGTCGACGGTCGACGACCACAAGGGGTCGCCAAATGGGCCACCGAATGGACCGCCAAATGGGCTGGGCCGAGTCATGGATACAATGTCGGGCCCTAATGTTTAGATTATGTTTAAGTACTTATGAAAGTATATGTTTTCAAAGAGCATTCTGCATATAACTATTCCATGTCTATGTTATTACGAGATGTTATGTTATTGTGATAAAAATGCCATGGGGATACATGTCCTAGATGATCACGTCACGGATTGCTTTACTCATGAATTTTGAATGCTAAGTCTATATGCCTCTTGATGATCATGTTAATAGTTACATCCATGCTATGGCTATATGTTAGTTAAATGAACATGTCACTATCTTATGTGTAATTTATGTCGTATGGCTTTTGTGAGTAGGAAAGGATCTTACTCAACATATGTGCTGATAGTGTCGGTTTTTTTTCCTTGTATTGCAGAGCAAGGCAAGGAATGGAATAATTGAAGGGAGCAGCAGGAGGCAAAGATGTGTGTGGCAGTGGCATGGTGGATAAGATTTAGTTTATGGTTTGGGGAGATTATGCATGTTTTACCGTTCAGTGTTAAGACTTAGATGATGTCTTTGTTTGGTTGTCACTCCCGTTTATTATATAAATCTTGAATTTCTTTAGTACATGTTTAGTTAAGAAAATTGCTAAGGCCGTTACATCATAATTAATCTGTTAGGTGGATTAGGTTAATATAGTTAGCTTAAGAAGGGATTTTATTGTTTTAAATGCTTCCGCTGTATGCATATGCATGTATGTATGATCGCGTAGCGCCGCCCTTCGCTCCCCTCTGAGGTACGGGAAGGGCGGGCGTTACAAGATTAGAACCATCTTTCTAGGGCATTATTATATTTATTCGGTTGGAAGAAGCATGAAGTAAATTTAATAATCATCCTTTGCCTTTATTAATAAAATATGATACAAAAAGTCCCTAGTTAATCATCACATTATTGGCTCTAGGGTTTACTACTAACAATCTCCCACTAGCACTAGGGTCAATCACTATAATATCTAATACCCAGTGACCTAGTATTACCATCATGCTTTCTCTGTGCCACAGCCTTGGTCAAAGGATTTGTGATGTTAGCATTCGTTGGTACTCTGCATATCCTCATATCTCCTCTATTGATGATCCCTAGAATGAGATGGAAGCATCATAGTATGTGTTTGGTCTGTTGATGAGAGCGAGGTTCCTTAGATTGTGAAATAGCCTCATTGCTGTCACAATAGAGGTCTATAGGGTCCTCTATGCTAGGAACCACTCCAAGTTCAGTGATGAACTTCCAGATCCAAATAGCCTCCTTGGTCGCATCAGACGCATCAATATTCTCGACTTATATTGTAGAATCTATGACTGTGTCTTGATTTGAACTCTTCCAGCTCACAACACCACCATTTAGGCAAAATGCATACCCTGACTGTGATCTGAAGTCGTCCCTGTCGGTTTGGAATCTTGCATCACTATAACCCTTACAGCTAGCTCCTCATCACCTCCAAATAACAAGAAATATTCTTTCATCCTTCATAAGTACTTAAGAATATTCTTGATAGCTATCCAGTGACTTTCACCTAGATCTGACTGGTATCTTCTTATCATGCTTAATGCATACAAGACATCGGGGCGAGTACAAAGCATGACGTACATGATAGACCCTATAGCAGATGCATAAGGGATCTTATCCATGTGATCCCTTTCTTCCTTAGAATAAGGGCATTGAGCATTCGAAATGCTTACACCATGTGACATCGACATGAATCCTTTCTTGGAATTCTGCATGGCAAAATGATTAAGCACTTGTCAACATTTGTACTCTGACTTAGCCCAAGCAATCTTTTAGATCTATCTCTATAGATGTGGATGCCTAGAATATAGGTTGCTTCACCAAAGTATTTCATTGAAAAATAATTCCCAAGCAAAGTCTTCACAGACTGCATCATAGGGAAATCTTTTCCAATGAGAAGTATGCCATCTACATACAAGATGAGAAAAATGACTATGCTTCCACTAACCCTCTTGTAGACACAAGGTTTATCTTCATTCTGTATGAAACCAAACATTTTGATCGCATCATCAAATAGAAGATTCCAGCTTCGAGAAGCTTGCTTTAAACCATAAATGGACATATGCAACTTACATACCTTTCCAACATCCTTTGGATCTACAAAACCCTCAGATTGTGTCATGTACACATTCTCAAGTAGATTTCCATTAAGAAATATAGTTTTGACATCCATCTTTTGGATTTCATAATCATGATAAGCTGCAATAGCAAGCATGATCCGAATATATTTAAGCATCGCAACTCGTGAAAAGGTTTCATCATAGTCAATACCATGAATATACTTGAATTCTTGGGCTACTAGTCGCCCTTTATAGGTATGCATATGACCATCCATGTCAATCTTTCTTTTAAAGACCCACTTGCACCCAATGGGTTTGACCCCTTCAGGTGGATCAACCAAAGTCCATACTTGGTTAGTATACATGGATTCCATTTCGGACCTCATGGCCTCTAGCCATTTCTCAGAATCTGAGCTCATTACAACTTCTTGATAGGTTGTAGGCTCATTAAAATCAACAAGCATTACATCACCATGGTCATAAAAGAGAAAAGAATATCTCTTAGGTTGATGACGTATCCTATCAAATCTGCGCAGAGCATGGTCTACTCAAACAGGTTTACCACAATTTCATGTGGTGTTATAGATTCATAATCTTCACTACCGAGTGGTGCTTGTTCGATTTCCATTAAGGCTTTAGGGCTATCTTGTGTATCTTGAATTTCATCAAGATTAACTTTACTCCCACTTATTCTTTTAGAAATAAATTCTCTTTCCAGAAAAACACCATTTCTGGAAACAAACACTTTGCCTTGTGTGAGATTATAAAAGTAATATCCCTTAGTCTCCTTGGGATATCCAATAAAATAGCACTTATTTGATTTGGGTCCTAATTTATCTTAGACTTATCGTCTAACATAAGTCTCACAACCCCAAATCTCATAAAAAGACATCTTGGGACTCTTTCCAATCCATATTGTATATGGTGTCTTTATGATTGCCTTTGATGGAACACGGTTAAGAGTGAAAGCAGCGGTCTCTAGAGCTTATCCTCAGAAGGAAGAAGAATGATTTGTCTGACTCATCATTGATCGTACCATATCTAATAAAGTAAGATTTCTCGTTTATGATACACCATTCCACTGTGGTGTTCCATGTGGAGTGAGTTGGGATATAATCCCACACTCAGCTAAATGATCACGAAACTTTTGGCTAAGGTATTCACCACCTCGATCTGATCGAAACATCTTAATACTTTTGCCAAGTTGGTTTTGTACTTCACTCTTGAAATCTTTGAACTTTTCAAAGGCTTCCGATTTGTATTTCAGCATCATCATCAATAAAAGTGATAAAGTACTGATAGTTTAGATTGAAGGCAACTTTGAGGGAGTTAAATAAAAAGGAGTTTGATCACATATCGGAGAAGGCAAAGAGAGCGAATTTGGAGTTGGAAGAGGTGAAAAAGAGTATATTGGAAGGTGAAGCCATCCCTTCAAACTATTGTGAAATAAGAAAGCGGGTGATTCTACTATCGGAAGCGGAGAAGTCGTTGTACCAACAAAGGGCAAAACATGCATACTTAAGGGGAGCGGACAAATGCACAAAGTTCTTTCATGAAGTGGTCAAGAGGAATAACAAGAGAAATGCAATCATCATGCTTACAAAAAGGAACGGCGAAAGAACAAATACCATTAAGGAAGTGGCGGATGAATTTATTGATTATTTCCATGAGATACTTGGTAAACCGGAGGTATGTGAACCGATGGATAGTGCTGCCCTCACGGGAAGAAAACTCAATGATGAACAAGCAAGTGACCTAACACAACCGGTTGGGGTGGAGGAGATCAAGAAGGATTTATTTGATATTGGGAGTGATAAAGCACCGGGTCCGGATGGTTATGGAGCCAAATTCTTCACCTCAACTTGGGAAATTGTGGGAAAGGACTTTGTGGAAGCAATACAAGAGTTCTTTGTGACGGGCAAACTTTTGAAGCAATGGAATCACTCTCTCATCTATCTTGTGGCTAAGAGTGACCATGCGGAAGGTGTCTTGGACTATAGGCCTATCTCTTGTTGTAATGTATTTTATAAAGTCTTTGCCAAGATCTTGGAAACAAGGCTATCAAAGGTGATGGATTTCTTAATTGATCCGGCTCAAGCGGCTTTTGTGCAAGGGAGAAGCATAGGGGATAATATTTTCCTTACTCAAGACCTTCTAAGAAGATATGCTTGCAAAAGGGTTTCCCCAGGTGCATGGCTAAAGTGGACTTGAAGAAGGCTTTTGATATGATAAATTGGGATTTCTTAATGGAGGTATTGGTTGGTTTTGGTTTTCCCCAACACTATCGAGATTGGATAAAGCAATGTGTGACAACAACAACTTTCTCTATTTCTCTTAATGGGGGAGTTTATGGCTTCTTTGGGGGAGGGAGGGGCTTGAGATAGGGTGATCCATTATCTCCACTCCTATTTGGCTTATGTGTTGAGGTGCTATCAAGAAGGATAAAGGATATTTCGGTGCTTCCATCCTATCATCATCATCCAAGGTGCAAAGAAATAGGCATCACACATCTCATTTATCCAGATGACCTAATGATATTTGCAAGAGCGGATGAGACCTCCTTGAGGTTGCTTGCGGGATGTTTGGAGAAGTTTGGGAAGGAGGCGGGTTTAAGGGCAAATCCCATTAAATCGCAGCTATATATGACCGGAGTTGATGGTAATACAAAAGAGGAGTTGTTGAAGATTTTGGGGTTCCAAGAGGGGGCTTTTCCCTTTAAGTACTTGGGTATTCCATTGGCGGCGGAGAAGCTACGTATTGCAAACTATGGTCCTTTAATAGATGCGATATTGAAAAAGGATGAGTGGATGGCCAAAGAAGTCTTTTTCATATGCGGGAAGGCTAGAACTTATAAAGACGGTCATTCAAGGAATGGAATGCTATTGGTTCTCATTACTATCAATACCGGGAGGAGTGATTGACAAAATCAAAGCCATATGCCGGATGTTTGTATGGGATTCTAAATATCCACCTATAGCATGGGACACTATTTGTATGCCAAAGGAGGATGGTGGTTATGGATTTCGGAACTTACATGGGTGGAACAAAGCTTTGCTTACCAAAGTGCTATGGGACATCAAATCTAGTGCGAATACAATATGGACAAAATGGGTGAGACATCATTATGTGAAGCGGGCAGAATTTTGGGAATGGAAAGCAAAGGATTCGGACTCCCCTTTAATAAAGAGGTTGGTAGATATCAAGGAAGAAATCAAGCAAAGATCAAATGGAGTGGGGGTTGCAAATATGAAACTCATGGAATGGTTTGTTATGGAGAAGAAAGGGGTCTCAAAAGCATATGAATTCTTCCAAGGTACTAGTCAAAAACCTCCGTGGGTTCCTACTATTTGGAGGTCCGAAATTATGCCGAAGCACCGATTCATTATGTGGCTACTAATACAAAAGAAACTTCGTACGGTGGATAGGATGCCTTATGAGGAGAATAAAATCTGTCCGGTATGTAAGCAAGAGGAAGAAACTATGGAGCATCTTTTCTTCAAATGCCCCTTTGCTTATGGCCTTTGGGATCGGATAAAACAATGGCTTGCCATCAAGTTTTGATTTGAAAAGGTGGAGGAGCTGCTGGACGATTCAAAGAGGCGGTATAGAGGAGTGGAACCGAGGGTCAAAGCAAGGTTCCTTGGGATTTCATGCGGCATATATCAAATATGGGCAACTAGGAACAAATGCAAGTTTGAAGGCGTGCCATATAGCATTGATGGAGATTTCCGAAAGGTGCAAATTCATGTTCACAGGTTTGCAGATCTTCAAGGAGAAGGATGATGGGAAGATTGGGAGCGGGAGATGATGATGGACGATGCAAAGTTTATGATTAGGGGTCTAGTTTGGTTTGTTTCTTTTCGGGTTAGATGTTGCAAATGTCTTTTGTGAGAAGGGGGATAATTTGTAGTTGGGACGTGAACCTTGTATAGCTCCTTGGGAGTTTGTGTTAGATGCTATGGTTGTGGAGAGAGTAGGAGTTGTGATGTGAACCCCCTGCGTGGGGTGGTATGGTGAGTATGTGGGTCAATGATATTAAGATCTTATGTTGTTTGAGTCCTGTATTGTGATGATGCGTGGATTGAGGGAATTCCCCTCATGAAGCGAATTTATATATACATGTACCTTTTCAGGATAAAGTACTGATAGTCTCCTCTAGCGGCGACATTGAAAGGGACACATACATCAATATGTATGAGTCCTAACAAGTCCGTTGCTCGTTAACCATGTCCACTAAATTGAGTTTTGGTCATCTTGCCTATAAGATAAGATTCGCATGTCTCATATGATTCAAAATCAAATGAGTCTAGTAATCCATCCTTATAGAGCTGGGATATGCGACTCTCATTTATGTGAGCTAGGTGACAATGCCAGAGATATATTTGATTCAAATCATTTGATTTGTACCGTTTGGTATTTATGTTATAGATTGGGTTTTCAAAGTCCAGAACATAGAATTCATTCATAAGAAAAGTGCTGCAATACAACATATCATTTAAATGAATAGAATAACATTTGTCCTTTATGACAAACAAGAAACCTTTCTTGTCCAAATAAGAAACAGAGATAATGTTCTTAGTTAAAGCAGACACAAAATAGCAGTCTTCTAGTTCCAAAACAAGCCTAGTGGGCGAAGATAAAGAGTATGTTACTACAACTATGACAACAACTCTTGCACCATTGCCTACTCGTAGGTACACTTAACCCTTTGTCAATGATCTAGCCTTTCTTAGGCCCTGCACATTAGTACAAATGTGTGATTCACAACCGGTATCTAATACCCATGAAGAAGAAATAGATAAATTGACTTCTATAATATATATAATTGAGGTAGAAGTCTCATTTCTTTTCTTTTTAACTTCCTCCAGGTATATCTTGGAGTTCCCTATCTCACCGCAGTGTAAGCAATCCCCTTCCTTAGACACCCCGCCTTTAGCCTTTGATGTATTAGAATTGGTTTTGCCTTTTTCTTGGGTTTTACCTATTGGTGCAATCAGCCAAGGTCATGATTGACCAGATTCAAGTTTGACTCGAGTAGTATTTTGATGTTAGACAAAATATATGACATGTGATTGTCCTGGGAAGACCAAGTGTGTAGCCTTAGCCATGTAAGTCCAAGTGTGTAGCCTTGACGGTGAAAGTCCAAGCATGGGGCTTGGCACTGGAAGTCTAACATGGGTTGGCATTTGCCAGGGAAGACCAAGTGTGTAGTCTTGGCCACGTAAGTCCAAGTGTGTAGCCTTGGCCACGTAAGTCCAAGTGTGTAGCCTTGGCGGTGAAAGTCCAAGTTATGGGGACTTGGCATTTGGTATAGACAATGAGAGCATGACAATAGTCGAAGGAAGTATCTGGAGGCTAGCATATGGATGAACAAGTCATGGATGACTTGGAGGGACCCACACATGGATGAACAAGTCATGGACGACTTGGAGGGATTCGATAGGCATGAAAGCTAGTAGAGGTGGCTAGAAGGCTTAGGTCTAGGCTAAGGGTGTGTCAGATGCTCAAACGTGTTGTTTGAGGTTTTATCTGACGGTCAGATGTTCAAACAACTTATGTTTGAGGTTTTATCCTGTAGGGATGTATACTTAAAAGTCTATTTCTTGTATGAACATCTTTATTTTGAAATAAGAATCACATGATCATTGTTTGCATATTTTTATGGTTATGCAATATTGTCTAATACTTTACATTGTAGATAACATGGTGTGTGGTGTCACACAGGAGATTATGTTATCGGCCCCTTGAAAAGTATAAGTAAAGGCTCACAACCGAGATGGCTTTGGACAAACCATCGGAATGGTTGTAGTGTGATTTGGCATTGGTTTGTCTTGACCATAGAATCACACTAGTGCACTTTGTGTGTATTGAGAAGGACCGACTTAGAGGTGATTCGATTTATTGCTGACTACATAATCGAATCAGACCTAAGATATTATTTAGTACATGCTCTTAATCCCGATATAATAACGGGCACATATACTTAGTAGTCATCTCTTTGATTTACCAATGGGAGAGATTTATAGATTAAATCGATAGGCTCGGTAAGTTGGGAGATGATATTATTTATATGGTGTGTCGTTGATTATAGGAGGAAACTGTGTCCTATATATTAGGATGATGATGTCCCCTTGAGGAGCTCATAAGGTTCATCATGTAAACCCTGCAGGTGGACTTGGTCCGGCATGATGAAAAGGTTGAGTGGTACTACTCATGGAGTTAGATGTTGATTAATTAATGGTCAGTGATGTGTGTAAATCATGCTATGTTTTCACTGCTCCATATACATGCATTTTATCTCATTTCATATCCTAGGCATGTATTTTATCATGATTCAGTTAAGTTTAGCATATTTTGGGAAGAAGAGACTGCTTTTGGGTGTTTTTGTGTTAACAGGGCGAAGAAGAAGGCGTATCAAAACAACACAGGCGTGTTGGGAATCGACACACCTGTGTCATGAGAGCCAGCGGACAACACACCCAGTTCAGCTCCGACACGCCCGAGTTCAAAGCGCAACACGCCCGTGTCAGTGGTTCCAGCAGCCAACATGCCCCCAGTGCAGCCGACACGCCCTAGTTCAAAACGCAACACACTCGGTGGGAAATACGCGACACGCCAGTGCCCTCCTTTGGCACGGGCGTGTTGGCTTGATTCCAGAATTCCTTTTCCGCGAGCAATCAGGATCTTCGTCTGAATTAAAGGGAAATCTATTGCCTTAATTGAAGAGGAGGCCAAAGCTATAAAAGAGAAGATATTCTAACCCTAAAGGGAGGACGGCGGGTGGTCAAAAAGGACGACAGAAGACGGCAAAGGGATCGGCGACAGAAGAAGAAAAAGAGAAGGAGTCGGCAGAGGAACGCAGATGGCATCCAGTATCGTATTTTCTTTCTCTAGCAACTCTTGTCAGACTATGGAGTAGTGTCTTGTAATCTTAGGATGGGGGAGTAGCCCTTGACGATTTATGATGGATGATATAATCTATACTACTTGAACTATTGTTTGTTTTGATCTGGTTCTTTTGGATTCTTATTGATAAACCTAAGGAGCTAAGGGGAAGTACCTAACGGTGAACCCGAGTTCCCGAAACCCAGAATCAACTAGGGAATAACTCCTGTCAAGTAGCGGTAGTGTATCTATGAGGGCTTGCGGGGGTCTCGTGACAAGTCCCCTTAGTTGATTATGGTCCCGTGTGCAAACCTACAGTGAAAAGGAAATTTGACTCTAGCGAAACTCTTATGGACTTAATGGATCTATCAAATCCAGTTTTTACCAGGTAACGGAGGTAAGACTAGGGAGGTTTGCGGGGGTCTCGTGACAGGTCCCCTTAGCTGATTATGATCCCCTATGCTCGAACACCGTGACAGGTAAGTTGAGTTTGATAGGTACAGTTAGCGTAGACCTCGAAAGGGGCCGTTGATTTACCTTAGGATAGGTTCCATCAAAACAACTCTACTAGGGGTAGGAAAGAATTAAATCACCTTATAAATCGTCGACGTGGTGAAACCCATATCCTGAGATTCTCCTCAACTCTTGACTTTTAGCTCGTTCTTCTCATTCGTTGTTATTGACTACTCAGTTTCTTTGCTTAAACCAAAAATCGATTTACTAGATAACTTGGTATCACGATCATTCGGTAATTGTTCCAATCCCTGTGGGATCGATATTTTTATTACTTGACGACAACCGTGCACTTGCGGAAAATACAACATCAGTAAGTAAATTAATTAATCGACGAACATTCGAGATCTTAAACACGGGGAGAAAATGTACAAATAATATATGGAGCCCATATTATCATATGGGGGTTGGTGAGGTAGATCAATGATGAACCTTTAGTGGATTGGATCATCATTAGTGGATCAGACTTTATGTGGGCTTGATCCATGGGTGGCCAAGACCCAACTCCTCCTCATGGTCCCTAATGTAGCCTATTAACACTCATGATGCTTAGATCCAAAGGATAGAAACAAATCTCTAGATCCAAAGGTAGAGATTAAATCTCTAGATCCGACGGTTGAGATTAAATCTCTAGATCCAACGGTTGAGATTAAATCCCTAGAACCAATGGATGAGATTAATTCATGACTTATCCCTAACTCTATAAAAGGATGGCATGGAGTTGGCGTGAACATGAATAGGAGGAGAGCTAGGGTTTGGGCGGCAAGAAGCAATCCTATTTGAGATAGGATTGGGATTAGGGTTTGGAGGCAAGGGTGGCACCAAATAAGGAAGGTTCTTTCTCTCTTCTTCTTCCTCTTGGGGCCAACGTCCAGCAGCCTTCCCAGCTTTTTTCCAGCCTTGGCCGGCACCCAAAAGCCTCCTTCTTCTTCTCCTTAGGTGGTGGAAACAAGATATAGGGTTTCCCTTGGTGTCTTGGTAGTTTTCCACCACTTTCTTCTCCTTCTAGTTGGCCGGCAGCAAGGACTTTTATAGCTCCTTGTTGGTTGAGTTTTGAAAGGAGAAAAACATTGTTTCTCTTCTTCCTCTTGCTTGGGAAAAGCAAGGAAGGAAGTTTTGCGATCTAGGAGCTTCGACTTTTGGTGGATCGTCGCCCACACGACGTCCAAAAGGAGGAAGGTCATACATTAGAAGACCAAGAGGTATACCTATTCTTCTTTCTCTTTTATTCATTGCTTGTTTTTGTTTTACAAATATAAGCATGTTATATTTCTGTAAATGGCTAAATAATACTTGGATCCCGAGCATAAACACAAAAATCGGCGATCCGGACATCATCTATTCCGCGGCTACTCATAGAATAGAGGATGGTCGCTTGAACAACTAGTTTGTTCAAGTGACCTCTCTAAACGAATAGCACGACGATGACTTGGTTGCTTTGGGAATCCCTTTTGTCTAGGATTAAATTTTTTAATCCGGGGACATCGAAGGGATCACCATGGTCAAGCAACCGAGGTGAAGGGGAAACGAAGTTTCCCCTCACGGACTCGACAAGGGAAATCCCTTCATATCCGACAACAGTCGACTGGTGGTGTGTGTTAGGACCTCGGTGGCTGCTAGAGCGGGGGGTGAATAGCGCATTGGCGTTGCTTGATGGAATTTGATCATGTTTGTCTCTACAACACTTGTTAATGCAGCAGAAATAATAATAACAATAATAAAAGACAACACAAGCACAAGAGACAACCGATATAACGTGGTTCGGAACCGAATGATTCCTACTCCACAGATTGGGCTCGTAAGAGTCCTAGCGATGCCAAACACCACTAAACAATAAACTCTCCTTCTCGGAACAATCCTGAGGTGGAGAAACCTCTTACAAAAGTTCTTACAATAATAAGAAATGAATACAAGCTTATTACAATGAAATACAACAAAAGAAGTAAAGAACACTTTACAAAAACTCTTTTGGATGCTTGCTTGTTTGGTTACTTGAGTTGCACTTGGAGTCCCCGATTTGTAGCAACAAATCGCCCCAAAGAGGTCCAAGAATAGATGGAGAAAACCTCCTCCTTAAGCTCCCTTTAAAGCTTCTCCTTGGGATGGATTTCGCCTAGCAGTCGACTGATCGGGACCATCAGTCGATTACTACAGTAGTTGTTGTCTCACAATGGCATGAGACACGTCGGATAAGTTCTAATGGATAGACAATCAGCCGACTGATCATGCCCATCAGTCGACTGATCTGGTTATCACTCGATTATCAAACCCTAATAGTTGACTCGGGAAGCTTCTGTGCTCGAATTCCCGACCGACAGTCGACTAATCTCCATATCAGTCGACTGCTTAGGCCATCAGTCGACTGCCCAATGCTTGCATTCGACTGCCAGGCCAATTCCTACAGTCGAACTCCCGTTGACTCACACCAGTCGACTGACCATAATATCAGTCGACTGATAACCTCATCCATGAGGTTTTAACCCCAAGTATGGTGTCCCCATACATGATAGATCACCCTTAGCCTAGACCTAATCCTTCTAGCCACCTCCATCAGTCTCACGCCTATCAGATCCCTCCAAGTCATCCATGACATGTTCATCCATATGCTAGCTTTCAGGTGCTTCCATCATCTATTGTCATGTTAATGTAGTCTACACCGCCAAGGCACATTGAGCTTACACTACGAAGATTTCGCTTGGACTTTACGCCACCAACCATTGGACTTATACTGCCAAGACTCCACCCTTGGACTTTACGCTGTCGATATTGCCCTTGGACTTTCCAATTGTCAAGACTCATGCTTGGACTTTCCTTGCTAACCCATGTTGGACTTTCCATGCCAAGACTCAAGCTTGGACTTTCCCTTGCCAAGACCCATGCTTGGACTTTCCTTGCCAACCCATGTTGGACTTTCCATGCCAAGACTCAAACTTAGACATTTCATGTCAAGTACACAAGACTTGGACTTCTCCCATGACAATGGTCAAACCATCGTCAAACATCAAATATGACCTGGGTTAATTGCACCAACAATCTCCCCAACACTTGTCAGACATTAATGTCAAACATCAAACCACTACTCAAGTCCAACTCGAGTCTGGTCAATCGTGACCTAGGCCGATTGCACCAACAATCTCCCCCTTTTTAATGTTTGACAAAAATACCTTTGAGTCCCAAATTGGTAATTCTAACATTCTCCCATTAATTCTCCCCCTTTTTGACATACATCAAAAAGGTTCTCCCCAAGGAGGTCAATGTCTCATATCCCAATGAGATATTACAATCTCTCCCTTGGTCTAAAACACCTAAGATGCCTTCACTCTTCCTAATGATAAGTCCCATATCACTCAAGAGAGGCACTCCTATAAACTCTCTCAATTTCTAAATTGGGTATCTCAAATTCCCATTTCTCCCCCTCATGAAGAAGAATATACATCCATCATCCCAAGATGGATACCTCCCCCTAAAGGCTTGCTTCTCCTTGACCATTGCACCAACAATGTCCTTGGGAAGTCCCTAAGCCTATAGGCACTCTAAACCATCAAAAATAAGGTTAAAAGTTCAACATTGAACTTTCCCACACCTTAAATTGATACATCACCCTAACAACTCTCCTAATCCATATCCAATGGATTTTCACCATTTCTAATGCTTTCCAAAGCATATCCTAGGGTTAGGAGCAGTTAGGGAACCCTAACATAGCTGAAACATGGGTTAAACATCCTTATTTATCCGAATTCAGCTCTAGCAGTTGACTCTCTCAATCAATAGTCGACTGCCCTACCCATCAGTCGACTGCCATCAAGCGACAGTCGACTGACAACTGAAATTTCCGAATTTTAGTTATCAGAAATGAATTTCAAAAATGCATAAGTAATTATATGTAACTTGAAAAATCATGAAACTTCATACGTATAATACTTATAACCAATACAATGGGTGAAAAATGTTTAAAAAAATATTTTACTCATAAAATAGTGAAATTGATACAAAGTTCAAAAGTGAAGAAAAACTTCAATGTTTGAGCTCACTTTGTATCAACTTCATCAATAGTGACTTTTATCAAAAGATAGACTAAACCAAAGTTTTTTTTTAAAAATGATTTTAAAATATTTTCAAAACCTTATATTGGATCATGTTCCTTGGGCTCAATGTATATGACTTGAACATAAGCTTTCCCAATGATCCATCCATGATTTTAGATGAGTTTGAGTTCATCTAGATGCAAAAACTATGCACCTTCAACTTAACTCATATCCTAGTATCTCGCATGTATCTAGGGTGTATCAATACACATACATGTCAATGTGATGTGAGATGTGAGTTTTGTTCATCCTAATCTAGGGTTTCATGCATTTTTCTAAGGCAACACTACTTGATTCCCTTATACATGAGACTTCAAGTCATGCCAATTGTCCTTAACTCAATTTTTATTAATGCATGAATGATTATGACATTAATGATGATATAAATAAGCATGTGCTCATAATCATAATGTCATGGCATAAAGTGGAATCTAAGCATACATGACATTTAACCTTAATCCTAAGCATGATCATGACATATTATATAATTAAAAATAGATATGATGTCATGACATGTTATATGGCAAATCAAACATGGCAAATAAAATATAAAGGTATATAAATACCTAAATTTTAATGTTAATTTCCATTTGTTATTATTAAGTCCATTTTGCCATATTGTCAATTATCTCCCAAGTGTGCCAAAAATCCAAAATGGCACACTATGACCTCGAAACCTAATTTGTGTCAATTTGATTGATTTTTTCATAATCCCGAAAATATATTGGCACATCCTAAAATCTTTTAAGATTTAAAGTCAAACCTATTTCCAAGGTATCCATAACCTTGAAAAATGACCTAAAGTGATAACTTTGCTATGGTTGGGTTCCAATTAAGTTTGACACACCTAAACTCATCTAGCTTGAATTGATTACCCTCCTAGGAATCCAATACGTATTAGAGCTCCTTAGGTTTACTAGGTATTCGCTAGGGATAACTTCCCTAGATACCCTCCTAATGACCCTCCTAGGATTAGAAACCTTGGTTATTTGGGTCTTAACTAGGTTAACTCTAGGAGTAGCTCCCCCTTTGACCTTCTTAATGACTTCTCTAGGTTTCCTTGAAACGCTAGCCACTAGACACCTACCTTGGTCAACCTTCGGGATGACTTCCCTATTGACCTTGGCTTTCCTAGACCTAGGTTGTATTCCATAATCGAATGGAACATTATGATAGATCTCCTTAGGCTTAGGTTTGTGACCCAAACCTCTTTCCCTTAGGTGGACCTTGCTTCCTAAATCCTAGGTTTTGACTCCTTGACCTAGATTTTTGATCCTTTGACCCTTGAATTTGATTTTGCATTTTTGCAAGGGTTTTCTCTAGTTTCTCAAGCCTTGACCTCAATGCTTAATTTTTTAGCTCTAATTGTCCAATTTTTGATTTTTCATCTATTCTTTGGACATTGTTTCATTTCTTAGGTATATGCCTACCCTTCTTAAGGTTAATGCCTGAATGGTCTTTTACTTTCCTAATGGATTCCCTAGGAAGGATTTTTCTAGGGATATTAGTCCCAAATTTCTCCTTAGTTCTAATGTTGACATTCTTAGCCCCTAAACAATAAAACCTATTTCTAGCATGCTCTTTATGATAAATAGCAGGATTACTCCTAATGATGCACACGGATGCGTCCTCAAATATCGTGACGGATATCATCATGGACTCAAAGTGTGCACTCCCTACATTCTGCCATAGGAGGAGCTCTAATGAACAAGACCATAGAGGAGGAAGAGGAGCTTATCGAAGAGGTGGCCCAAAACAACCATCAATGGGCCTCTGAACGTGGTCAACCCTGTTGGTGCAGTAGGCACCTGAATCGAACCTGAGTTTTGATTATAGCAAATACACAAAGTTAAGTGCATTTTGTTATCTCACGAGATGAATCAAGTATGCAGAAATGCTAAGCTAAGCCGAAGGTCAGCGACACTCGAAGAGAACCGTAGTGGTCAGGCAACACCGGGAGGACTTCGGAGGGAGCCGAACGAATCAGATGGAGACCGAAAGCAAGGCTTCAAAGGTAAATGTTGAGGTAAGCTCGTGTGAGTGAGCGTAAGTAAGGTTGAGTCTTCCATACGGGGACATCCTTAGGCGACGATCCGACCAAGACTTTCCATGGAAGGTCTATGTTGAGATCGGACGGTAAGTAGCCGTCGAATTCACTTATATTTCGAGCAAACTCTTTATTATAGTCGAAAAGTTTGGTAATCAGTTCAACGGGCCAAGGATCAGTTCAACTGCTGAGCCATCAGTTCAACCGGCCAAGGATCAGTTCAACTGCTGAGCCATCAGTTCAACCGGCCAAGAAATCAGTTCAACCGCTGGTCAAGGATCAACTTCGAGATGAGTCAAAACTCATCCCTTTCTTCAAGGGTGAGGTGGCCATTGATGTAGGATCTTGATGTGCTCGAGGAGGGGACTTCTAGGGCTATAAAAGAAGGTCCATTTCTCACCATTTCATCAATTCTAAGTGCCCTAAAGCCTTCACAACGCTGCAACTCTCCGACAACTCTACAACGACGAAGTGCTATCAACAACCCTAGCTTAATTTCTATTCTCTAGTTGTTGGTATAACTTTAAATTGTCGTCTCTTTCATATTTCAATTCCTATTGTTAATCGAGGTTTTCTATCATTGCATTTTACCTTAATAAGAGAGAGGGTTTGTCTCTCTATCTTTTGTTTTCGAAGGATTTTGTAATCGTCAAACTCCTACCTCCAACGAGGAGGAGTGCTTTAGTGAATTGCCCTCCGTACACGGTCTAGGACCGTTAGGGCCTTGGAGTAGTAGCCGAAGGCTATGAACCAAGTAAAAAAATACTATTGTCTCTTGTGTTTACTTTTATCTTCCGCTGTGTCTACTATTGTTTTAACGAACGAAACTCAAGAAAAGTTTTATCGCTATTCACCCCCCCTCCAGCGATCCGCTCGATCCAACAATTGGTATCAGAGCCGAGGGTGCTAAGATTTGGTGAAACCACCAATCTAGTTTTTTTTACATATTTTTTTCTTTTTTATACTGTTTATTTTGAATTTATTTCATTCGTTTAGTTTTTCTCCCGCACTACTAATCCAAGACGCGAGTCTTGGTACATTTCGATTGTTTGTGTTGTTGTTAGGTTTTTCATCTTCATTCTCTTGTTTATTTTTGTATCAATGGCCCATCTCGAGGGTTTTAGCACCGTCTGACCTCCGTTTTACAACGGAGATGACTTCCGTTAATGGAAGGGTCGGATGGAGTGCTTTCTTAAGACTCAAATCGAGATGTGGATCATAATCCAAACGGGATTCACACTTCCAACTAACGAAGTGGGTGAATCTTTGGATTATGACCAATGGACCAATGCTACAAAAAGACAAGTCGAAGTCGATGCCAAGGCGACTCAAATCCTCCAATGCGGCTTGTCCAAGGAGGAGCTTAATCGCGTCGGCCCCTTCATCAGCGCAAAGGATCTTTGGACAAAACTAGTGGAGCTACATGAAGGGACCGATGAAGCCAAGGTATGTAAGTGCGATCTTTTGTTTAATAAATTATATAATCTAAAAATGCAGGAACACGAAACGATAATATAACTTCATGCTCGCGTTCAAGACATAGTCAATAACCTACACGCGATCAGGCAAAAGGTCGAAAACTGCGACCTTATTAGGTATGTTCTTAACTCTTTTCTTAGGACTACCTTGTGGGTATCCATGGTCGATGCCTACAAGGTCTCCAAGGATCTTTCAAAACTTAGGTTAGATGAGTTATTTTCCGATTTCGAACTTCATGAGCAGTCCCGACGATACTCGGCATGGACTCTGATAGAGGCGAAATTTATGAGGGTCGTTAAGGTTGATGTCATTCCCGCTTCACGTAATTTATCAGGTATACCTAGATGTAAAGTTTCTTTATTGTAAAATTTGAAATGACAATTATGTCTACACATGTTGCATCCTTTGCATGCGTGTAGTGTGTGTTGTAATAAATAGTTTATTATTTATTTTTCTTTCATTGTCTGTTTGTTTACGAAACGTGTTCGAACACAACACCCACATCGGTGCTCGGGGAAACCCAACATCTAATTTCTTATCATTTTTACAACCACATCAATTGGGTGGCCCCATATCATCTTAATCAAGAATCGACATAAATGGGATACATTTTACTCGCATTATAAAAAGATTAGCCCCATTTCAATGATGAGGAATAAAAAAGATAAAAATAATGCACCAGAAATTTATCGTCGATTTGAAAGGCTAAAGTGGGATATTTGGTTTGGTCATAGTAGTCTAACCTATGCAATAATTATGATTTGTACACTAAAGCAGATGTCAAAAGGCACTAAAGTAGCTTGACAAAGCCCTATAATGTCTAAGTCACGATATATACTATCATGGATAGTAGGATGCAAAGATAGTTCATCTTATGAAAGCTAGAGAATGGGAGAGAGAGACCCCTTCCATGGAATGTATACTAGGTATTTATAAGTATGAGAGGAGAAAGAAATCTTCAAAAATTATGACAATGTTCTCCGAAAAAAAGGTATTTTCAGTTATTAACTCCATCAATCTCTCATTAATATTAATTGTGAGGCTATTATTGGCTATATATTTTGAAAGTGATGATTGTGAAGAGATCATGTGAGGATCATGGGGCATGTTTGCTTTGTAGCCTATTCAACTTGAACAGAAGGACTCGTGAAACTCAAATAGGAGAACTCAACCATACTAGAGAAGTCAAATAAATTAGAGAACTTGGCCAGATTTAAAAAAAAAAAATCAACCAAATTGAAAAACTCAACTAACTAAAGAACTTAGTCAGATTGGAGAACTTAAACAAATTGAAGAACTTAGCCTGACTAGAGAATTCAACTAGATTAGATAACTCAGTCAAACTAGAGAACTCAACTATACTAAAGAATTTAGCCAGACTAAATAACTCAATCATACTGAAGAACTCAATTAGATTTAAGAACTCAGCCAAACTAGAGAACTCAACTTGGTAACTAGAGTAAAAGCATATAGGTGTGGCCTGCTTACTTAAAGTATTACGAGGTATCACTAGTCCCCCTTTAAGTTGAGTTGAGTTGAGAAGTTGGGGTTGTACGAGACTCGATTAGGACATTCACATTAGTAGTCTTTGTGAAGAGATGAGTGAATGATGCAGTCGTAGATGGATTTTCTCACCTCCTTTCGACGCGAAGATGCACGCAGGAAACTTGGGGTTCTCTCCCGACCGCAACAGTAATAGAACACGAATAGAAAACGCTAACAACCAAAGCAGAGAACACAAACACAGAGTTTTACATGGTTCGGAATGAAGATTCCTACTCCACATAGTGAGCTCTCTCACGAGCTACGGTGTCAAAGCACTTTCACTATGAACTTCCTCCTTCGTGGAAAAAGCTTTCAGAGGCGGAGGGAAAAAACCTCTTACAATTAGCTTAGTGTACAAAGATCGAAAGAAAATGGAGCTCGCTACTCTCCTCGTCTCCTTCTTCCTTTCTTCTTCTTCCTCTCCGGCAATGTAGTTGCTCTCCTCCTCGGATGTGCCTTTGTCTCTCGCTTTTGGAAGTTGCGGGGATCCCCCCTCCTCTCGCCCCTCCTCCTGCCTCTTTCCTGGCCAGCTAGCACGTAACAAACATCTTCTATCACCGTACACGTGGCCACCTTGCTTACCTGGAGAATCATTCTGTTATAGAAATGGAGAGTGGAGACTCCTCCGAATATTATGTGGGGTCCTAATCTGTTATGTAACAAACTCTCACAAACATTTCGAGAAATATTCTAACCTTTCCTTTTCACCCTCTGGCCCTTCATAAAGCTAGCCTAAATCCACCGCCAAAGCTTAGTATAGCTCTTAGACTCCTAACCTCAGACTTTCGATGATAGCCTAAGCCAACTCCTATACCCACCATACAGAATCATCCAGACCCATTCTGCCGAGCCAATTTCCCTCACCTACCTTACCAAGCCATTTTCGCCCAGACCTACTCTACCGAACTGATTTCCCTAGACCTACAATACCGAACCGGTTCACTCATACTTACTCTGCTGAACCAAGTCCTCGGTTCGGGCAGTATCTTCCGCACGAGTCCTTTCATTTCAATTGCGGAAAAAGGTAGCAACAGTATCATTAGCCACCCACTAAAAATAGTCAAACGAGGTGCTGAGTTTGACTTTCTAAGTATAACGTTTCTCATCTATCCTTCCCTTATCAATTCGAACATACCTTTTTCCGTTACCTAACTTATCAATTCGAACTTACCTTTTCCCATTACCTGACTTTATATGCTTGAAGCGGCTTATTGGGCCCATGGGCCCCACTTTTATTTTTCTATTAGGTAGCCGAAAAGTCACAAAACCCTATATAAATCTCCCTCTTCCCCTCTTTACGAACAACTTAGTACTCTTAGCGATTTAACCTTTTCTTCTTCCTCTTCCGGCAATTTTCTCCGACGGTGGTCAAGTGCCCTAGCCCCCTCTTTCGCAAGCGTTCCCTCTTCAGCCCTTAAGTAAGTGTTTCTCCTCCTCTCTCACCTATGGCCCCGAAGAACCCGACCTCACGCCTTTGGTATGAACACATTATCACTCAACTAAACAGCCAGCATTATTTTTTCAATCGTAGGCGCCAACACATAGACCCCTCGGTACTTTGCCATTTCAACACCACTTCTTATCGACCCCATCTTCCTCCACCAGGCTTACACTGCTTCTTCTCTGAACAACTGCTAAATGGTTTATATTTGTCTGTGCCCCCTGCTTACCTAGAAATTTTGGACTTTTACAAGTTGTCCGTCAACCAATTTACCCCTAATTCTTTCCGCATACTATCAGGGGCAATCATAGTATTCCAACATTTAGATCTTCCTTTGTCCCTGTAGCTATTTCATTGCTTCTTCCAACTAAAATCTTCCGAGGATGGCCTCTTCTATCTATCTAGCCATCCAGACTGTCAATTTCTAGTGAACATGCCTTCTTCCCATAAGGGATGGGAAGCTCTCTATTTCTTCGTTCAACTTCCGACGCCCCTTCCCTATTCTGATACTTGGAAATTAGATTTCCCTGAGCTACCCTCCTTCCATAAGAGTAGGACTCAGTGTCCCTTTCTAGAGGTCTACCAAGTGTTAAAAGAATACCATTATAGCTCGGACCATCTGATGAAACCTCCCCTCTTCAGTCGCTATGAGCTGTCCCCTTTCCCACTGACCGATCTGGACGCCATAAGTAGGATGTTGTTCATACTTTGATACAAAGTAACCTTTATTGCCAGCCTACTTTCTAACTGTTGATTTTGCAGATAACTTAATGCAGGACGCCATCATCAAAGGGGAGGAAATTGCGGCAGTAAGAAAGAAGCCTTCCAAGAAATGCAGCAAGGGCAAGTCCCCCATGGCTCCTTCTTCTCCCCACAAAAAGCTTCGTCCCCGCAAGGAGGGCGCCCCCAGCTCCTCTTCTATTCTTGTATCTTCTTCCTCGCACTCTTCCCCTCTACCATCTCCTCTAAAATTAAATAGGCACCAACGCCTAATTATCTATGAACCTCGTGAGGAAGAAACCGTATTGGCTGCCCCCATATCTTCCCCTTGAAAAGAATTGTCTCCTTCTCCTTCCATTGTTTAATCCCCCTTTCAACCTGACCCAAAGATTGATTCTCCGGTCAGCTCTTTCCCTGTAGATACCCATACAGACATACCTTCTTCTCTCACTCCTATTCGGGCTATGGACCCTTCCTTACCTCCCATGTCCGTAACGGAGTCTTTTTTTGGTTGGAGGGGATCTTTCCCCTCTAACCCCCCCCCCCCCCCCTCTACTTCTTTAGGATCCTCCTTCAGAATTCGCAATACTGAGGAAGTGCAGCTCTTCAATCAGTCCCAGATGCAGAGCCCTTATGAGCATCTAGGCAAATCCTTGGCTGAGGTGAGCTTTCCTCCCTTTCCTATCCAAAGTGTACCGGCTAGCACTTATTTCCCTAACACTCACTTTCCTGTTCCAGACGGTTAAAGCTTACAATGAAACCATGCTGGGCATAGTGAATTACCAATCCACATGGCTGCTCACCACACTGCCTCCCTTACTCAGTAGAAAAAGCTGACCCAACAACTGAATGAAGGCAAACAAAGGGAGTCCACCCTGGTCACTCAATGTGAAGACCTGATGAAACAATTGGTAGTGGCTCGGAGTGAAAAAGAGGAACTCCAGAAAAAGAGCGATGATTTTCAACAACAACTATTCGTGCAATCCATCTAGCTTCAACAGATCCCCCTCCTCGCTCACACACTAGAGGAACATAGGATGCAGCTTGCAGAGGCGGAGTTTCGAACTTCTGAGTCTTCTACGACTATACTCCAACTTCAACAAGAACGCCAGATTTGGAAGACCACTTTGGAGTCGTGTCGGCGCCACCAAGAAGACCTATCTTTGAAGGTGTCCACGCTTCCGGGGCTGCTATCTTCAGTAACCACTCGACAACAAGAATTCCAGAAGGAGCACTCTGAAGCTCTAGCTTCTCTGGGTCACCAAGCTGCGATGGCGGCAAAAGAAAGAGATGTCTTGGTCGTCCAATTAGCTAACTATCAGTCCCGGTTAAAAGAGCAGGAGGCTGACCTAAAAATGAGATATGCTCAAAAGGGTGTGCAGCTGTTCATGCTAGGCTTCGAAGGATCTTCCTCTCTGAACGTTGCCGAGGGCTACCCTCCACTAGATGTTGACACAAGCTATCTGGACCCTGAAGTGGCTTTAGCTAAATGCCCTCCCGAGCTCTTTGAATTGTAATTGTCATGTCTTCCTTATGGTACTGATCAGCTTCTCATTAATAAGGATTTTTCGAAAATTGTAATGCCTTGTAGCCTTCTGCGTATGAGTCATTGTTGATGATGTATTCTTTTTTTTATTTTTTTTTTAAAGACATTTCTGCACTGCTCCTTCCTTGGTCATTATGGATTCTCCGCCCTTCAAAGTGTCAGTCGACTGCTAAAATCTTCCGCTCGGGAATCCGTTCGAGCTATCCTTGTCTTTATCCTCTTCTTATCAGAGCCAATTTTTGCTCGGTAAAAATTAAATAACCCCACCACTTCATCTTCTCAACTAAGGAGGTAATTACCCACTCCGAGGCTGATATCTCGATTACTCCCCATGCTGACGCCATTACTTCCCTCGCCCTTTCATCTTCTATCCCTTCCCAAGGACGAATACGAACCTCCCCCCCTTCAACTATAAATTATTACTGCGAGTCTCATCTATTTTTCATCTTACCTTCATGGCTTCTACGGAGCACCCCATCAACATATCCTCCGATTCTGATTCCTTTGAGCTACATGATCTTGATGTGGGACCCCACGAAGAATCTGCCACCCGATCCACTGCAACCCCAGCATACCGACCTCCTCCTCCTCCTGTGTCGGCCAAAGCCTTAACTCCCAATGTAGGGAGGTCCTTTCGAGCCCCCTTCCCTTCCTTTTGCAACTGGGTCTGGAACCCTCCCATGACCTAGGAATATACAATGGGAGATCCTCGGGCCTCCTCTGAACTTCTTCCTCTTCCTCCCGCCCTAGCTTTCGTTCTAGTCCCTCTGGCTGAGATTCCTCCGTTCCCCCCTGCCGGAGCTCTGCCCGCTTCACCTCGGGTCCAAGGCGACTTCTACAGGGTCGTTCTAGCGCCTCTCCCTTCAGAGGAGTCCTCTGCCAACTCCCCTAATAATAATAACAACAATAAACTTGTATGATCCATAGTTTAATTATTGTAACCGCCACTTGGCATACTAGTAAGAAGGAATGGACACTTGTACTTGTCTTTGTCGCTTTGTTGTAGATTCCAAATTATTTTAATTAAAAACCTTTGACGACAGCAATCTTATCTGAGCAGTCTTCACCCTTACTGCTTTCGTGAAACTAGAATAGTCTTTCTAGAATTACTGCGTTCAACAACCCCAACTACTACCCTTATGCCTTCCCTCCTTTATCTGCATTTACTACCTCTACTTCCCCAGGAGGTCAATTGATATCCCTCTTTCTTATCTATAAAAACCCCAATCATTGTCTTGTGAGTGCCCATTTTTCCTTCCTCCCCCTTGCACCATGGAACACTTATCTGAGTAAAATAGTAGCTCTCCTCCTCCAGAGGGATAGACTGAGGAGTAACATCGTATTGAAGAATTGGAAGAACAGGTTCAAGACCTGAAGCGACGCTTGCGGGTGGCTTCTACTCGCAACTATTCTCTGCATCAGGAACTGGCGATATCCTAGAGAAATCTGTCCAAGCATATATTCATACAACAGTCCTACCTTCAGCAACTACGCCGCCAACCTCAGTCACGCAAAGAAGCTTCTTTAGTATCTCCTCAGGGAGAGCCTTAGTCCCCCTTGAATAGGGGCCTCATCTGTTATTTTCTTTTTTAGGAAGGTTGTGTTATGTAATCCTTCTTTATCAATGAAATTTTCACTACTACAAGTTGCATGTGCCTTTTTCTTGCCACATGCATATTATAGGAATAACAAATTAAAATGTGACAACTCTACTGGTAAATAAAACTTACAGAGTTTCCGTCAGTATTTTTCCCAGCCCATCCTGTTGGAATGTATACTGAAAGCTTAGCTCTTTGGTATGAACATTTTATTTTGAAATAAGAATCACATGATCATTGTTTGCACTTTATATTTATATATGTGCATATTGTCTAATACTTTATATTGTAGATAACATGGTGCTTGGGTGTGGCACAGAAGATCATGTTATCAGTCCCTTGTAGAGTATAAGTAGAGGCTCACAACCAAGATGGTTTTGGACAAACCATTGACATGGTTGTAGTGTAGCTTGGTATTGTTTTATCTTGAACATAGAGTTACACTAATACACTTAGGTGTATTGAGTAGGACCGACATAGAGGTGATTCAATTTATTGCTGACAGCATAATTGAATCGGACCTCGGATATTATGTTGTACATGCTCTTAATCCCGATATAATAACGGCACATGTACTTAGTATTTATTTCTTTGATTTATCAGAGGGTGAGATTTCTATGGATTAAATCAATATGCCCGGTAAGTTGGGAAGTGATATTATTTACATGGTGTGTCGTTGATTATAGGAGGAATCCGTGTCCTATATATTAGGTTGATGATGTCCCCTTGAGGAGCTCATAAGGTTCATCATGTAAACCCTGCAGGTTGACTTAGTCAACATGATGATAAGGTTGAGTGGTACTACTCGAGGAGTTAGATGTTAATTAATTGATGGTCAGTAAATCAATTAATTGACGGACATTCGATATCTTAAACACGGGGAGATGGATGTACAAATAATATATGGAGCCCATATTGATTTATGGGGGTTGGTGAGGTAGTTCGATGATGATCCTCTAGTGGAATGGAACATCATTGATGGATCAAGTTTGTGTGGTTCCGATCCATCGGGTGGCCAAGACCCAACTCCTCCTCATGGTCCCTATCGTAGCCTAATATAAACCTCATGAAGTCTAGATCAAATGATGGAAAACAAAACTCTAGAACCGACGGTTGAGATTAAATCTCTAGATCCGACGGTTGGGATTAAATCCCTAGAACCGATGGTTGAGATTAAATCTCTAGATCCGACGGTTGGGATTAAATCCCTAGAACCGACGGTTGAGATTAAATCTCTAGATCCGACGGTTGGAATTAAATCCCTAGAACCGACGGTTGAGATTAAATCTCTAGATCTGACGGTTGGGATTAAATCCCTAGAACCGATGGTTGAGATTAAATCTCTAGATCCGAAGGTTGGGATTAAATCCCTAGAACCGACAGTGGAGATTAAATCTCTAGAACCGACGGTGGAGATTAAATATCTAGAACCGACGGATGAGATCAAATCTCGAGATCCGACGGTTGAGATTAAAACCATAGATCCAATGGAGGAGATTAAACCTAGGCCTAAACCTAACTCTATATATATGGGCTTAGGCTTGGGCGGCAATGCCTAATGGAAAACCTAATGGAGACTAGGTGGCTTGGGCGGCAAGAAAGAGGAGGAGGCTAGGGTTTTGGTTTGGTTCAAGGTCTTGGGCGGCAACAAGGAGAAGCAAGCTTCTTCTTCATCTTCCCAAGTGTGGCCGGCAACCCTTCTTCCCTCTTCCTCCTTGGTTTGGCCGGCGCCCAAGCTTCTTCCTTTCTTCTATGGCTTAGGTTGGATGGCATTAGGATAGCTTCCTTTGGGCGGCAATGAAATCCTAGATGGGATAGGATTGGGGTTGGGCGGCTAGGGTTAGGGATTTGGGATAAGGGTGGGCGGCAACAAGAAGATGAAGATCCTTTTCTTCTTCCTTCTAAGTGTTGGCCGGCCACTATCCTTGTTACCTTTACCTTGGCCGGAGCTCAACCTATTCTCCTTCCCTTCATCCTTGGCCGGAAATTAGGAGAGCATAGTCTAGGGTTTGGGCGGCAACAAGGAGGAGGATTGTTTTCCTTTCTTTTCTCCAAGTGTTGGCCGGCGCCCATACCCTTGATGTTTCTCTTTTGGTTGGTTTTCATACTCCATTATATCTTCCTTGGCCGGAGGCAACATCGAGTTTGTTGACTTGGTGGCCGGTTCTAGAAAGGAAGATGAGTTTTGTTTTAGGATCTTCCTTTGTTCCTAGTGAACAAGGAAAGGAAGATTGGTGATCTAAGAAGCTTCAACTTGTGGAGGATCTTCGCCCACACGAAGTCTACAAGGAGGTTAGGACATACGATAGAAGATCGTGAGGTATAAAAGTTTTACAACTTTTATTAATGATCTTTGCATGTTCTTTTGATATGTTAGCTTATGTTCTTTATGTATGTGTTGATTATACATGTTTATATTCATATGTATTTGTATAATCATGGACCCCGATAAGAAACACAAAAACCGGCGATCCGTCCGTCGTCTCTTCCGCGGCTAACCGACTAGGAGAGTTGGTTGCTTGAACAACTAGTTTGTTCAAGCGATCGCTCGAGTCGTTAGCACGACGACGAATTGGTTGTGCTTAGGAAACTCATCCCATCCGGATTAGTTTTCATTAGTGAAAATTTTAATCCGGGGACATGGGAGCCAATGAGCCTTCGAGGAATAGCACATTGCCAGCACATCCATCCTTCTAGCCTTCTCTCTTCCACATGGGGCCTCAACTCCTCTTCTCTGCACAAGAATCAAGTAAAAATACAACTCTTCCCATCCCCCATTACACAGGGACAATATATATATACAGTTGGGTGAAAACCCAGCTATCCTGGTCCACCCCCACACGGAGACAAAAAATAATGTATATAGTTGAGGTAAAACTCAGCTCTTTCGATCCACCATCGCATGGGGATAAAATAATATATATAGCTGAGATAAAACTCAACCCTTCCGATCCACCACTGCACGGGGATAAAAATAATGTATATAGCTTAAGTAAAACTCAGCTCTTCCGATCCACCACCACACGGGGATAAAGCTGAGGTAAAACTCAGCTCTTCCGGTCCACCACCGTACGGGGATAAAAATAATGTATATAGCTGAGGTAAAACTCAGCTCTTTTGATCCACCACTACACGGGGATAAAAATAATGTATATAGATGAGGTAAAACTTAGCTCTTCCGCTCCACCACCACACAAGGATAAAATAATATATATAGTTGAGATAAAACTCAGCTCTTCCGAGCCACCACTGCAAGGGGATAAAAATAATGTATATAGCTAAGGTAAAACTCAGCTCTTCAGATCCACCACCGCATAGGGATAAAAATAATGTATATAGCTCAGGTAAAACTCAGCTCTTCCAGTCCACCACTGCATGGGGATAAAAATAATGTATATAGCTAAAGTAAAACTCAGCTCTTCCGATCCACCACCACACGGGGATAAAGATAATGTATATAGCTAAGGTAAAACTCATATCTTCTGCTCCACCACCACACAGGGATAAAATAATGTATATAGCTGAGGTAAAACTCAACTCTTCCGATCCACCACCACACGGGGATAAAAATAATGTATATAGCTGAGGTAAAACTCATATCTTCTGCTCCACCACCACACAGGGATAAAATAATGTATATAGCTGAGGTAAAACTCAACTCTTCCAAGCCACCACCTCACGGGGATAAAAATAATGTATATAGCTGAGGTAAAACTCATCTCTTCCGATCCACCACTTCACGGGGATAAAAATAATGTATATAGCTAAGGTAAAACTTAGCTCTTCCGGTCCACCACCGCACAGGGATAAAAATAATGTATATAGTTGAGGTAAAACTCAGCTCTTCCGATCCACTATCACATGGGGATAAAAATAATGTATATAGCTGAGGTAAAACTCAGCTCTTCCGCTCCACCACCACACAGGGATAAAATAATGTATATAGCTAAGGTAAAACTCAACTCTTCCGATCCACCACCATACGGGGATAAAATAATATATATAGCTGAGGTAAAACTCAACTCTTCCGATCCACCACCACATGGGGATAAAATAATGTATATAGCTGAGGTAAAACTCAGTTCTTCCGATCCACCATCGTACGCGGATAAAAATAATGTATATAGCTAAGGTAAAACTCAGCTCTTCCGATCCACCACTACACGGGGATAAAAATAATGTATATAGCTGAGGTAAAACTCAACTCTTCCGATCCACCACCGCACGGGGATAAAAATAATATATGTAGCTGCGCATGGATTCAGCTCCTCCAATCTGCCGCTATTTCTTCTTCCTTATATCTACCTTGAATCCAACTCTTCTGATCCACCTCCATACGGGGATATCTACTTGTCTAGCAGGCAAATAATAAGAATAGTGATGACCTGACCTAGGGCTTCACCTGGTCAGGTCGGAAGAATTTTTTACTCCGCCGTCATATTTCTTTAAAAGTGCATCTACCTTAAACCCAACTCCTCTGATCCACCACCACACGGGGATGTCTACTGGCCTGGAAGGCTAGCAAAGAAAATAGTGATGGCCTGACCTAGGGCTTCGCCTGGTCGGGTCAGAAAATTTTTTACTCCGCCATTGTATGATGTTGTACATTTAGACCTAACTCCTCTGTTCCATCACCACACGGGGATAACGGCTTTGGCTAACACCGAGCCATAAAAAAGTGTCACGACCTGATTTAGGAATTTGCCCCATCAGGTCGGGAGAATTTTTTACTCTGTCATTCTTCACAGGTGTTCTTACCTTAAACCCTACTCCTCCGTTCCACCACCGTACGGGGATAACGACTTTAGCGAACGCCGAGCCATAAAAAGGTGTGATGCCCTGATCTAGGATTTTGCCCCATCAAGTCGAGAGAATTTTTCACTCTGCCATTCTTCACAGGTGTTCTTACCTTAAACCCTACTCCTCCATTCCACCATCGCATGGGGATAACACTTCGACTAACGCCGAGCAATGAAAAAGTGTGACGACCTAATCTAGGATTTTGCCCCATCAAGTTGGGAGAATTTTTCACTTTGCCATTATTTCTTTGTTCATCCGTTAAACGGGGATAACGACTCTAGCTGAAGCCAAGCCTTAAGGAAAAAATAAGATGTATACCTTTATGGGTCATATCTATACTCTGAAGCTAGATGCTTTCATTCTTCCATTAAATGGGGATAACGGCATTGTCTAAGGCCAAGCCTTAAGAGAAATAGGATGTAAACCTTCAAGGAGCCACATCCTTGCTCTGAAGCTACATGCCTTCATTCTTCTGCCATGCGGAAATAACTATTTTGGCAGATAATGGGTCATAAGAAGAATGAATTATAATTCCACACCTTCTAAGGGCCCACATATCTACTTTGAAGCCCAATTAACACCGCAAACACATCACGTGCCCCATATAAGACTTTTCATCTTCTACCTTTTTCATTTCCGTCTTCTTCTGACTTTCAACTTTCTTCTTCCTCTCCGCCAATGACAACCTCCCTGTGCATAATTACACAACTTCTGTGTTTCCCTTCTCCCTCGACAATCAAGATGCATTCTCTCTTTCAACAACTGCTAGCGGAATACCGCCAAGGGTCTAAGCGAGGCGAAGGCCCACAGTCTACGGCTCCTCCACTTTCATCCCCTATTTCATCTTCATCCACCCCCGTCGTCCCTGCTCCGGTGCCCCCTTCTCCTCCCCATTCTTTCGAAACCTCCTTCTCAATGGTGCCAAATGTGCTTAGTATAACCCTTCCATCGTTACCCCTTTCTCCTTCTTCTTCTTGGATGTCACCTGCAAACCCTAGCTCACCTGCCTCTTCATCTTCTGTCCTGGGAATCCGTAAGTCGCCCCCTCCTTGTTTAAAAACAATAAGTTGAATTGAGGGGCGTTGTATGCCTACATCTGCAGGCGGAGAATATCCCCATTTCTGATCTTTCTTTTTCTTTGAAACCTCCATCAACATTAGAACCTACTTCAACTGCAACTCCTTCATCTTCGCCTCTACACCCTCTGCTCACCTCCCCATTACCTTCCCCCTGTATCCAAAGTTTAGGAAGCATTTCTCCTCAACTGAGTACAGACTATAACTCCAGTATTCTTCTTCCTACTAGTGAAGAACCCTTCATCCCCGTACTCCCCTCGACCACCAACTCTACACCCCTTTCATCACCTCTCTCTACCCCTTCCTTACCAGCCACCTTACCGGGCCGGGTATCCCCTGCATATTCCTCTTCCCCTATCAGACAGCAAGCAATTTCTGACATTTTGCAGCCAATATCCATTGCCTCTTTTTATTCTCCAATTTCCTCAAGTCAGTTGGCAAAAGCTCTGTTCATAGCCCCCTCAACACATCCTGCTGTCTCCATACCCCATTCCTCTCCTTTGAACATCACCCTTCCTTTCCCTGGACCAACAATACAATCTACTGCCCCAACCCTTTTCTGACCCATCATGAGTGAACCCTCTCCTTTAGTAGCCTTTATCCCCTCTTCTTCCTCTAGCCGGGCTACTCAAATCCTCAACCTGGAAGAGCTAGCTCCGAGGATGGAAAGTATGTGCCATGTCTTGGAATTAGTGAGTTCCCTAAACTGACTTCGCTGGTTTCTTCTCAATAATAGTTTCTTCCTTATTGGTGACCCACAAGCATTAGTGAATTACCATGAGCTAGAGCATTCTTTCGCACAATACCGAGCTCAGTTTCTGCAGCAGGCCCAACAACAGTTGGAGAATCAAACTGCTGCTAAGGATCGGGAGCATCTTTTACTGGAAGAACTGGTGCGCTGCCAGGACCAATTAGCCGAGGCTCATCATCAGTCACAAGAGGATGCTAGGACCATTGTGGTGTTACAGGCGCAACAGCAGACACATATCGAACTTTTATCTACTCTTCAGGATGCCCAGCAGGAAGAGGCTGACAGAACAGCTCCGACATCCCAAGAATTGGATGGATTGTAGGAACAGCTAGCTGATATCCTCCATGAGAGGCAGAAGGATGTTGACACCATAATAGGCCTTCGAGCCCAACATCAAAGGGACGAGGACAAAATAATTGACCTCCACACATGCCTATGCAAGGAGGTACAGGAAAACTCCTCCTTAAAAACATCTAGGGTGCACGCTCACGCCTGAATACTCAGGCAAGAAGCATCCCTCCATCAACTGGGTAATGAAATTGTCCGCACCAGATCCCACACGGAGGCTGTAGAAGAGATTTCTGCCTCCATACATCAAGATATGATGGAAATGACAAGGGTTCTGTAGTAGAATCAGACTTCTCAGGCGGACGACATATCTACCTTGGCTGATGCCATCCTTCAAATATTCCATAGATACTGTGAAATGTGCCAATCTCTTCGAGAACATTAAGAAAATTGCCACAGGTTTCATCAAGATCGACGCTCTGATGACCCAGCCAACGAGAGCGCCTGATAGCTCTAATGCGGGCCACCTTCTAGGATGGATTTAATGAAGCGGTTCGATAATACGCTGATCAAGGGTTACCTCCTGCTAACCAGCCTGCCCTCTTTCTGAATTGGGAGGTCAGTTACAGGCGCTATCCTCCGGACCACTTCAAATTGTAATTTATTGCATCGCTTTGGGGTGGCTGTTATTAAGGGATGTTGGTCGTCACATGTAACTCCTTCCTTATTTTTAAATTTTTCTATTCTGTAAGAGGGTAGTTATTTTTGATGCAAATGATTTGCCACCTATATCCGTGTTCATCATAGCTAGACAACATGTAACGCCCGCCCTTCCCGTACCTCAGAGGGGAGTGAAGGGCGGCGCTACGCGATCATACATACATGCATATGCATACAGCGGAAGCATTTAAAACAATAAAATCCCTTCTTATGCTAACTATATTAACCTAATCCACCTAACAGATTAATTATGATGTAACGGCCTTAGCAATTTTCTTAACTAAACATGTACTAAAGAAATTCAAGATTTATATAATAAACGGGAGTGACAACCAAACAAAGACATCATCTAAGTCTTAACACTGAACGGTAAAACATGCATAATCTCCCCAAACTATAAACTAAATCTTATCCACCATGCCACTGCCACACACATCTTTGCCTCCTGCTGCTCCCTTCAATTATTCCATTCCTTGCCTTGCTCTGCAGTACAAGGAAAAAAAATGACACTATCAACACATATGTTGAGTAA
The DNA here is from genome assembly GCA_025175895.1 of Wurfbainia villosa. NCBI lineage: Eukaryota > Viridiplantae > Streptophyta > Magnoliopsida > Zingiberales > Zingiberaceae > Wurfbainia > Wurfbainia villosa. The sequence continues at coordinate 17,713,739 of CM046006.1, read as the reverse complement.
GATCCTTTCCTACTCACAAAAGCCATACGACATAAATTACACATAAGATAGTGACATGTTCATTTAACTAACATATAGTCATAGCATGGATGTAACTATTAACATGATCATCAAGAGGCATATAGACTTAGCATTCAAAATTCATAAGTAAAGCAATCCATGACGGGATCGTCTAGGACATGTATCCCCATGGCATTTTTATCACAATAACATAACATCTCGTAATAACATAGACATGGAATAGTTATATGCAGAATGCTCTTTGAAAACATATACTTTCATAAGTACTTAAACATAATCTCAACATTAGGGCCCGGCATTGTAACCATGACTCGGCCCAGCCCATTTGGCGGTCCATTCGGCGGCCCATTTGGCGACCCCTTGTGGTCGTCGACCGTGTCATTACCACTAGGCCCGTACTTCGACCTAGGGGCAACTTTGGATACAAGCCATGCATAAAGTAAAATAGCATATATGTTCTTTGACATAACATAAAGAGTGTTCTTGTCCCCACTCTTAGAGAAACATTTCTTAACCAATTCATATTCATAAGCCTTACGTAACCATAGCATAGGGGTGCCTATCGTTCATGAACATAAACAGGTACATCATGATAAAATGAGCAAAACTTAACATATACATTATGATACAATGGTCCTACATCAGCCGTTACCATGGACATAAGGTATGAAATCATGCAAATATATCGTCTAACTAGCATCATATCAATACCATATATATATCTAGCATAACATGGAAAATCATTCGGAATCATGTTCGGATTTTTTTTCTTTTATTTATTTTCTTGTCTTTTTCACGGAGCATGCCTACTAGTCGAGAGGTACGCCTGCTAGCCGAGCAGCACCTCCAGTAGTTGAGCGACACGCCTGGCGCCCGAGCGGCATGCTTTGCGCCCGAGCTGTTTGGCCTCTGTACGTGTTTTGCTTAACAAAATTTATACGAACCTCGTCCTAGAGTCTTAAGCAATATCAAACATGGAACCTCGACTAAGGTTAATCATATGCAATACAGGGAGAAGAAGAACATGAAAAACTCTTTATTGCATAGCACAACATTGGAAACATGAAAGCCATTCAAGAGAAACCCATGTACTGCAGGTGAGGGAATTCTTACCTTCAATTGCTTTAACTTATATTTGTAAAACCTAATGAGATGCAACCTTCTATCCCGCCCTAGCAGCTGCCCTCCAAGGTCTCTTGAATCCCACCTTTCCTTGGATTCGGCGGAGAAGACAACCCTAGGAGAAAATTCTCCTTGATGTGTGGTTCGGCGGTGGAGGGACCAAGAGAGAGTAGAGAGGTGTCCTCTAGGGTATTAGGGAGGTTAAATTTATAACCATCAAGGCTTAACCTATTCCCTTATAAATTTCCTTAAATTTCTCTCTTTAACAGAATTAATTCCTTCTTCAATTAAATTCGTGACTTCTCCCTAATCATATAAAATTTTTATTGGATTTTTGGTGACTCACCCCTTCTTGTCCGGTTTTCTTTTCTTTTATCTTTTCTTTTATTTCCTTTAAATCCCACGTAAGCCTATTATCATCATGCATAATTATCTTTATTTTCTTTAACCCACATAAGAGCCCCTTTATTATCATGCCTCATTATCTATAAAACTCCTAAGATTTTTCGAGTGTTACACAACATGTTGAATGTCACGCATACTCCATAAGGAACCTATCAAACTATTTTCTTCAACCATTTCTTCTTACACGGTATGAAAGTACTTCAAATGTATAGCGTTCCAGGGTCGATGGAGTTCCCTGCCCTGATCATCTTTTAAATAATAAGTCGATCCCGCCACATGGTGCGTGACCACATAGGGTCCTTCCCAATTTGGGGCCAACTTCTCCGAGTCTCCCATAGGGTTGACTTTGCGCATAACTAAATCCCCTTCTCGAATCTTCGGGGCACTACCCTTTTATTAAAGGCTTCTTGTACCCTTCTCTTGTAAAACTCTGCTCACCTTCATGCTTATTCCGACTTCTCTTCTAGCAAATCTAGTTCGGTTCCTCAGATGATTTGGTTCTGCTCAGGCTCATAAGCTTCCACCTGAGCACTGCTCAGAAGGACCTCTACTGGAATGACAACCTCCGTTCTGTATACCAAGCTGAAGGGAGTTTCTCCCGTTGCAGTTTTGAGAGTAGTTCGGTAGGCCCATAGGACACCTGACAATTCATCCACCCAGTTTCCTCTCTAAGCACCTAACTTAGTCTTTAATCCCTGAATGAGGATTTTGTTAGTCACTTCGACCTGACCATTAGCCTGGGGGTGAGCTACGAAAGTGAAAGCCTGCTGGATATTGAGACTTTGACACCATTCCTTGATTTTCTTTCCCTGAAATTGCCACCCATTATCACTGACCAATCTCCTTGGGACTCCATACCAGCAGATGATGCTCTTCCATAGAAACTGGATTACTACATTTTTGATGATTTTAGCGAGGGGTTCTGCTTCCACCCACTTGGAGAAATAATTCACTACCACTAATAAAAATTTCTTCTGTAAAGGTGTCATAGGCATGGGACCCACTATATCCATTCCCCACTTATCAAAGGGACAGGAAGCAATAATAGCTTTCATCAGCTCAGCCGGTCGTTCGGACTGGTTGCCGTGCTTTTGATAGGCTGAACAAATCTGCACTATATAAGTTGCATCTTGTTGGAGAGTGGGCCAAAAGTACCCAGCTAACAACACTTTCCTCGCCAAGGCTCTTCCTCCCAAATGGTTATTGCAACAACCCTCATGTATTTCCCGGAGTACCCATTCAGCATCTTCCTTTCCCAAGAATTTCAACAGGAGATGCCCAAAAGACGTCTTATATAGGACCCCATCCATGATTGTGAACCGCTTCGCTCTGGTCATCAAAACAGTTGCTGCTCCTTTTGCTTCTGGAACCTTCCCTTGCTGTAAATACGCCATGATGTCAGTTCTCTAATCAGGGGTCTAATCCACTTCTAGTATGGTCTCCTCCACATTATATACTACCAAGGAACTGGGGACTTCCACGCAGACTACTTCAGGTTGTTTTACCCCTTCTATAGCGCTAGCTATCTGAGCCAATTCATCCGCCCTCTGGTTATTTTCTCTTGGAATCTGCTGCAGAAGGACTTGCTAAAAATGAGTCTTTTCCTTTTCAAAAGCTATCAAATATTTCTGCAATCTTTCTTCTCGAACCATAAAATCACCCTGGAGTTGTGATACCGCCAACTGGGAATCTAAATGGATCGTGACAGAAGTTGCCCCCACGGCTCTGGCGGCTTGCAACCCAGCTAGGATGGCCTCGTATGCTGCCTCGTTATTGGACGCCCTATATCCCAAGAGCATGGCTATGCGAGTTTCTTCTTTTTCTGGGGATACTAACAGTACCCCCACTCCACTGCCTGTAGATCCAAAAGATCCATCCACAAAGACATTCCATACCTCCAACCCTTCTTCTTTCTCAGCCGATCTATTTTCTGAACTAACAGGTACCTCTACCAAGAAATCAGCTAGACCCTGAGCCTTGATGATGATTCGGGGATGATAATGAATGTCATACTCGCTTAGCTCCATAGCCCATTTAGCAAGCCTACCTGAGGAATTAGGCTTAGTCACCACCTTACCCAGCTCACTATGAGTCAAGACATTGATTGGGTGGGCCAAGAAATATGGCCTCAACTTGCGGGCTGTCAGAACTAGAATATATGCCAACTTCTCCAGCTCAATGTATCGCGATTCAGCTCCTTTCAAGATATGACCAGTGTAGTAAATGGGCTATTGCTGGGAACCTTCTTGCTTCAACAATACTGAACTGATGGCTCCTTTTGAAACAGCTAAATATATCCACAGGGGCTCTCCTGCGACTGGTTTGGCTAGCAGAGGTAGTTCAGCTAAACACTTCTTTAATTCTTGGAAGGCCTGCTCACACTTGTCATCCCATTGAAACATAGCATCTTTGTGCAGAATTCGAAAGAAAGGTAATCCCTTGTCCGTGGATTTGGCTATAAATCGAGATAAGGAAACTATCCTTCCTACCAGCCTTTGAGTCTCTCACAGATTAGTAGGTGACTTCATGTTGCACAATGCTTGCACTTTCTCTGGATTGGCTTGTAGCCCTTTCTCAGTTACAATATACCCCAAAAACTTCCCACTCTTTCGCCGAACAGATATTTTTTGGGGTTCAACTTCATATTATATTGCCTCAGCATAGCAAAAGTCTTGTCTAGATCTGTAACTAGATCCCGAGTAGTTTTTGACTTGACAAGGATGTCGTCGACGTAAACTTCCACATTCTTGCTCTTTTGCTCTGCAAAAATTTTGTCCATGAGTCACTGATAAGTGGCCCCAGCATTTTTTAAGCCGAAGGGCATCACCACGTAGGCGTACAGTCCTCCTGCCGTCACAAAACTGATGTGATTCTGATCCTCTTTTGCTAATGGTATCTGATAATATCCTTGGTAAACATCCATAAGGGATACTACTTCATATCCCATGGTAGAATCTACCAACTAATCAATGCGAGGCAAGAGGTAGCAGTCTTTAGGGCATGCTTTATTTAAATCACGAAAGTCAATACACATCCTCCATTGCTCAGAAGGCTTGGGGACCAGAACTACATTAGACACCCACTCAGGGAATTGAATTTCTTTAACATGACCCGCTTGCAATAACTTATCTACTTCTTCATCTATAACTTTATCTTTCTCAGGCCCAAAGTGTCACAGCTTCTGCTGAATGGGTCGGACTCCTTTGGTGATGTTGAGACAATGTTCAGCAATGCGAGGATCTATTCCCTTTAGGTCATGCACATCCTTAGCAAAGATATCTTCGTTCTTTTTCAAGCATGCCACCAGCTCTTCCTTAACCTCGAGCTACTGAGCTACCCGAGTGACTTTTCCAGGGGCTATTTCCATAGATTCCCCTTCTTCCATCTTTCCCACTTTGGGAGGAGACTCTTCTAAATGCATCGTCGAGAGATCATGTGACTTTTCCCTCGGGTCGTCTGCTCGGCTTTCTTACAGTCATCCTAACCATCTACAGAGCAGCCTATACATTTCACCTCTGCCTTCCCCAATCAGCTACCCAACCGGGAACTTCACCTTCTGATGATAAGGGGAACCACCGCCTGAAAAATAGACAAGAAAGGACAACCCAAAATTGTATTATAAGTGGACGAAGCATCCACTATGAGGAAAGGAACAATGTTGGTTTTTTTGCTAGGCTTTGTGCCCAGAGTGAGGGGCAATGAAATTTGCCCTATAGGATGCACCATATGCCCTGCAAATCCAAACAGAGGGGTAGCCATGTCCTCTAATTGTGCATTTCCCAACTGTATTTGCCCAAAAGCCTCCTGGAAGAGGATGTTAATCGAACTTCCCGAGTTAACTAGGACCCGGGCCACCTCATAGTTAGCAAGAGAAATACGGATTACCAAAGCATCCGTATGAGGTATCAGAATGCCTCACAGATCTTCTAGCCCGAAGAAAACTGGTGGCACAGTCTGGATAGCCTGCTCTATTACAATAGTTAAGCTCTCCATGAGGTGAGCATAGAACTTCCGAGCCCTATTAGAGTCCCCATCAGTAGGTCCTCCTGCAATGACGTGAATAACTCCCCGTGTGGGGATGCCATTCGGATCGGATGAGGGGCCTTCACCTGATGGCCCTCCTTGTGAAGTACCCTCCTGCCCGAGAATTTGTTGGTCTGAAGGGAAGGTAACCTGGGGTCTCCGATCGTAGGGTCCCGGGCAGGCCAGGTTAGGTCACTGACCTTGCCTTGTTGGTCTTCCCGTCTGAGGCCGCATATGTGGGTAAGCAGCTCGGATGCACTCTAGCTCTTCTTGCAACTTGAAACACCGACCACTGGCATGGCCATACTGACATAAAAAGGGAGTTGGAGGGTTACGAGGTACTCCCCTATACCCCATCGATCATTGCAAGAGACCCTGTTGATCGTAAAATTCCATCTCCCGCTCTTTCCAGGTTCTTGGGAGAGGGAGTGCGTCAGCAGCCATGATATGTAAAGGAGGGGTGGGGCGAGCTCCTTGCATCAATAGCCGGGGCCTGGGAGCTTCGAGCATGAAAGGTCGCACATATTCTCTTCGAAGAGGAGCTCGGGGGGCTGCAGGGCGACTTCTTTCCGCGGGGGCCATTGCAAATGTCTGTTCGGCCCGTCAGAGCTTTAGTCCTTCCTCCTCATTAATGTATTTCTCCGCATGGCTTAGCAATTCCTCATAGCTAGTCACTGGTTTTTTCAATAGGGAGCTAAGAAAAGGCCCCTCTCTTAGCCCATCTGGGATGGCCACCCTCAGCACGTCTGACTTTGCCAAGGGGATATTCCTGGCAGTAGAAGTGAACCGATGAAGATACCCTTTAAGTGATTCTGAGGGCTCTTGCCTAATGTGCAGTAGGATTGAAGCATCATGCTTGTACGTCTTGCAGCTGACAAACTCTTGGCGGAACACTCCTTGAAAATCAGTGAAATGGGTAATGGACCCTGGAAGAAGGATGTTGAACCATTTCTGTGTCAAGCCAGTTAAGGTGGTATGAAAGATCCGGCACTTGAGATGTTAGTAATATATGAGAGATGTCCTAAGGCAATCGCCTTATGTATGAACCATTTATATGATAAATGAAGATTCACTATTTGAGTATACATGTTTTATGTATTTGATTGGATCTTAAACTCATTTACTGAATGTCCACGATACGATTCACAGCATGAGAGAATTTGTGATTGGATCACAACTAGTGAGTATCTCTACATGTGTAATTGTGATGTATCGGAATTATCCCTAGTAGATGAATTGATGAATCTGGACACCATCAATTCTGTTGAGACTAGCACGAGGTATACTCCTTGGTGTATCCAAGCAGTTGATTCTCACTGGCTGGAGACATAGTGATGTCCGGAGTTAATCGTGGATGCTAGTTATGGTAACTAGTTCATTGGAGTGACCAGCCGTAAGACTTCATATGGTTCTCTGCATATATAGATATGTCAATGAAGTTCTTACTTTGGCTTAAGTGCGATGTTCCTTTGACTTGTGGTATTCAAGTCATCTTGATCATGGAGACTTATGCTTTGACATCTTAAGCAAACATCTCCGAGGAGATGTGGACCCGGGATGATTGGGTATAAGTTGAAGTGATCGAAGGTGTTTGAATAGCCTATAAAGGATTCACCACTCCTTGCGAGGAGATGTATACCCATGGCCTCTCGTCAGATTGTTACTAAAGTCTTTGGCCAAAGCATTACATGTTTAGAGTAAAGTACTCTTCGATACATGTGGAGTAACTAGAATCCGTAGGACGAGGAAATGATACTTGGGCTAGGTGTGACGTAGTCGACCTAGTGAGGGCTGACACAATAGACCATGTGAACCAAGTGGGTATAAGATGAGTGAAGGGAATGGGGCACGATTCATTCGAATCTGAAGGGTTTGAAATAGTTACGGATCAACCGTTGATCTTTTGGTTAATTGGGGATCATGATGTACTACTAGGTGCCACTCATGATCGTTCTATAATTAATGGTTAATTATAGGCGGCCAACATAAGCGAGAACCTATTTGGTCACCGCGCAGTGTAATCAAAGGATTTAAAGCGAGCTTGAGAATGGGATTCTCGGGCCAAGAGAAACTATGTTTGGTTGGACCAAACATAAGCGAGCATGAAATTGTTTTGATCGCAATGGGCGTGGATGGGCGTGTCTTATGAAGACATAATGGATGGACCAAAATGGTTTGGTTCTAATCCAATGGATGAGAATAAACCAAAGGGTTTGGTTTATATTAAGCGAATGAACCAAGGTTGGTTGGTTCGTTTTAACTTAAAATAAACCATCATGGTTTGGTTTATTTTAACTTATCTTAATGGAGCGGGTTAACGGGCTTTATGGATATGATCCATTAACCATTAAGAGAATTAGTTCTCTATAAAAGAGGCTTAAGGGATTGTTAAACCCTAATAATCCAAAATCAAAACCCTAGCCTCCAAGAGTTGCCGCAACTTTGGTTGTGCCGCCCAACCTCCTTGCCGCCCAGCTTGATTGTGCTGCGTCTAGCTCCTTGCGTCAAGCTCCAGGTGAACCTGCGACCCTCCGATCTCCTATGGGTTTGGCATCAAGGTGAGCCTTTTCTCTCCTTGTTTTGGCGGCGCCTACTCCTCCACCAAGCTGTCCAGTTTTCTGGACAGCTTCTCCTCGTCGGGCGTCGTTTGGGCGGCGGTTAGTGCTCCGACAGCAGCTAACTTCGGAGATTTGATCTCCGGTAATCCTCTGAGGTGGGGGACGAAGGATTCGTCAAACGGTTGACGAATACCTCTCCGGAGAAGCGAGTTTTGAGAACTCGTTTTAGGATCCGAATTTGGATTCGGATCGTGATCATCTCTCGATCACGTCGTCTTCAACACGAGGCTAGTAACCCGTACGAAGACGAAGCTCGTGACTTAGCGAAGTCATCCCGAGGAGCTCGGCGTGGATACGGATAGAGACGATTCTTACGAGGATCGGTCCGGTTGATGCCGTTCCCGCTACACGTCATACGGAAGGTATAACGTAGTTTAATTTCCTTTTATTGCAAATTTTAATTTACGGTTATGTCTACACTTGTTGTAATAGCATGCGTGTGTTGTGTGTGTTGTAATAAATATATATTTATTATTTTTAATTGCTTCCGCTGTGCTCATGTTTACGAAACATGATCGAACACACTGCCATGATCTTGGAAACCCCTTGATGGTATCAGAGCCCAGGTTGTGTTTCGACATAATCGTAAAATTGGTTTTGCGATAGTCATAATGTATTTCTGGAAATTTTCTAATTTTGGAAATTTAGAAGTATTTATGGAAATTTTTCAATTTTGGAAAGTCTAGAAGTATTTATGGAAATCTTCCACTTTTGGAAAGTTGGAAGTATTTATGGAAATTGATATTTTCCATAAATAAAATATTTGATTAGATTCTGGAAATTTGTTTCCTAATTTAATTATGATTTGATTTGAAATCAAATCTTAAAATATTTTATTTCCATAAGTAGTTTTAATGATTTAGGAAATTGGTTTCCTAAATAGATTTTCCTTAATCAAATAATTCCATGAATAAAATATGTGATTAGATTTGGAAATTTGTTTCCTAATTTAATTATGATTTGATTTGGAGAATCAAATCTTAAACATATTTTATTTCCATAAATAGTTATGACATATAAGGAAATATATACATGACATAATTGTATGCCATGTAATTGCATTAGATGCATAACATTATGCCATGCGTGTCGTGACATGTAGATGTATGCCATGTATGCCATGTCATGTAGATAATAGTTATTTGCATGCAAAGAGGATGAGACATAAAAACCCTTAATCAATATTAAAGCCTACACCTTCCATTAATATGGTTAGAACCAGAGTTCTTTCTTGTTTAGGTTGTTGGACTCTCTCAAGCCCTCGAACTGAATATGTTCAAACCATGGAATAGTTTAATACTAATATGGTAAGAGTCGAGGTCAATCGTTAGCTTTGGTTGTTGGACTCTCTCCAATGGGCTAATTGGTTGAATGCGCTCTAACCATATTAAAACTATGTCGATTAATGGGTTGGCTTTAACGAGCATCGGCTTGTTGGACTCTCTCAAGGTCGATGTAAAGGAGGTGAAGTTGGGTGCTATGCATATGATGCATACTTGTTAATGTGTTAACAACCCGATGTATGTGTGAACATTCAATTAGTTGATAGCACATTGTGATAGTTGCATATACGGGATATGCAATCGGTATAGATGATACCTACCGTCGTAGTTATGAATGGCTTGTTGGACTCTCTCCAAGGTTGTTCATAACTATGATGGATATCGACCATTCGGAGATGGACCTACGATCTCCCGAAGTGATTTTGGGGTTTTTGAAATTCGAAAAATGAATGGGATTTATAAATGTATATTGATGCATTTTTAAAATCATCTTTCTCATATATGCTCGTTTTGTATTTCTAAGTTAATATATTGATCATGATGTGTTTGAATTTGCGTTCCATTTTGGATTCAAATAAATTATTTGGTAGAACTTCTTGGGTGGCTTAGAAACTTGAGAATTGTTCTCAAGGTGAAAAGCTTGTGTATGTCCTCGGCGCCTCTTCACTTGTCCCATTGGACCAATTGTTGGCCTATCAGAAACATGTGAGTGATTCTGAACAAATGAGTTGCATCATGCTAGCCGCGATGGAACCCAAGCTACGAAAGCAGCATGAGCATATGGATGCTCATATCGTAGTCCTTCATCTTTGTGAGTTGGTTGATGAGCAAGTGAGATTCGAAAGGTTCGAAGTCTCCAAGCTCCTCTTCACCTCTGAGATGCAAGGAGGTTCATCTGTGGTACTGCTCAACATGCTGAAGACTGTGGAGCCTTCTGAGAAGCATGAGTAGGGGACGGTGCTGTTAGTTGATTCCTCGAAGAAAGGTTCTAAGAGGAAGTCAAAGAAGCATCAGAAGGGAAAGAAGAGAAAGGCTAAGAATGAAGAACTAGCACAAAAGAAAACTTGCCATCATTATGGCAAGGAGAGCCATTTGCGAAGAAAGTGCAAGATTTATCTTGAGTCCATGAAGAAGGATAAGGCATCGGATGCCCCATCTTCTTCAGAAATCTTCTTTATTGATTGTCATTCTATTTCCTTAGACACTTGGGTATTGGATACTGGGTGTGGCTCACATATATGTAATGACATACATGGGCTAAGGAATAGAAGAAGACTCATCAAGGGAGAGTCAAATTTACGTGTTGGGAATGAAGCAAAGGTTGCTGCACTCGCCATCGGAACGTATTTGTTGAAACTCCCTGCAGGACTTGTCTTAGAACTGGACAATTGCTTTTATATTCCTTTGTTGATAAAGAACATCATTTCTATTTCTTGTTTAAATAGAAATGGTTTCCATTTGACGTTTAGTAACAATTGTTGTTACATAACTTTGAATGGGGTTCTTTATGGGCTGGAACTTTAAGCAATGGTGTTTATCGTTGGGCGTATCCGATGACATTTGCAATATCGGCGAGCAACAAGAGTGCTCAAAAGGATAATCAAATAGACTCCTACATGTGGCATTGTTGTCTTGGCCATGTAAGCAAAGCGCATGTCGAATTACACCGATGTGGAATTCGGAATCGTTGAATTGGATTCATACGATACATGCAAATCATGCTTAAAAGGCAAGATGACTAAGTTACCTTTTACGGGAAAAGGTGAACGAGTGGGAGAGTTACTAGGTCTAATACATACTGATGTATGTGGACCTATGTCAACTCAAGCTTTAGGAGGCTATAGCTACTTCATTACCTTCACCGATGATCACTCCTGGTTTGGGTATGTGTTCTTGATGAAACACAAGTCTGAAGCCTTTGAAAGGTTCAAAGAATTCAGAAATGAAGTAGAGAAACAACATGACAAAAGTATTAAAATACTTCGATCGGATCGAGGTGGTGAATACTTAAGTCAAGAGTTTCTTGATTATCTAAGAGACAATGACATATTGTCTCAATGGACTCCGCCATATACACCACAGCATAATGGTGTATCTGAGAGGCGTAACCGGACCTTGTTGGACATGGTCAGGTCAATGATGAATCATGCGACTCTTCCCAAGTCCTTTTGGGGTTATGCACTTCAAACAGCTGTTTACTTGTTAAACAGAATGCCTACCAAGGTAGTCTCAACTACTCCATATGAGATATGGAATAGTAAGAAACCTCATGTATCTTACTTGAAGATATGGGGTTGTCCTGCTTATGTGAAGCGGACTGTATCAGACAAACTGGATGCTAAGTCTGATAAATGTCTATTTATTGGATACCCTAAGGAAACAAGGGGTTACCAATTCTATCATCCTGTGGAACAAAAGGTGTTTGTTTCAAGGCATGCTGTGTTTCTAGAGAAAGAGTTTCTCTTGCAAGAAAACAATGGGAGTGTCGTCGAGCTTGAGGAGGCTCGAGAGACTCAAATAGACATTGATGAGATACCTGGTGAAGCACAACAGCCGACAACTCATAGTGATGAGCAATCGGCTGGACCTATTATAACACCACATCTTCGTAGATCTGGTAGAACACGCAATATTCCTGAGAGATATGGATTTCTCGTAAGTGAATCGAACGACGTGTTACTCATTGATGATGAGGAGCCTACCAGTTATGAAGAAGTGCTGACAAGTTCAGAAAGGGATAAGTGGCTTGGTGCCATGAAGTCGGAAATGGATTCCATGTACGAAAACCAAGTTTGGAACTTGGTTGACCCACCTGAAGGCATAAAGCCTATAGGGTGCAAGTGGTTTTTAAAGAAGAAAACCGACATGGATGGTAATGTGATTACCTATAAGGCTAGATTGGTGGCGAAAGGATATCGTCAAAAGCAAGGTGTTGATTATTACTAAACCTATTCGCCTTTAGCTATGCTTAAATCCATTCGGATGCTCATGGCCATCGCAGCTCATTATGATTCTGAGATATGGCAGATGGATGTAAGCGGCTTTCCTTAATGGAAACCTGCTCGAGGACGTGTATATGATACAACCTGAGGGTTTCACATCGGTTGATAAAACCAAGGTATGCAAATTGCGACGGTCCATTTATGGATTGAAGCAAGCATCCAGGAGCTGGAATATCCGTTTTGATGAGACGATCAAAAAGTTTGATTTCTCACAAAATCCAGACGAACCTTGTGCGTACAAGAAGGTTAGTGGGAGTGCAGTCGTGTTCCTAGTATTGTATGTCGATGACATATTACTTATAGGAAACGATGTGTCAATCTTACAGTCAGTTAAGGTTTGGTTATCCAAGACATTCTCCATGAAAGACCTGGGAGAAACAACCTACATCCTCGGGATTAAGATCTATAGAGATAGATCAAAACGGTTGCTTGGTCTTTCGCAGTCTACATATATAGACCGAGTGCTAAAGAGGTTTATCATGTCGGAATCCAAGAAAAGTTTCTTACCCATCAGGCATGGGGTACACCTTTCGAAGTCTATGTGTCCGCGCACAGAAGACGAGAGGATTTGCATGAGTAAGATTCCCTATGCATCCGCAATAGGATCTATCATGTATGCTATGTTATGTACGAGGCCCGATGTATCGTATGCTCTGAGTGTCACGAGTAGATACCAGTCTGATCCAGGAATGGATCATTGGGTGGCTATTAAGACAATCCTTAAGTACTTGAGAAGAACTAAGGATGTGTTCCTAATATATGGAGAAGGGTACATGGTGATACGTGGGTATACGGATGCCAGCTCTAGACAGACAAGGATGATTCCATGTCTTAGTCTGGGAATGTATTCACCTAGAATGGAGGCGCAATAAGTTGGAAAGGTTCCAAGCTTGACACTATAGCGGATTCTGCCACTAAGGCAGAATACGTTGCAGCTTTGGAAGCAGCAAAGGAAGCGGTTTGGATCAAGAAGTTCATCTATGAACTTGATGTGGTCTCATCAATGATCCAAACATGGGCTTCGCCGCTATCATCTTATCAGAGAGATCATAAGTAGGAACGAAATACAAATCGAGAAAATTCCCACTGAAAGGAACTTAATGGATCCCTTGACTAAGGCATTACCTCAAAATAAGTTTGAGGGTCATGTTCGAGCTTATGGTATTGGATACCGTAGCGATTGGCATTAGGCCAAGTGGGAGTCTGTTAGTAATATATGAGAGATGTCCTAAGGCAATCGCCTTATGTATGAACCATTTATATGATAAATGAAGATTCACTATTTGAGTATACATGTTTAATGTATTTGATTGGATCTTAAACTCATTTACTGAATGTCCACGATACGATTCACAGCATGAGAGAATTTGTGATTGGATCACAACTAGTGAGTATCTCTACATGTGTAATTGTGATGTATCGGAATTATCCCTAGTTGATGAATTGATGAATCTGGACACCATCAATTCTGTTGAGACTAGCACGAGGTATACTCCTTGGTGTATCCAAGCAGTTGATTCTCACTGGCTGGAGACATAGTGATGTCCGGAGTTAATCGTGGATGCTAGTTATGGTAACTAGTTCATTGGAGTGACCAGCCGTAAGACTTCATATGGTTCTCTGCATATATAGATATGTCAATGAAGTTCTTACTGTGGCTTAAGTGCGATGTTCCTTTGACTTGCGGTATTCAAGTCATCTTGATCATGGAGACTTATGCTTTGACATCTTAAGCAAACATCTCTAAGGAGATGTGGACCCGGGATGATTGGGTACAAGTCGAAGTGATCGAAGGTGTTTGAATAGCCTATAAAGGATTCACCACTCCTTGCGAGGAGATGTATACCCATGGCCTCTCGTCGGATTGTTACTAAAGTCTTTGGCCAAAGCATTACATGTTTAGAGTAAAGTACTCTTCGATACATGTGGAGTAACTAGAATCCGTAGGACGAGGAAATGATACTTGGGCTAGGTGTGGCGTGAGTCGACCTAGTGGGTGACACAATAGACCATGTCCGAACCAAGTGGGTATAAGATGAGTGAAGGGAATGGGGCACGATTCATTCGATTTCTTGAAGGGTTTTGAGAAATAGTTACGGATCAACCAGTTGATCTTTTGGTTAATTGGGGATCATGATGTACTACTAGGTGCCACTCATGATCATTCTATAATTAATGGTTAATTATAGACGGCCAACATAAACCGAGAACCTATTTGGTCACACGCACAACGAGTGTAATCCAAAGGATTTAAAACGAGCTTGAGAATGGGATTCTCAGACCGAGAGAAATTATGTTTGGTTGGACCAAACATAAAGCGAGCATGAAATTGTTTCAGTCGCAATGGAAGCGTGGATGGGCCGTGTCTTATGAAGACATAATGGATGGACCAAAATGGTTTGGTTCTAATCCAATGGATGAGAATAAACCAAAGGGTTTGGTTTATATTAAACGAATGAACCAAAGGTTGGTTCGGTTCGTTTTAACTTAAAATAAACCATCATGGTTTGGTTTATTTTAACTTATCCTAATGGAGCGGGTTAACGGGCTTTATGGATATGATCCATTAACCATTAAGAGAATTAGTTCTCTATAAAAGAGGGCTTAAGGGATTGTTAAACCCTAATAATCCAAAAATCAAAACCCTAGCCTCCAAGGAGTTGCCGCCCAACCTGGTTGTGCCGCCCAACCTCCTTGCCGACTTGATTGTCTTGTGCCGCCGCCTAGCTCCTTGCCGGCGTCAAGCTCCAGCCGGTGAACCTCCGGCGACCCTCCGGTGATCTCCTATAGGTTCGGCATCAAGGTGAGCCTTTTCTCTCCTTGTTTTGGCCGGCGCCTACTCCTCCACCAAGCTGTCCAGTTTTCTGGACAGCTTCTCCTCCTCTCGTCGGAGCGTCGTTTGGACGACGGTTAGTGCTCCGACAGCGGCTAACTTATCGGGGATTTGATCTCCGGTAATCCTCTGAGGTGGAGGACGAAGGATTCGTCAAACGGTTGACGAATACCTCTCCGGAGAAGCGAGTTTTGAGAACTCGTTTTGGATCCGAATTTGGATTCGGATCGTGATCATCTCTCGATCACGTCGTCTTCAACACGAGGCTAGTAACCCGTACGAAGACGAAGCTCGTGACTAGCGAAGTCATCCCGAGGAGCTCGGCGTGGATACGGATAGAGACGATTCTTACGAGGATCGTTCCGGTTGATGCCGTTCCCGCTACACGTCATACGGAAGGTATAACGTAGTTTAATTTCCTTTTATTGCAAATTTTAATTTACGGTTATGTCTACACTTGTTGTAATAGCATGCGTGTGTTGTGTGTGTTGTAATAAATATATATTTATTATTTTTAATTGCTTCCGCTGTGCTCATGTTTGCGAAACATGATCGAACACACACACGCCGCGGTGCTGGAAACCCAACATGAGAGCATCGAAGTAGTAGTGAAGCGAGGCGACTCCTGCAAATTGTGATAAATGTTCTTCAGGATCGGTTGTGTCATCATATTTATCCACCTAAGGATTTCTAAAATATGAAGGTGGCAGCTCAGAAAGAATGTCAATGGTGAAAGGACTAGGCTCGTAAGTCTCCGGAGCCCTGGTTGACTGACTCTCGCCCTGCTCTTCTCGTGGTTTGTGTCACTGGTATGGTAGTCTGATGCATCCTCCCCCCTAGCTCATCCCTGGGTAACACCTCGATGTTTGTAGTTGTACGAAGCGGAGGGGGCATCTCCTATTGCTGTCCTCGAGGAGAAGGTTCATCGGAATGAGGATGGAGGTATCCTATCCTTCTCCTATCTTTGGCTAGGGCTTCAAACACGGTTGTGTCTACCATGGTCCTCAACTGCGACGGTAGCAGTGTAATGGGATTCTCCTCAACAGAGGAGGCTATTGGATATTGCATCTCAATGTCTTGCTCAGTAGTTTCCCACAGACGATGCCAACTGATGCGGTCGTAGACAGATTTTCTCACCTTCTTTCGACGCGAAGATGCGCGCAGGAAGCTTGGGGTTCTCTCCCGGTCACAACAGTAATAGAACACCAATAGAAAACGCTAACAACCAAAGCAAAGAACACAGACACAGAGTTTTATGTGGTTCGGAATGAGGATTCCTACCCCATGGGGTGAGCTCTCTCACGAGCTACAGTGCCAAAGCACTTTCACTACGAACTTCCTCCTTCGTGGAAAAACCTTCCATAGGCGGAGGGAAAAAACCTCTTACAATTAGCTCAGTGTACAAAGATTGAAAGAAAATGGAGCTCACTACTCTCCCCATCTCATTCTTCCTTTCTTCTTCTTCCTCTCCGGCGATGTGGTTGCTCTCCTCCTCGGATGTGCCTTTGTCTCTCACTTTTGGAAGTTGCGGGGATCCCCCCTCCTCTCGCCCCTCTTCCTGCCTCTTATCCTCCTCCTCTTTCCTGGCCAGCTAGCACGTAACAAACACCTTCCATCACCGTACACATGGCCACCTTGCTTATCTGGAGAATTATTCTGTTATAGAAATGGAGAGTGGAGACTCCTCTGAATATTATGTAGAGTCCTAATCTGTTATGTAACAAACTCTCACAAACATTTCGAGAAATATTCTAACCTTTCCTTTTCACCGGCTTTCCCTTCATAAAGCTAGCCTAAACGTACGCCTAGGCTTAGTAGAGCTCTTAGACTCCCTACCTCAGACTTCCGATGATAGTCTGAGCCAACTCATATACCCCCATACAAAACCAATCTCCAGACCTGTTCTACCGAGCCAATTTCCTTGACCTACCTTACCGAGCCATTTTTGCCCAGACCTACTCTACCGAACCAGTTTCCCCAGACCTACTTTACTGAACCAGTTCGCTCAAACCTATTCTGCTGAACCAGTTCCTCAGTTCAGACAGTATCTTCCGCACGGGTTCTTTCATTTCAATTGCAAAAAAAAGATAGCAGAAGTATCTATGAACTAAGGTGAGCCAAGAGAGGTTGAACTAAACAACACATGTTGTGTTGTATTGAACTAAGCTATGAGTGGAGTTGCATCAAGATTGGAGTGTGTCTGAATTTATTTTGGAATGATCTACATTGAGCTAAGTTGAGAGTTGAACTAAACTTGGTGTGTATAGGAAAACTTTGTTAATTCATTATTGTGACCTTGGCAAATCTCCATGGGTGACAGAGAATAATAGAGAACTTATCTCATGACCTAGGCAAACCTTTGAGCCCGATGAGAGAATAATGAAGAACTTAATCTTGCAACCTAGGTAAACCTCTAAAGTTGGGGAGATAATACAAAACTTGATTCCATAACTCGGGTAGACCTTTGAAGTCATAGAGAGAATAATAGAGAACTTGATCTCGTGATATAGGCAAAGCTTTGAGGTCAGAGAGAGAAAACTAGATAACTCGATCCTATGATATGGGCAAATTCTTAAGTTGATGAGAGAATAAAACTCAATCTAGTGACTTGGGTAAAATCTTTGAAGTTAGGAAGAGAAAAATAGAGAACTTGATTCCATGACCTGGGTCAACATCTAAGGTCGAAGAGAAACTAATAAAGAATTCAATCTTTCAACCTGGGATAATCTTTGAAGTATGAGAGAAAATAATAGAAAATTCAATTCCATGACTTAGTCAGACCTTTAAGGTTAGAAAGATAATAAAAGAGAATTTAATCCTATAGTTTTATTATACTTCTTAGGGCGGAGAGAGAAAAATAGAAAACTCAACCCTACGACCTATGTAGACCTCAAAGGTCAAGAAGAAAATAATCAAAACTTGATCCTATCAACCTTGTAAGATATCGAATAAAATAAAATAATAATAAAATAATACTTATTAATTAGAAAAATATCCTATGGAATTTTTCAGATATTTTTAGAAATTTATTTGGATTTAAATGGAATTTCTATTAACATATGGGAAAAGATTTAATTATCTAGTTAATGGATTAATGGGTTTAATTAACCCTATGTTTTAAATACCTAAACATATGTTTCATTTTTTGGTTTCTGTTTCCCTTCACACCGTAACTTTTTCCCCCTCTCCCGATTTTTTAACGTCGAAACTTTCTTTCTTCTTCATTCCCGACCACGTTCCGCTCATCTCCTCCCACTCCCGATCACACGCCGCAACGGGCGCCTGCTGCTCCTGCTCGCAACAGCGTCGCCAAGAAGTCAATGCCGACTACCATTGGTGCCGCCCCTGCACACGATGACAACTTGGCCACTCCTTCGTGCGACAACTCCTTTCACTCACCGCACGATCCTCTTGCTCTTCTCCGAAATGACGTGGCCAGCCTTTCCCCTCCTCTGCAAGCGACAGCTGGCCACCCCTCGCCGGTGCCCGCGGACAAGCTAGAGCAGCGAGGAAGCACAGCTGGGAGTATGCGTCAACGACATCCGACACCCTATTCTGAACGGGAGTCGCAACCTCTACCAGAGCAAGTACACGAAACTGGGATTTAGGGTAGTAGTGGATTTCTACCGACGAAAAGGGTGATTGGGGAGAAACTGAATTTTTTATATATCTCTCATTTCCCCCCTCTTTTTCTTCTGTCCAGTGTATTGATATGGATTGTAATCGTTGAATGAACGTGGGTGCGTTGTTGAGTTCATATGGGTTATAGCAGGGTGGATTGGAGCGGTGGCAGTTTGACAGTTGAGTAGGTTGGATGGAGGATGGCTGAGCCATGGGTTTCGGTTGGAGGGTCAAAACTTTGTGTCTTGGTTGAGTGAGATGTGGCTGTGAAGGTGAGTGTGTGAGCTGTAGATGAGCTGTAAGGGTTGTGATCGCGGTGAATGGGTCTGAGGGGCTTTGAGGGTTGTTCTGGTAAACAGAGCAATCTATGAAGGGGTCAGTGGTAGTGTGGATCGAGGTGGGGGTTAAATCTTGAAGTAAGAAGGTATTGATATATGTTCTGGTTGGTTAAGATGGTTGTGAAGTCCTGTTTGGGGTTGTGAACAATAGTGAATGGTTGTGCACGACTGTGCGTATTCTGAGTGTGGGCTGGGAACGAACTGGGGAACCTCAGTTCCGGTAAAGAGAGTTGTGGATGGTAAGGTAAGCTCAATTGAGGATGAATTGGGTGATTGGGGATTATAATTCGGATTCGATAAGGATATAAATATAAAGATGATGTAGGAGTTAATTCAGTTGTAGTTGTATGCTTGCACTTAATCGTAATTGATGATGTTTGTAGGACGTGGATACGAAACAGGTCCACGGACGTAAAGACAGTTGGTATTCTTTATAGCAAGCGGGTATCTTTGACTTATCTTCTTTTAAATATTGTCATATTGCTGTGCATCGTTTACTATAGCTAGTAATAATTTTCTATGCTTTTAACTGTCCTGGTATGTCACTACCTAGTATGTGTTGTAGCCTTTTCATATGCTTATTATATTGATGTTCTGTCACTTTGATACTTGTCATTTGTTTATTTAGCACTAGAGTAGTGACATACCTTATATACTGGGCATTGAATGAATAATGGATATACTTCACATGTGTACTTATACTTATGTACTTATGTTATTTGATATGAGCTCCTATTGGTACATACTAAAGGTAGTCATGGATTGATAGGTGTATCGTGCATTAGTGACATGTACCATCTTGCATTATTGCATGATTGGCGATCATCGACTCCTCGGTAGGAGGTGATACTACTTAGTAGTTGAGCCCATCATCAGTTACATTATCTACACACACAACCACTCGTTGGTTAGTGGTATTTCAGGTGTGTGCACGTAGTTGCTCTGTCAGGGCTCCACGGTGGTCGCTCAGGTTATTGGAATTGCGACATGGTAGCAGACAGGGATCCCTCCTTTGTCGTGAGACAAGGAGATGAGACGAGGTAATGTCCCCCATAAACATACATAGGGTAGAAGGGTGATACTCCGCCAGCATCCTGTCCACTTGGTCACATAGGTGTAGTGACGGCAGAGTGCACAGTTGTCACAGCCCTACCCACTAGGGCGGCACACATGACATGTCGGCGGCTTGACTGGCGTCAGGGGTGACACAGGTCATTACATCATGTGCATACGCTTTTACTATATGCATTGCTTGTTGCATTTTTGGTTGTTGCATATGATTGGCATGCACATACAGGAGGTATTATTTAGTTTATTTTGGTGATTCTACATTTGCTTGTATGGATGTATCTTATATCGACTTAGTAATTACAGTATATGCGATTTGGATATGTATAAGTATTTGTTTGTTTATTGTCGAGAAATTGTACCAGTATGATTATTATTTCTACTTATAGTTTACTATGCATGACTATTGGATATCCGCTAAGTTTTACTCACTTCGTTGATATCTATTTCATTTCAGAATGAAGCCTTCCCGAGGGTCCAGTTGTCAGTCCCTTGATCTGACGACTCCATTATTTCCTTTTCAGTTTTCCGCATTTTTATCATTAGTACTCTATGTTTTAAACTTGTAGTATTTTATACTCATGGTTGTTTTGTTTGTACTTGATTATGTCCTTATGGACTTTTTGTTCGATTTGTTTTGGTTATGTGTGTGGTTGTGTATTCCTGCTCAGATGGCAGAAGAGGTAAGTCTAGAACTGTTAGGCTTTGTATGTACTTTGATTGTTGGCCTGAGGCCATATATTATATGCATTGTGGTTTTATGTTTTGGCCATGTTGGCTGATGTATAGTGGGTCGTGTGGGCCTTGTATACAGATTTCAATTGTCCGCAGTATAGGGGATGTGCTGTCCAATTTTCGTCAGACAAGTACCCCCTCTCAGGGCATGACAATTTATTTGGTATCAGAGCCTAGGTTTGGAGTTCCTATGGGTTTTTGGGTTTTCAGAGTTCGCCACGTTTGGCAGGTCAACTTGTGCATTTTTGAATTTTTATGAATTTTCGTCGATTTGGCGTTTCGGACATTTTGGAGTCATATTTCAACAAGATCGTATTGGGGACTTGGCGACGACAGGACATCTCTAGATGGAAAACAAGTGAAATTATTGATTTTTTATCTGTAGTAATACTTGGGTAATAATTTAGTAGATATGAAATGAGGTGGGCGTGTTCTCGCGCCGAGACGTGGTATCGGGTAGCTACACAAGAGGACAGTGATATCTCTGGCTATGGAGTTGCCAGAAAGGTCTACGGAGAATGAGCCTGTTGATCAGGGTCAGACTTCACATGGTGTTGCGGGTGTATTGGGCCTTCAGTCCCCAACGGTTCCTCCTCGAGAGAAATTGGTAGACTACCTACCCTTAGGTCACAAAGATTGATGGTATCTCTGCCCTCTAGGGATAAATTAGAAGTCACTCAGGAGGTTAGAGGGTGCCCATTAGATTTCGGCAGCGTTATACTCCCGATAGATTTGTTGGTTCTCGACATGATCGAATTCGACATCATACTTGGCATGGATTGGCTAACAGCGTGTCATGCCACTGTGGATTGCTAGACGAGGGTGGTTACATTCCATCCTCCTAACCAACCCTCGTGGGATTTCACTGGCACCAGAAACGATGGTATATCGACCGTTTCTACGATACAAGCTCAGAAGCTTTTATCACACGACTGTCAGGGTTTTCTATTGTCATTGATCAATGTGGAGGACAGTGGTGACTCTCAAATATCGGACATTCCTATCGTCTGAGAATATCTAGATGTCTTTCCAGAGAAGTTACCGGGTCTGCCTCTCAGAAGGCAAGTGGAGTTCACAATTGAGTTAATTCCGAGGGGGACGGCATCGAAAGCTCCTTATCGTATGGCCCCAAAAGAGTGGGACGAGCTAAAGGTCCAGCTTCAACAACTTTTTGACAGAGGTTTTGTCCACCCTAGTGTATCTCCCTGGGGTTCTCCGGTTCTCTTCGTAAAGAAGAAAGACGGTTCGATAAGATTATGCATCGACTATAGGAAGTTGAACGTCGTCACCATCAAGAATAAATATCCCTTGTCACGTATTGAGGACTTGTTTGACTCCAAAGGTACGCCAAATGTATTCTAAGATTGATCTGCGGTCTAGATATCATCGCCTAAGGGTCGAGATTCTGACGTCGTAAGATAGCGTTCCATACTAGATATGGGCACTATGAGTTTTTGGTAATGTCATTTGGGCTTACCAATGTTCCGGCAGTATTCATGGACTTGATGAACTATGAATTTATGGATTTCCTAGATCGGTTCGTCATTGTCTTTATTGATGACATTCTGGTCTATTCCCATTCCGAAGAGGAACACGCACAACATCTTCGCATTGTCCTGGATAGGCTGCGATAGAAGCAACTATATGCGAAGTTCAATAAATGCACGTTCTGATTACCCTCAGTCGATTTTCTGGGACACATGGTTTCTAGCAAAGGCATTTCAGTTGACCTCCCAAAAGATCGAGGCTGTCACCATTTGGGAGAAGCTGAAATTGATTCAGAAGGTTCACAGTTTCTTGGGCTTAGTCGGATATTATAGACGATTCGTTGAGGATTTCTCAAGCATTGCTATGTCGTTGACACGCCTTACCAAGAAGGGTGTGAAGTTCACGTGGTCAGAGGCCTGCGAAACCAGCTTTCAGAAGTTGAAGAAGAGATTGGTGTCAGCACCGACTCTAGTATTTCCATCAGGGGACGATGATTTTGTCCTTTATACCGATGCATCTCTCCAGGGTTTAGGCGCAGTACTGATGCAGCACGGCAGGGTGGTCTCTTATGCTTCTCTCCAGTTGAAGGAGCATGAGAAAAACTACCCAGTATATGATCTAGAGTTAACTGCTATTATCTTTGCCTTGAAGATTTGGAGGCATCATCTGTATGGTATTACATTTGAGATTCTCACTGATCATAAGAGTCTCAAATATCTATTTACGCAAAAGGAACTCAATCTCCGATAGAGGAGATGGATGGAGTTCCTAAAGGATTAGGATTGTACCATTAGCTACCACCGAAGGGAACCTAGATTATTGAGATAAATGCTTAGAAGGTATATATTGGTTCTTTGACTCTCTAGATTTTAGTGCATGGTGATATGATTACGTTGCTTACGTGGTTTATAGTATATTTGCACTTGATGCTCTATTTAGTATTGTCTGGACTTCGTACTGACATGACCCCTTTAGTTATACCTTAATTAATTTCAGTCATAGATTTCTATTAGTATGTGTTTGCTATTATTATTGGACATCATGGTTAAATGCTTATTTGGTTATGTATTGTCGCGGTTGATACTACGATTAAGACTAGTAGATAGTATAATTTAGATGAGGTCATGTCATAGGAGCGGATCTCAGGAATAAAACAACATTAGTGGAACCCTAGGCATAATAACCTCAACGTACTTATTTGTAGATCGATGATCTTGATCGATTTTGATAGACGTTCTATGCTAGATGTATTAGATAACCCTAGGCTTAACACCCTAGGATAATCGACTGCCCACGAGGCCTATTCGTGGTAGCATGTTGTTGTGTGCAGTCGATAACTAGATAGTTATACACTCTGATTGCCCATGAGACCTATTCGTGGTAGCATGTTATTGCGTGCAGTCGATAACTAGATAGTTATACACTCTGACTGCCCACGAGACCTATTCGTGGTAGCATGTTATAGCATGCATGATTGAATTGGTAGAAATGATATAATTTAGACTTAACCGTCTCGATGTGTTCATTTGTAGACTTATGATCTTTATCGGCCTTGATAAGCGTTTATGTTAGAAGGGTTGGAACCCTAGGCTTAACCACCTGGGGAAAGCCAATGTGGTTGCTGATGCACTTAGCCGGAAGTCCCAAGGGACTTTAGCTTGCTACCGAGTTTTAGTCACGAATTTGATTCAAGGTTTCTCCGAGTTGGGCCTTGAGGAGTAGGGACCGACAGAGCAGGGCATTCTTGTTACCATGGTTGCTCAGTCATATATTAGGATGAGAGTCCGAGAGGCTCAGGCCGATAATCAGCATTTACAGTTCATTGGCAGCCAGATAACCTCTGGATAGTAGACTGAGTTCACTCGAGATTACGAGGGTATTATTTATTTTTGGGGCAGATTATGCGTACCTCAGTCTCACCCAGTCATGGAGGAGTTACTTTAGGAGGCTCATCGCTCTTGATTTGTGATTCACCCAGGCAAAACCCGCATGTATCGAGATTTAAGGCGTTTGTATTGGTGGAATGGCATAAAGAAAGACATCGCAGATTTTGTAGCTAGATGTCTAGTTTGTCAACAGGTGAAGGTTGAGCACCAGAGACCAGCCGGACTACTTCAGAGGATTCCTATTCCCGAGTGGAAGTGGGATCACATTACCATGAATTTTGTGGTGGGTCTGCCTAGGACACGACGAGGTCATGACGCAATTTGGGTAGTCGTTGACCGATTAACCAAATCCGCACACTTCTTAGCGATTCAGAAGACCGACTCTCTGGATCGTTTGGTAGAGTTATATTGTCGAGAGATCATCAGATTGCATGGTATTCCTTTGAGCATTATATCAGATAGATATCCCCAGTTCATGTCCCGATTTTGGTAGAGTCTATAACAGGCCTTAGGCACACAACTCCATTTTAGTACAACATTCCATCCGTAGATAGATGGACAGTCTGAGTGGACCATTCAGACTCTAGAGGACTTACTGAGGTCCTGCGTTATGGATTTTGGGGGCAACTGGGAGGACCACTTGCCATTAGTGGAATTCGCCTACAACAACAACTATCATTCGGCTATCCAAATGACATCGTTTGAAGAATTGTATGGTAGACAGTGTCAGATACCCACCCTCTAGGAGGAGGTTGGGGAGGCCCAATTGCTAGGACCCCATAGAGCTCAGCATGAGGCAGAATTAGTCCGTACTATCAGACAAAGGATGGCAGAGGTGCAAGATCATCAGAAGAGTTATGCCGATCGGAGACGGAGATCTCTGGAGTTCTCTATTGGTGACCATGTATTCTTGCGAGTCTCACCCACGAAAGGGGTGACAAGATTTGGTCTCCGTGGTAATCTAGCTCCAAGGTACATTAGTCCTTTCGAGATTTTGGAGAGGATCGGAGCAGTCGCTTATCGCCTAGCACTAGCACCGTCCTTGGCTAGTATTCATGATGCGTTTCATGTGTCTATGCTGAGGAAGTATGTGTTAGACCCTATACATATTCTATCAGATGTGTCAGGTTCCATTCAACCTGATACTGCTTACGAAGAGGTTCCGGTACGGATTCTGGATCACAAAAAATGACAGTTACGGAACAAGATTATGTGACTTGTTAAAGTCGAGTGGAGTCACCACACCAATGAGGAGGCTACTTGGGAGCTTGAGGAAAAAATCAGAGCTTAATACCCCCCACCTGTTTACTTAAGGTACGTGAAATATACTTCCAGTACTTGTGCTACTTGAGGGTGCTATCTCTTACTCATTATACATTTGAGTGGGAAATTTGTAGACCAAATTTTTATTAGTGGGGGAGAATGTAAGATATCGAAAAAAATAAAATAATACTTGTTAATTAGGAAAATACCCTATGGAATTTTTTAGATATTTTTAGAAATTTATTTGGATTTAAATGGAATTTATATTAACATATGGGAAAAGATTTAATTATCTAGTTAATGGATTAATGGGTTTAATTAACCCTATGTTTTAAATACCTAAACATAGGTGTCATTTCTTGGTTTCTATTTCCCTTCACGCCGTAACGTTTTCCCCCTCTCTCAATTTTTTCACGTCGAAACCTTCTTTCTTCTTCATTCCCGACCGCGTCCCGCTCGTCTCCTCCCGCTCACAATCGCACACCGCGTGAGCGCCGCTCGCTCGCTCACGACGGCGTCGCCAAGAAGTCATCGCCGACTACGATTGGTGCGGCCCCTGCACGCGATGACAACTTGGCCGCTCCTTCGTGCGACAAATCCTTTCCCTCACCGCACGATCCTCCTGTTCTTCTCCGAAATGACATGACCAACCTTTCCCCTCCTCTGCAAGTGACAGTCGACCACCCCTCGCCGGTGCTCACGGATGAGCAAGAGCAGTGAGGAAGCACAGCTGGGAGTCTGCATCAGCGGCATTCGACACCCTGTTCTGAATGGGAGCCGCAACCTCTGCCAGAGCAAGTACATAAAGCTGGGATTTAGGGTAGCAGTAGATTTCTGTCGACGAACAGGGCAGTTGGGGAGAAACTGATTTTTCGATATATCTCTCGTTTCCCCATCTTTTTCTTCTGCCCAGTGTATTGGTATGGATTGTAATCGTTGAATGAACGTGGGTGCATTATTGAGTTCATATGGGTTACAGCAGGGTGGATTGGAGCAGTGGCAGTTTGATCAGTTGAGTAGGTTGGACGGAGGATGGCTGAGCCATAGGTTTCGGTTGGAGGGTCAAAACTTTGTGTCTTGGCTGAGTGAGAGGTGGCTGTGAAGGTGAGTTTGTGAGCTGTAGATGAGCTATGAGGGTTGTGATCACGGTGAATGGGTCTGAGGGGCTTTGAGGGTTGTTCCGGTGAACAAAGCAAGCTATGAAGGGGTCGGTGGCAGTGTGGATCGAGGTGGGGGTTAGATCTTGAAGTAAGAAGGGTATTGCTCTGTGTTCTGGTCGATTAAGATGGCTGTGAGGTCCTATTTGGGGTTGTGAACAACAGTGAACGGTTGTGCACGACTGTGCATATTCTGAGTGTGGGCTGGGAACAAGCTGGGGAAGCTCAGTTCCGGTAAAGAGAGTTGTGGATGGTAAGGTAAGCTCAATTGAGGATGAATTGGGTGATTGGGGATTATAATTCGTATTTGATAAGGATATAAATATAAAGATGATGTAGTAGTTAATTCGGTTGTAGTTGTATGCTTGCACTTAATCGTAATTGATGATGTTTGTAGAACGTGGATATGAGACAGGTCCAGGGGCGTAAAGACAGTTGGTATTCTTCATAGCAGGCGAGTATCTTTGACTTATCTTCTTTTTTATATTGTCATATTATTGTGCATCGTTTACTATAGCTAGTAATAGTTTTCTATGCTTTTAACTGTCCTGGTATGTCACTACCTAGTACGTGTTGTAGCCTTTTCATATGCTTATTATATTGATGCTCTGTCACTTTGATACTTGTCATTTGTTTATTTAGCACTAGAGTAGTGGCATACCTTACATATTGGGTATTTTATGAATAATGAATATACTTCACATGTGTACCTAGACTTATGTACTTAGGTTATTTGATATGAGCTCCTATTGGTACATACTATAGGTAGTCATGGATTGATAGGTGTATCGTGCATTAGTGACATGCACCATCTTGCATTATTGCATGACTGGCGATTATCAGCTCCTCGGTAGAAGGTGATACTACTTAGTAGTTGAGCCCATCGTCAGTTAGATTATCTACACACACAATCACTCGTTGGTTAGTGGTATTTCATGTGTGTGTGTGTGTGTGTAGTTGCTCTGTCAGGGCTCTATGGTGGTCACTCAGGTTATTGGTATTGTGATGTGGTAGCAGACAGGGATCCTTCCTTTGTCGTGAGGCGAGGAGATGAGACAAGGTGATGTCGCCTATATACATACATGGGGTAGGAGGGTGATACTCTACCAGCATCATGTCCACTCGGTCACATAGGTGTAGTGATGGCAGAGTGCACAGTTGTCACAGCCCTACCCACTCAGCCGGCACACATGACATGTCAGCGGCTTGACTTGCGTCAGGGGTGACACAGGTCATTATATCATGTGCATACACTTTTACTATATGCATTGCTTGTTGCATTTTTTATTGTTGCATATGATTGTCATGCACATACAGGAGGTATTATATAGTTTGTTTTGGTGATTCTACATTTGCTTGTATGGATGTATCTTATGTCAGCTTAAGTAATTCTGGTATATACAGTTTTAGGTATGTATAAATATTTGTTTGTTTATTGTCGAGAAACTATACCAGCATGATTATTATTGCTATTTATAATTTATTATGCATGACTATTGGATATCCGCTGAGTTTTACTCACTTCGTTTATATCTATTTCATTTCAGGATGAAGCCTTCCCGAGGGTCCAGTTGTCAGTCCCCTGATCTGACGACTCCATTATTTCCTTTTCAGTTTTCCACATTTTTATCATTAGTACTCTATGCTTTAAACTTGTAGTATTTTATACTCGTGGTTGTTTTGGTAGTACTTGATTATGTCCTTATGGACTTTTTGTTCGATTTGTTTTGGTTATGTGTGTAGTTGTGTATTCTTGCTCAGATGGCAGAAGAGGTAAGTCTAGAACTGTTAGGCTTTGTATGTACTTTGGTTGTTGGTCTGAGGTCATATATTATATGCATTGTGGTTTTATATTCCGGCCATGTTGGCCGATGTATAGTGGGACGTGTGAGCCTTGTATATAGGTTTCAATTATCCGCAGTATAGGGGAGGTGCTATCCGATTTTCGTCGGACAAGTACCCCCTCTTGGGGCATGACAAACCTAGTAGACCTCTAAAGTTAGGAAAGATAATAGGGAAGTCAATCTTGTGACCTAGGTAGAGCTTTAACGTCGAGGAGAGAATAATAATATTTTTGCATCATAGAAAAGTTCTTATTTTTGAAATGCTATTAATCAAATGTTTTGAACAAAAGTGATAAATTATATGGATTCAAAAGCATATCTTAAATTCTCAAATTATGTAAATCAACTCCTCCCGAGATGATGTTGATGACTCCTTAAGAGGGATGGCCATCCGTATCCATCCTTCTTAGGCATGCCTCTTGCTTCTCGAGAAGGTGAACCTCATCTATCCCAAGTTTGGTCCCTTCTCTATGTATCAAGCCATGGAGATTGTTGGTGATGCACTTCCTAGCCTTTCTATGATGAGCCCCTCTCTTGGACTAGAAGGGGCCTCATCTAAGGATTGGAATTGATGTCATGTTCAATCTTTTGACTAAATTGTTGATAATCCTTAGTTATACCCAACCCTGGCCAAGTCCAGTTTGGACCCATAATCGCATCAACGAGTCGGTTACTCACTGACCCGGTTAAATGAACCATAACCATATTTTATGTGCCATAACTCATTGAACCGGTGGTTTGAATCGCTAATTCAACCATTAAATTTTTTTAAATGTTGGAATAGTCAAGATTGACTAAGTTTAAGTTGAATTCGAGTTGAGTTTTGATATTTAAATAATATGTAACCAAGCGATAATTAGCAAAAAGGAGATTGTTGGTCAAGGGTAACCAAACTTGGTTTAATCGTTATAGAGATTATTAAAGAGAGAAGATTGTTGATGCAACTGATCTTACATTGAGATAACCATGATGAATATAGATTTTGATGGAAGATAATTGAGAGAGAAGTCAAATAGGTCAAAGTTAACTAGATACTTAAAACGTTGTGAAGTCCAAGTAGGTTATAATAGACTAGAAGCTTAGCGGTTGAAAATCTAAAAAATAATTGACAAGTGAAAAGCTCAAGTAAGTCAAGAGTGTTGGATGTTAGACAAAGGTGAAAAAAATCCTAACAGATCATGGAAGACCGAATACTAGGTGAGCATAGAAGTTTAAATAGGTCAAGGATGATTAATTATTTAACATTGAAAAAGTCTCATTAGGTTAAGGTTGACTGGATTTTAGGTACGAGAAGAAAAATCCAAACAGATTAGAGAGAACTGAATATTTGGTGTCAAGAAAGTTTCGATAGGCCATGGGTAATTGAATATTGAGCAACGAAGTCCGAGAGATGAGACGTCTTTAGGTGAAAGATGGAATGTCCTAGTATGTCAATGTCGACTTAATATTAGGCAAGGATGATGCCTTAGTAAATAAAAAATAACCTATAATAGTCATACAAGGAAGTATTGGAGACTTAGGGATCAATTGACTTAAGGAAATTCGACATGAATAATGATATCAATAAAATAAATAATAGCAGCCAACTACAACACTTGACTATTGCAACATTAGTTGACTATTGGACATCGTTAATCAATTGACTGGGAATAATATTTTCAATCTTAAAATAGTGTTTTTAGTCCAAAATCAAACAAAACATTTGATAGTAGGCTGGTGTGGGATTATCGATCAATCGATGAACCCAAAATTATAAATCTGGAATTTTTAATAGGTTTAAAATATGATCAATTGACTGATCCTATAATAGGGAATAAAAAGTTTAGAACTCAACTGCAACACTCGACTATTTAGGCAACAGTTGATTGATGGTAAGGAACAATCGACTGTTATAGTCAAATTTGAGTTGGAAAGAGTTGTTCTATAATTGCAATACTTGAATTCAATAGAGAAGTCGATTGATGGATTCTACTATTCGATTTTTTGATAAAACTGAGTCCAAAAGCAACCTTATAAAGAGGATTTCATGGAAAATTTGAGTAGTCAATTCTTGAAGAATTTGGAGGGGAAGTGTTATTGGATTTAAGACCTTTAGGAGGCAAATCCCAAGCAATCAAACAATGAGTAAAACAAAATCATTGTATAAAATGTTGTTTACTTTCATTATATTTGCATTTACATCTTTGTATTCTTGTTGTATTACTTATAAGAACAGATGATTGTAAGAAGTTTTTTCACCTCTAGAAGGTGTCTGAGAAAGTAATATAATGCTCATGCTAGGATTCTAAACTATAGAAAATCGAATGTTCCAAACCATATAAAATTGAGATGTCTCTATGCTTGTTATATTTTTTCCATGTGTATTTGTTTTGTTTCCACTGCATATAACTCTTTATGGATAACTACAAACAAACGACAATCAAGATCGAACATGATCACTATTCACCCTCCTTTAGAACATCAACTGTAATATATCGGAAAAAAAATTAATTAAATTAAAGTTAAAATAATATAATATAATAATAATATAATTTAAACTGAAATAAATAAAATAAATTTATTTATTAAAAGGAAAATTTATTTATTAATATTTATTAGAAAATTTTGAGATAAAATATTATTAGACTGGGCTAAGTAAAATTATTATTAATCATAATATTGATTAATTCAATTAAGCCTAAGGTTATACATAATTAAGCCCTAGGTTAGATTTTTTTATAAAAGCCTAAGTTGGAAAGGGATTTGATCCAATTTTTCCTCCGTTTTCTCTTCTCTCGTTCGTTCTTCTCCTTCCCCTCTTCATCGCCACGCCGAGCTCGTGATCTTTGTCATCCCCACTACCCCATCGTCATCACTCAAGCCTCCCACCGCCCTCTTCTTCTTTGGTCAACAACAACAAACATCGCCATCGAATATCATTTGAGAGCTACTTGGAGATCTCAATCTGTGTCGTCTTCCATCGTTGACACCCTGAGTCCGTCGCTATTGCCTTCCCCATCTCAATTGACTTGCGATCCCAGCATTGTTGGTGCTGCCCTCTCGCTGGTGTGCCATCTCTGTCACCACCGATCCCTCTGCTTGTGTGTCACTGCCAATCGACGCGAGCCCCATGTCATATAGTCGTGAGTCCAACCACGACATCAAGCCATCCTTTCACTGACCTCTACCTCATGTGCGATACCATCATCAATTTCCATCGCAAGGATGCAGCGCCACCTGATTTCTATTGATTTCCTCCAGGCTAGTTGCTGTCGACCTCTCCAGATCGCACATCGTATTGGTGGTTCAAGGGCGAACCTGCAGATCATTACACACCAAATTTGGGTAATAGCTGGGTAGATCTTGTTGTTTGTAGTGGATTGAAGTTTGGAGATGGATGGGTAGGAGGATTATGTTGTTGTTGTTGCCAGCGGAGAAGGAGAAGTGATCAGCAGCGAATGTGTTCTTCGGATAGGTTGTGGATGATTGAATTTGGCTAGGTGTTGAAGGCAATCTGAGTAGGAGATGTTTCAACTTGATTGATATAGATTTGTTATCCTAAAACTTTCAAGGATCTGTGTGATTGAAGCAATTGTAAGGACCTTGATTCAAGATAGATTTGCGGGCGCAAGACCATCAACGCGATCTACTTATTAGGTGGGTGGTTCCTTCTTTGACCTCTTTAGATTTTAGTGCATGATTATTTTGGTTGCGTTGTTTACTTAGATTATATTATATTTACACTCTATGTTCTTTCTAGTATTTCCTTGACCTTATAATTTCTTGACCTTTTTATACTCTACTTGATTTCTGGGTTGCTTTTCATCATTAACATGTAGTTATTTATTCTAGTGTTTGATTGATATTACGGTTATGTGCTTATTTATTGTTTCGATATAAATTAGTAGATGTTATTGGTATATGTTTATTTATTTATTATTTTGGTTGATATTGTGATTTAGACTAGTAGAGATAGTATGATTAAGATGAGATTATTCCTTAGAAGGTATATAATGTTTCTCATATATCGATTGCTAACTATGTCTCTAATTCATGGTTGAGAGAGTCTGCAGTAGAGTGTTCTTACTTTCGAATCATGGTTGCATTTGTATATCTGTGGTCGATCATATCTCTCATTCGTGGTCGAGAGAATCTACCGTAGAGTTATACTCTTGGACTACCCATTCGGAGTTAGTGATAGTTGGTTTCGTGTGTCGTCTGTAGATAGATAGCTACCTTACATCTTAACTGCCCATGAGACCCATTCGTGGTAGCATGTTGTTGCGTGCATGATTGAACTGGTAGAAATAGTATAATTTAAACGAGAGTATTCCTTAGAAGGGAATGTAAGGAATGAAACAATATTTATGGAACATGTGCTTATTAGTAGATTTATTATCTTTATAGACCTTGATAGGCGTTTTATGTTAGATGGGTTGGAACCCTAGGCTTAACCACCTCGACATGCTTATTAGTAGATTGATGATCTTTATCGATCTTGATAAACGTTTCATGATAGATGTGTTGGATAACCCTAGGCTCAACGTCCTAGAATAATTGATTGCCCACGAGACCCATTTATGGTGTGCAATTAATAGTTAGATAGCTATATATTCTGTCTGTCCACGAGACTCATTCGTGCTAATATATCGTTATCCGCATACATTGAGTCTTTATATTGTTTGTCCGTTCGTGATAATATGTGGTTGCGCGTATACAGTGCTTTATATATTTCCTATCTGCCTACGTGCCCCATTCATAGTAGCATGTTGTTGCCCATATATAGTGCCTCTTGGCATTACCTCGAGAGCCATAAAACTTTGTTGCGATATCTTGATGTGTATTTCTTGCAAGTTTACAGTTGGTTGTGTATGTTGTAGGTGTATTTGTTATACTACTAACCAAGTTAGTTGCGGACTGATATTGGTACTCTGAGATTTGGGTTACTCGGGGTTTACTTCCTTTGACCTCCACTATGTTTATATTATCATGCACTATCTTCTATACACCCGCAGAGTGATTTGTATTCACTCTCTCGTTTCTTTGGCCTATAGGTTAGCTGATAGAGGACGTGTCTCGTTGACCTACCTTCGCGTCGCTCAAAAAGTCCCTTGCTGTGCTAGTCCCACTGCATCGTCGAGATGCCAATTTGTTTTCTTTATTGTTATCGCATTTTATTTACGTATTTTAGATTTTGTCGCAATTTGATTTGGATGTCATAAACCTATTTTACTTTTACTGACTTATGTTTTAGTCATACATGCATGCAGTTAATAAAATAATTATATTTTATATTTTTGATTATTTCAAAGTGTTTACCATATTTGATTCCATTAATGTGTTTCGGAATATGACGAATATGCTTCCAGGGCGTGACATGAACAGTCCCAATAAAGAAGACTTAATATTTGGATAATGGTGCAGTAAAACAACATTCTCAAATCGACATAGGTGAGAGAGTACAACTACTCTGACCTTAAAAATCATTTGCTACGACCTGAAATTAGTTAGTAACTTTTCAACTAAAATTGCTACCAAAAAAGGAATTCCTTCACATGTTGTAGCTCTCCTATGGCCATTAGCCTCTTGTGACAAAACATGATAATGCTCATGTCAAATGTCTCTCATGGTCGACCCCTGACTTAATGAAGGGTGGTAAATAACGGAAGGCTTCACCCTGGCATAGTCCCTTTATATGGGAGAGATCAAGAATC
Organism: Wurfbainia villosa; assembly: GCA_025175895.1. Taxonomy (NCBI): domain Eukaryota; kingdom Viridiplantae; phylum Streptophyta; class Magnoliopsida; order Zingiberales; family Zingiberaceae; genus Wurfbainia; species Wurfbainia villosa. The sequence continues at coordinate 17,679,339 of CM046006.1, read as the reverse complement.
CAATGAGATATTTCATGCCCCACTGAGAATTGACCCTAAAATTGCATGCGGTAAATATTCATGCAATTATCAACTGTGCCAAGACAATGCCCATTGACCTCTTGATCATCCTTGTGTGGGTATGACCTCCTTTGTGTATTCTAAATTATGATTTTTCAAGGTTGCTTATTCTAAGGTCGAGACTTTGAGGCAGGATTCTTATAGTGGATCGATCGGCCGGCTAGAGGGGGGTGAATAGTCCTCTTTCGTTGGATGACGTAATTTGCTCGTTCTCGTTGCGTTGCTTGTCTACGATTGTTGTTAGCGCAGCGGAATAACAATGATAATAACAATACTAACAACACATAACAATCACAAGCACTACACAAGCATATACGTGGTTCGGAACCAAATGGTTCCTACTCCAGCTCACCGAGCTCTAGTTATACACACGACACTAACTAAACTCCTTCTCGACTACACGTCGGAGGTGGAGAAACCTCTCACAAGCAATTACAACAGTAATATACAAATACAAACAAGAATACAAATACAATACAAAAGAAACTCTTTTCACCGATTGCTTTTGATCACTTGTTTGTTGCTTGCTTTGGTTGGCTCTTGAAGGACTGGAATGCAGCAACAATTCCCCTCCAATAGCTCCCTTAAATTCTTGGCGAAATCACCACACTTGAGCTCCATTTATAACCTGCATCAAGCTGATTTTGCGCGCATCAGTCGACTGATCGTGACCATCAGTCGACTGGTCCTGTAGCCGTTGTCTCACAATGGCCAGATCCACGTTGGTTAAGTTCCAACGGATCACACATCAGTCGACTGATGACACCCATCACCGATCGATCCCCATCACCGAGTCGTGAGCTCGACTCCATTCTCGCCCGTGCAGAGCAGGATTAGTCGACCGCCATCCATCGGCGATGATCGATGTCGCTCACCACCGACCGCCTCCTCAGCGGTCGACCGATGACTGCTCAATGAACACCGGTCGAACCCATACGACTGAGCACATCTATGTCGCAAAACCTGAAACACTAAGTTGTTTGAGCATCCGACCGTCGGGTAAACCCTCAAACATCAAGTTTGAGCCTCCGACACTCAGTCTTAGCCACTTGGCCAAGTCCACATCATCCCTCATGGAGTTCCCCACCGAAGCTCTCTTCCCTCGGCCTCGTCCCTGGATGTGCTAGCGCACGGCCGCAACACCATCCTTTGCGTCTCATGCCCTCGATGTATACTTCCCCTTTGGGCTCACTCCATTCGCTCCCCGTCCAGCGGTCCCTCGGATGCACCAAGCGCACAACTTCGCAATGTCATCCTTCACCGACTCAAGGACCCCGAGCCTAGTGAACTTACCAAGTCCTCAAGACTTCCCATATGCACCAAGCGCACAACTTCACAATGCATTTCTCACCAAACACTAAGCGCACGACTTCGCAATGCTTCGGATTTTCCCACACCAAGCTTCATGCTTGGATTTTCCATGCCAACACCATGTTGGACTTTCCCATGACAATCCCATGTCATGAGTTTTGTCTATCATCAGAATACTATCAAGGTACTGATCGAGTCAAACTCGAGTCAACCTGGGCCGATTGCACCAACAATTTCCCTATTTTTGATGATTGACAAAACTACTATCTCAAGTCTACCAATTCTCCCATATTGGCAATTCTCATATCCCAATGAGGATTCCAACGAACCCTAATTGGTAACTTGGTAACTTCTCCCCCTTTTTGACATTACATCAAAAAGGTCCTCAAGGGTTTCAATGTCTCATATCTCAATGAGATCTTACAATCTTCCCTTTGGCATGCCCTCAATCTTTCTAGTGATCCCATATCACTTAAGAGATGCAACCCAATTTTCCTCCCATGAGAAAATACATATCCATCTTCCCATGATGGATACCTCCCCCTAGAGGCTTGCTCCCCCTTGACCATTGCACCAACAATGTCCTTGGAGAGTCTCTAAGCCAATAAGAACATTAAACCAATCAAAATTAAGGCAAAGTTCAACAATGAACTCTCATCCACCTTAAAATTGATACCCATCCTCAACCCTTCTCCTAATCCATATCCAATGGATTTCCACCCTCTCTAATGCTCTCCCAAGCATATCCTAGGGTTAGGAGTGGTTAGGGGACCAAAACATGGCTAAACATGGGCCTAACCATCAAGTTTACCCGAAATCAGCCTGTGCCAATCGATTGTGTCAGATACCAGTCGATTGGACTTACATCGATCATTGGTCCTCATGCTCCGATCGATAATCGATTCTAGCTTTTCAATTTCAGAAATGGATTTTCGAAATCCATAAGTAAATATACGTAATTTTAAAAATCTTGAAAATGCATACGTATAATACTTATCCTAAACACTATGGGTGAAAAATATTGAAAAATTATTTTACCCATTAAAATAGGAGATTGATACAAAGTCCAAAATTTAAGAAAAGCTTCAATAAAGAGCCCTCTTTGTATCATCCCATTCAATGGTGATAGCTATCAAAAGATAGGCTTCACCAAGATTTTTCAAAATGTTTTCAAAAAGTTTTTAAAACCTTTGTTTTCTTTTTCCTAAACATCTCATCAATATCTAGATGTGTAAAACACATACAAGTCAAATATCTTAGTGAGATGTGGGTTTTAGTCCTTTATGTTCTCATGCATATTTCTAAGGCAACTCTTATTTGATTCCCTTCAAATTGTGTCATAGTTCTTAACTCCATTTTAATTTATGCATGATATGATTATGACATATATATGATAAAGATAAAAGCATATGCCAAAATCATGATGTCATGACATGTGAATGATGTTTTAGCATACATGACATATAAAGATAAGTCTAAACATGATCATGACATTTTTAGAAATAAAAATGAAAATGATATCATGACATGGCAAGGCAAACAAATCATGGCAAGTAAAATATACTAAGGTATAAAATACCTAAGTGTTAAATCCAAAATGTCATTTCTAGGAATTAATCCGATATTGCCTTAATACCATCATTCCCCCTAGTGTGCCAAAAACCCAAAATGGCACACCAATACCTCTAAGACCTAATTATGTCAATTTAATCATTTTTCAACTTCTCAAGCATATTGGCACATCCTAATGTGTCAACTCACAATGGCTAGGTTAACCACCCATCCACTTAGGGTTGACACACCCTAACCCATCTAGCGTAAGTCAATCACGCTCCTAGGAACCCAATACCTATTGGAGCTCTTTGGGTTAACAAGGTATTCTCTAGGGATAACTTCCCTAGATACCTTCCTAATAACCCTTTTAGGCTTTAGAGCCATAGTCTTTTGGGTCTTTCCTAGGTCAACTCTAGAGGTGACTCATCCATTGACCTTCTTAGTGGCTTTCTTGGTTTTCCTTAAGTCCTTAGCCACTAAGCACACACCATGGCTAGACTTAGGGATAACTTCCCTATCAGCCTTGGTTTTTCTAGACCTAGATGTGGTTCCATAATTAAATGGAACATTATGATAGGACATAGGTTTGTGACCCAAACCTTTCTTGCCCTTGGACATTTCTTGTTTCCTAGGTCTTGATTTTTGTGCATTAGACCCCTTAACCGAATTTGAGATGATTGCTAGGGTCTTTTCCAATTTTTCTAGCCTTGACCTCAAGACTTAATTTTCTAGCTCTAATTTTCCCAATTTTGATTTTTCATTTATCTTTTGGGAAATGTTCTTCTTCTTAGACATATGTCTACCCTTCTTAGGGTTAATGCCTAGATGGTTTTCAACTCTCCTAATGGACTCTTTAGATAAAATAGGTCTAGTGTTTTGAGTCCTAGGTTTGTCCTTAGAGAAACTAACATGCTTAGCACCTAAGCAATAAACTTTATTGTTTCTCCTAACATGCTTTTCATTGATAATAGCAAGAGAACTAAAATAATTTTTGGCATGCTTTTTAGCTTTAGGAATTAAAGGTGCATTATTTAAATATACCTTAGGGTTAGCTTTAGGAGCTCCCCCTACATGAGTTACACCTTCTTGCCCTATCTTCCTCCCCCTAGGGCATTGGCTTCGGTAGTGCCCCTTTTGATTGCATTTAAAGCACACAATGTGCTCTTTGCTTCTAGTTGTGGGGACTCCGGCATCCTTTGACTTTGGGTTGACTTTTGGTACCGATGCCTTTTCCTTAGCCAATTTAGGGTATTTGCTCTTGTAATGCCCTTTCTCCCTACACTCAAAGCATATTATGTGATTTTTATTTAAAATAATGACACTTGAGTTACTTAGGGAGGTGGTGGAGGCCTCTTCTTGATCTTCACTTCTCCCGGATATGGATGTTTCTTCTTCTTGTTTCGGGATGGAAGATTGCCTCTCCTCCCCCTCAATGCTAGAGGTGGAGGTCACCACCAAATCATCCACCTCTTCGAATGTGGATGGGGATTCTTCTTCGGCATTCTCCTCTACTTGTGTCGATTGGGAATTTTCTTGGAATTTCATTACCTTATTCCATAATTCCCTTGCATCCCTATAATCACCCAATCTAGACCAAATAGTGTTAGGTAACAAATCACTAATCAACTTGATTACCTTGAGATTTGTCTTGAAGTCTTTGATTTGGTCTTAGGTCCATTTTGACTTCTCAATTTGCCTATTTCTTTCATCCCTAGGCAATTCGAAACCGTTTTCTAGGATTAGCATAAAATCAAAATCGGTTTCTAGATATACCTCCATTTTTCTTCTCCACCATAGAAAGTCTCCTTCGAATTTTGGTGGTTGAAGGTTGTAGCCGGCCATCTTGTAGTGCTCTCGCGGCGGTTAGTCCTTGAAGAGTGACCTCGGCTCTGATACCACTTGTAGTGGATCGATCGGCCGACTAGAGGGGAGTGAATACCCCTCTTTCGTTGGATGACGTAATTTGCTCGTTCTCGTTGTGTTGCTTGTCTATGATTGTTGTTAGCGCAGTAGAATAACAATGATAATAACAATACTAACAACACATAACAATCACAAGCACTACACAAGCATATACGTGGTTCGGAACCGAATGGTTCCTACTCCACGGGCGAGCTCACCGAGCTCTAGTTATGCGCACGACACTAACTAAACTCCTTCTCGACTACACGTCGGAGGTGGAAAAACCTCTCACAAGCAATTACAACAGTAATATACAAATACAAACAAGAATACAAATACAATACAAAAGAAACTCTTTTCACCGATTGCTTTTGATCACTTGTTTGTTGCTTGCTTTGGTTGGCTCTTGAAGGACTGGAATGCAGCAGCAATTCCCCTCCAATAGCTCCCTTAAAGTCTTGGCGAAATCCTTCCACTTGAGCTCCATTTATAACCTGCATCAAGTTGATTTCGCGCGCATCAGTCGACTGATCGTGACCATCAGTCGACTGGTCCTGTAGCCGTTGTCTCACAATGGCCAGATCCACGTTGGTTAAGTTCCAACGGATCACACATCAGTCGACTGATGGCACCCATCAGTCGACTGATCCCCATCAGTCGAGTGCTGGCGAGCTCGACTTCATTCTATGCCCATGCACAGATCGATCGATCACCATCCATCGGCTCGACCGATCGTCACCTACGATCGCCCTCCCTCGTCGACTAATCACCAGACTGCTCACCGAATAACACCGGGTCAAACCCATACGACCTAGAGCAGTCGACTGACATCTATGCAAGTCGACTGATGTCGGGAAAAACCTCAAACACCAAGTTGTTTGAGCATCCGACCATCGGGTAAACCCTCAAACATCAAGTTTGAGCCTCCGACACTCAGTCTTAGCCACTTGGCCAAGTCCACATCATCCCTCATGGAGTTCCCCACCGAAGCTCTCTTCCCTCGGCCTACGTCCCTCGGATGTGCCAAGCACACGGCTTCGCAATGCCATCCTTCGCGTCTCAAGCCCTCGAAGTATGCTTCCCCTTTGGGCTCACTCCATTCGCTCCCCGTCCGGCGGTCCCTTGGATGCACCAAGTGCACGACTTCGCAATGCCATCCTTCACCGACTCAAGGACCCCGAGCATAGTGAACTTACCAAGTCCTTAAGACTTCCCACATGCACCAAGCGCACGGCTTCGCAATGCATTTCTCACCAAACACCAAGCACACAACTTCGCAATGCTTTGGATTTTCCCACACCAAGCTCCATGCTTGGATTTTCCATGCCAACACCATGTTGGACTTTCCCATGTCATGAGTTTTGTCTATCATCAGAATACTATCAAGGTACTGATCGAGTCAAACTGGTGGCACAGTCTGGATAGCCTGCTCTATTACAATAGTTAAGCTCTCCATGAGGTGAGCATAGAACTTCCGAGCCCTATTAGAGTCCCCATCAGTAGGTCCTCCTGCAATGACGTGAATAACTCCCCGTGTGGGGATGCCATTCGGATCGGATGAGGGGCCTTCACCTGATGGCCCTCCTTGTGAAGTACCCTCCTGCCCGAGAATTTGTTGGTCTGAAGGGAAGGTAACCTGGGGTCTCCGATCGTAGGGTCCCGGGCAGGCCAGGTTAGGTCACTGACCTTGCCTTGTTGGTCTTCCCGTCTGAGGCCGCATATGTGGGTAAGCAGCTCGGATGCACTCTAGCTCTTCTTGAAACTTGAAACACCGACCACTGGCATGGCCATACTGACATAAAAAGGGAGTTGGAGGGTTACGAGGTACTCCCCTATACCCCATCGATCATTGCAAGAGACCCTGTTGATCGTAAAACTCCATCTCCCGCTCTTTCCAGGTTCTTGGGAGAGGGAGTGCGTCAGCAGCCATGATATGTAAAGGAGGGGTGGGGCGAGATCCTTGCATCAATAGCCGGGGCCTGGGAGCTTCGAGTATGAAAGGTCGCACATATTCTCTTCGAAGAGGAGCTCGGGGGGCTGCAGGGCGACTTCTTTCCGCGGGGGCCATTGCAAATGTCTGTTCGGCCCGTCAGAGCTTTAGTCCTTCCTCCTCATTAATGTATTTCTCCGCATGGCTTAGCAATTCCTCATAGCTAGTCACTGGTTTTTTCAATAGGGAGCTAAGAAAAGGCCCCTCTCTTAGCCCATCTGGGATGGCCACCCTCAGCACGTCTGACTTTGCCAAGGGGATATTCCTGGCAGTAGAAGTGAACCGATGAAGATACCCTTTAAGTGATTCTGAGGGCTCTTGCCTAATGTGCAGTAGGATTGAAGTGTCATGCTTGTACGTCTTGCAGCTGACAAACTCTTGGCGGAACACTCCTTGAAAATCAGTGAAATGGGTAATGGACCCTGGAAGAAGGATGTTGAACCATTTCTGTGTCAAGCCAGTTAAGGTGGTATGAAAGATCCGGCACTTGAGATGTTAGTAATATATGAGAGATGTCCTAAGGCAATCGCCTTATGTATGAACCATTTATATGATAAATGAAGATTCACTATTTGAGTATACATGTTTTATGTATTTGATTGGATCTTAAACTCATTTACTGAATGTCCACGATACGATTCACAGCATGAGAGAATTTGTGATTGGATCACAACTAGTGAGTATCTCTACATGTGTAATTGTGATGTATCGGAATTATCCCTAGTCGATGAATTGATGAATCTGGACACCATCAATTCTGTTGAGACTAGCACGAGGTATACTCCTTGGTGTATCCAAGCAGTTGATTCTCACTGGCTGGAGACATAGTGATGTCCGGAGTTAATCGTGGATGCTAGTTATGGTAACTAGTTCATTGGAGTGACCAGCCGTAAGACTTCATATGGTTCTCTGCATATATAGATATGTCAACGAAGTTCTTACTGTGGCTTAAGTGCGATGTTCCTTCGACTTGCGGTATTCAAGTCATCTTGATCATGGAGACTTATGCTTTGACATCTTAAGCAAACATCTCTAAGGAGATGTGGACCCGGGATGATTGGGTATAAGTCGGCGATCAAGGTGTTTGAATAGCCTATAAAGGATTCACCACTCCTTGCGCAGGAGATGTATACCCATGGCCTCTCGTCGATTGTTACTAAAGTCTTTGCCAAAGCATTACATGTTTAGAGTAAGGTACTCTTCGATACATGTGGAGTAACTAGAACTGTGAGGACGAGGAAATGATACTGGGCTAGGTGTGACGAGTCACTTAGTGGGACACACAATAGACCATGTCCTCAACCAAGTGGGTATAAGATGAGTGAAGGGAATGGGGCACGATTCATTCGAGCCAAGGGTTTCGTAAATAGTTCGATCAACCGCTGATCTTTTCGTTAATTGGGGATCATGATGTACTACTAGGTGCCACTCATGATCGCTCTATAATTAATGGTTAATTATAGACGGCCAACATAAACCGAGAACCTATTTGGTCACACGACAACGAGTGTAATCCAAAGGATTTAAAACGAGCTTGAGAATGGGATTCTCGATCGAGAAACTATGTTTGGTCGACTAAACATAAAGCGAGCATGAAATTGTTTCACTGCAATGGAAGCGTGGATGGGCCGTGGTCTTATGAAGACATAATGGATGGACCAAAATGGTTTGGTTCTAATCCAATGGATGAGAATAAACCAAAGGGTTTGGTTTATATTAAACGAATGAACCAAAGGTTGGTTCGTGCTTTAACTTAAAATAAACCATCATGGTTTGGTTTATTTTAACTTATCCTAATGGAGCGGGTTAACGGGCTTTATGGATATGATCCATTAACCATTAAGAGAATTAGTTCTCTATAAAAGAGGGCTTAAGGGATTGTTAAACCCTAATAATCCAAAAATCAAAACCCTAACCTCCAAGGAGTTGCCGCCCAACCTGGTTGTGCCGCCCAACCTCCTTGCCGCCCAGCTTGATTGTGCTGCCGTCTAGCTCCTTGCCGGCGTCCAAGCTCCAGCCGGTGAACCTCCGGCGACCCTCCGGTGATCTCCTATAGGTTCGGCATCAAGGTGAGCCTTTTCTCTCCTTGTTTTGGCCGGCGCCTACTGTTGGGTTTCCGACACCGCGGCGTGTGTGTGTTCGATCATGTTTCGTAAACATGAGCACAGCGGAAGCAATAAAAATAATAAATACTCCTATTTATTACAACACACACAACACACGCATGCTATTACAACAAGTGTAGACATAACCGTAAATTAAAATTGCAATAAAAGAAATTTAAACTACGTTATACCTTCCGTATGACGTGTAGCGGGAACGGCATCAACCGGAACGATTCTCGTAAGAATCGTCTCTATCCGTATCCACGCCGAGCTCCTCGGGATGACTTCGCCAAGCCACGAGCTTCGTCTTCGTACGGGTTACTAGCCTCGTGTTGAAGACGACGTGATCGAGAGATGATCACGGTCCGAATCCAAATTCGGACCTAAAACAAGTCCTCAAGACTTGCTTCTCCGGAGAGGTATTCGTCAACCGATTGACGAATCCTTCGTCCTCCACCTCAGAGGATTACCGGAGATCAAATCCCCGGTATGTTAGCGCTGTCGGGCACTAACCGTCGTCCAAGCGATGCTCGGCGAGAGGAAAAGCTGTCAGAAAACTGGACAGCTTGGTGGAAGAATAGGCGCGCCGGCCAAAACCAAGGAAGCAAAGTGCTCACCTTGATGCCAAACCTAAGGAGGATCACGGAGAACTCTTCCGGCAGCAGCTCAGCTTGGCGGAGGAGAGGAGCAACAGAGGGCGCGGTTGGAGGACCTTTGGGCTGGCATTAGGGTTTGGGATTAGGGTTTAAGCCCTATTTTATAGAGAACTAATTCTCTTAATGGTTAATGGATCATATCCATAAAGCCCGTTAACCGCTCCATTAAGATAAGTTAAAATAAACCAAACCATGATGGTTTATTTTAAGTTAAAGCGAACCAGAACCAACCTTTGGTTCATTCGTTTAATATAAACCAAACCCTTTGGTTTATTCTCATCCATTGGATTAGAACCAAACCATTTTGGTCCATCCATTATGTCTTCATAAGACACGGCCCATCCACGCTTCCATTGCTGAAACAATTTCATGCTCGCTTTATGTTTGGTCAACCAAACATAGTTTCTCTCGATGCGAGAATCCCATTCTCAAGCTCGTTTTAAATCCTTTGGATTACACTCGTTGTCGTGTGACCAAATAGGTTCTCGGTTTATGTTGGCCGTCTATAATTAACCATTAATTATAGAGCGATCATGAGTGGCACCTAGTAGTACATCATGATCCCCAATTAGGAAAAGATCAGCGGTTGATCGAACTATTTACGAAACCCTTGATGGCTTGAATGAATTCGTGCCCCATTCCCTTCACTCATCTTATACCCACTTGGTTTGGGACATGGTCTATGTGTCGATCCCCACTAGGTGACTCGTCACACCTAGCCCAAGTATCATTTCCTCGTCTCTCTGATTCTAGTTACTCCACATGTATCGAAGAGTACCTTACTCTAAACATGTAATGCTTTGGCAAAGACTTTAGTAACAATCCGACGAGAGGCCATGGGTATACATCTCCTCGCAGAGTGGTGAATCTTTATAGGCTATTCAAACACCTTGATCACTTGACTTATACCCAATCATCCGGGTCCACATCTCCTTCGGAGATGTTTGCTTAGATGTCAAGCATAAGTCTCCATGATCAAGATGACTTGAATACCGCAAGTCGAAGGAACATCGCACTTAAGCCCGCGATAAGAACTTCATTGACATATCTATATATCAGAGAACCATATGAAGTCTTACGGTGGTCACTCGATGAACTAGTTACCATAACTAGCATCCACGATTAACTCGGACATCACTATGTCTCCGGCCCGGTGAGAATCATTTGCTTGGATACACCAAGGGTATACCTCGTGCTAGTCTCGGCGAATTGATGGTGTCAAATCCATCAATTCATCGACTGAGGATAATTCGATACATCACAATTACACATGTAGAGATACTCACTAGTTGTGATCAATCACAAATTCTCTCATCTTTGTGAATCGTATCGTGGACATTGATAAATGAGTTTAAGATCAATCAAATACATAAAACATGTATACTCAAATAGTGAATCTTCATTTATCATATAAATGGTTCATACATAAAGCGATTGCCTTAGGACATCTCTCATATATTACTAACGAGACTCACTTGGCCTAATGCCAATCGCTACGGTATCGATACCATAGCTCTAACATGACCCTCGAAACTTACTTTGAGGTAATGCTTAGTCAAAGGATCCGCTAAGTTCCTTTCGGTGGGAATTTTCTCGATTTGTATTTCGTTCCTACTTATGATCTCTCGATAAGATGATAGCGTGAAGCACATGTTTGGATCGTTGATGAGACCTTGGCTCTTTCGCTTTGTGCAATTGCTCCATTGTTGTCATGATGGGCCGGTATTGCTTGACAATGGCGGAATCACACCAAGTTCATGAGCGAACTTCTTGATCCAAACCGCTTCGCTTTCTTGCTTCGAAGCGCAATATATTCTGCCTCGGTGGTAGAATCCGCTCTGATCTCTTGTTTGGAACTTTTCCAACTCACTGCGCCCCCATTCAAGGTGAACACGCATTATCGGTGAGACACGGAATCATCCTTGTATGCTGCAAGGCGGCATCGTATACCGCGTATCACCATGTCCCCTTCTCCATATATTAGGAACACATCCTTAGTTCTTCTCAAGTACTTAAGGATCGTCTTATGACCGCCCAATGATCCATTCTGGATCGGTTGAGTATCTGCTCGTGACACTCGGGCATCACGATACATCGGGCCTCGTACATAACATAGCATACATGATAGATCCTATTGCGGATGCATAGGGAATCTTACTCATGCAAATCCTCTCGTCTTCTGTGCGCGGACACATAGACTTCGAAAGGTGTACCCCATGCCTGATGGGCAGATAACCTTTCTTGGATTCGACATGCTAAACCTCTTTGCTTTTCGGTCTATATATGTAGGCTGCGAAAGACCAAGCAAGTTTGATCTATCTCTATAGATCTTAATCCCAAGGATGTAGGTTGCTTCTCCCGAGGTCTTTCATGGAGAATGTCTTGGATAACCAAACCTTAGCTAAGATTGACACATCGTTTCCTATAAGTAATATGTCATCGACATACAATACTAGGAACATTGCCTCCCACTAACCTTCTTGTACACAAGGTTAAATGCGGATTTTGTGAGAAATCAAACTTTTTGATCGTCTCATCAAAGCGGATATTCGACTCTGGATGCTTGCTTGATCCATAAATGGATCGTCGCCAATTTGCATACCTTGGTTTTATCAGCCGATGTGAAACCCTCGGTGTATCATATACCGTCCTCGGCGAGTTTCCATTAAGGAAAGCTGTTTTCACATCCATACGCCATATCTCATAATCATAATGAGCGCTATGGCGGGAGCATCGAATGGATTTAAGCATAGCTACAGCGCGAATAGGTTTCGTCATAATCAACACCTTGTTTTTGGCGATATCCTTTGCCACCAATCTAACCTTATAGGTAATCACATTACCATCCATGTCGGTTTTCTTCTTGAAAACCACTTGCACCCTATAGGCTTTATGCCTTGGTGGGTCAACCAAGTTCAAACTTGGTTTTTCGTACATGGAATCCATTTGACTTCATGGCACCAAGCCACTTATCCCTTCGAACTTGTCACTTCTTCATAGCGGTAGGCTCCTCATCATCAATGAGTAACACGTCGTTCGATTCACTTACGAGAAATCCATATCTCTCGGGAATATTGCGTGTTCTACGGATCTCTGAAGATGTGGTGTTACAATAAGTCTAGGATTGCTCATCACTATGAGTTGTCGGTGTTGTGCTCACCAATATCTCATCAATGTCTATTTGAGTCTCTCGAGCCTCCTCAAGCTCGGCGCACTCCCCCTTGTTTTCTTGCAGAGAAACTCTTTCTCTAGAAACACGGCATGCCTTGAAACAAACACCTTTTGTTCCACGGGATGATAGAATTAGTAACCCCTTGTTTCCTTAGGGTATCAATAAATAGACATTTATCGGACTTAGCATCGGTTTATGTCTGATCCGCTTCACATAAGCGAGACAACCCCATATCTTCAAGTAAGATACATGAGGTTTCTTACCATTCCATATCTCATATGGAGTAGTTGAGACTACCTTGGTAGGCATTACATTTAACAAAGCATTTATGCTGCATAACCCCAAAGGACTTGGGAAGAGTCGCATGATTCATCATTGACGACCATGTCCAACAAAAGGTCGATTCGCCTCTCGGATACACCATTATCTTTGTGGTGTATAGGCGAGTCCATTGAGACAATATGCCATTGTCTCTTAGATAATCAGAAACTCTTGACTTAAGTATTCACCACCTCGATCCGATCAGTATTTTAATACTCTTGTCATGTTGTTTCTCTACTTCATTTCTGAATTCTTTGAACCTTTCAAGGCTTGGACTTGTGTTTCATCAAGAACACATACCCAAAGCGTGAGTGATCATCGGTGAAGGTAATGAAGTAGCTATAGCCTCCTAATGCTTGAGTTGACATAGGTCCACATACATCGGTATGTACTAAACCTAGTAACTCTCACTCGTTCACCTTTTCGGTAAAAGGTAACTTAGTCATCTTGCCTTTTAAGCATGATTCATGTATCGTATGAATCAAATTCAAGCGATTCCGAATTCCACATCGGTGTAATTCGGACATGCGTTTCTTGCTTATATGGCCAAACGACAATGCCACATATAAGGAGTCTATGTGATTATCCTTTCGAACGCAGCGTGTTGCTCGCTTCGATATTGAAAAATGTCCTTTGGATATGTCCAGCGTATAAATGCCATTACTCAAGTTCGGTTCCATAAAGTCGCCATTGAAGTTATATAACAACAATTGTTACTAAGCGTTAAATGGAAACCATTTCTATTTAAGCGAGAAATAGAAACAATGTTCTTTATTAGAGAAGGAACATAATAGCAATTGTCAGTTCAAGACTAGTCCACTAGGGAGCTTGACAAATAAGTTCCGATGGCGGCCGTGACAACCTTTGCTCCATTGCCAACTCATGCAATTTGACTCCCCTCGACAAGTCTTCTTCTATTCCTTAGCCCATGTATGTCATTACATATATGTGAGCTACACCCGATTATCCAATACCCAAGTGTCTAAGGAAATAGAATGACAATCAATAACGAAGATACGAAGAGGATGGGGCATCGGATGCCTTCTTCTTCTTCATGGACTCAAGATAAATCTTGCAGTTTCTTCGCGATGGCCTTCCTTGCCAGTGATGGCAAGTGCCCTTTGTGCTAGTTCCGCCTTCTTTGCCTTTTCTTTCCTTTCTTACATTCTTTTGTCTTCCTCTTAGAACCTTTCTTTGAGAATCAACTAAGAACCGCCTTCTCCTCATGCTTCACAGAAGGCTCCACGATCTTGACATATTGAGAGCTCGGGAATGGTGGATTCAATTTGTTCATCCGATAGTTCATCACAAATTGCTGCGAGAAACTCTTGGGCAAACAATGCAGAATTAAGTCAATACTTAACTCATGATCCATCACAAAACCGAGGGTAGCTAAGCGCTCGATGTACCGTTCATCTTTGCACAAGTGTACTCTGAGAACCTTCTTGCATCTTCGTGGTGAAGAGGAGCCTAGAGACCTCGAACCTTCCGGATCTCGCTTGCTCGTGAACAACTCATGAAGATGGAAGACCATAGTGTTAGCATCCATATGCTCATCTTCGCTTGCGGCTCGAGTACCATCGCGCTAGCATGATGCAGCTTCGCTCGAGAATCGCCCGTACGATAGACCAACATTTGATGCAGGTTGCATCGTCCTTAGAATGATCGAGAAGAGGCTCTTGAGGACATATGCAAGCTTTTCGCCTTGAGAACAATTCTCGAGTTTCTAAGCGATCAAGTTAGGCGGTCGGTTTGTTGAATCCAAAATAGTGCATGATCGATTTATTGACCTAGAAATACAAAGCGAGCATATATGAGAAAAATGATTTTTAAATGCATCAATATACATTTATAAATCCCATTCATTTTAATTTCAAAAACCCCAAAATCACTTGGAGATTGTAGGTCCATCTCGAATGGGTGATATCCATCGTAGTTATGAACAACCTTGGAGAGAGTCAACAAGCCATTCATAACTTCTACGGTAGGTAGATATCATCTATCGATTGCATATCGTATATGCAACTATCACAATGTGCTATCAACTAATTGAATGTTCACACATACATTGGGTTGTTAACACATTAACAAGTATGCATCTTATGCATAGCACCCAACTTCACCTCCTTAACATCGACCTTGGAGAGAGTCCAACAAGCCGATGCTCGGGTTAAAGCCAACCCATTAATCAGAATAGTTTTAATATGGTTAGGCGCATTCAACCAATTAGCCCAGCTTGGAGAGTCCAACAACCAAAGCTAACGATTGACCTCGACTCTTACCATATTAGTATTAAACTATTCCATGGTTTGAACATGTTAGGTTGGTAGGGCTTGGAGAGAGTCAACAACCCAAACAAGCGGAACTCTGGTTCTAACCATATTAATGGAAGGTGTAGGCTTTAATATTGTTTAAAGGTTTTATGTCTCATCCTCTTTGCATGCAAATAACTATTATCTACATGGCATGGCATACATGGCATACATCTACATGTCACGACACGCATGGCATTATGTTATGCATCTAATGCAATTACATGTCATACAATTATGTCATGTACAATATTTCCTTATATGTCATAACTATTTATGGAAATAAAATATGTTTAAGATTTGATTCTCCAAATCAAATCATAATTAAATTAGGAAACAAATTTCCAAATCTAATCACATATTTTATTCATGGAATTATTTGATTAAGGAAAATCTATTTAGGAAACCAATTTCCTAAATCATTAAGACTACTTATGGAAATAAAATATTTTAAGATTTGATTTCCCAAATCAAATCAAGATTAAATTAGGAAACAAATTTCCAGAATCTAATCAAATATTTTATTTATGGAAAATATCAATTTCCATAAATACTTCCAACTTTCCAAAAGTGGAAGATTTCCATAAATACTTCTAGACTTTCCAAAATTAAAAAATTTCCATAAATACTTCTAAATTTCCAAAATTTAGAAAATTTCCAGAAATACATTATGACTATCGCAAAACCAATTTTACGATTATGTCGAAACACAACCTGGGCTCTGATACCACTGTTGGGTTTCCGGCACCGCGGCGTGTGTGTGTTCGATCATGTTTCGTAAACATGAGCACAGCGGAAGCAATAAAAATAATAAATACTCCTATTTATTACAACACACACAACACACGCATGCTATTACAACAAGTGTAGACATAACCGTAAATTAAAATTGCAATAAAAGGAAATTTAAACTACGTTATACCTTCCGTATGACGTGTAGCGGGAACGGCATCAGCGGAGCGATCCTCGTAGAATCGTCTCTATCCGTATCCACGCCGAGCTCCTCGGGATGACCGCTAAGCCACGAGCCGTCTTCGTGCGGGTTACTAGCCTCGTGTTGAAGGCGATGTGATCGAGAGATGATCACGGTCGAATCCAAATTCGGACCTAAAACAAGTCCTCAAGACTTGCTTCTCCGGAGAGGTATTCGTCAACCGATTGGCGAATCGCCCGTCCTCCACCTCAGAGGATTACGGAGATCAAATCCCCGGTATGTTAGCCGCTGTCGGAGCACTAACCGTCGTCCAAAGCGGCGCTCCGGAAGGAGAAAAAGCTGTCAGAAAACTGGACAGCTTGGTGGAAAATGGCGCCGGCCAAAACCAAGGAAGCAAAGTGCTCACCTTGATGCCAAACCTAAGGAGGATGACCGGAACTCTTCCGGCAGCAGCTCGACGCCGGCGAGGAGGAAGGAAGCAACCTTCTGGCGCCTTGGAGGACCTTTAGTTGGGATTAGGGTTTAAGCCCTATTTTATAGAGAACTAATTCTCTTAATGGTTAATGGATCATATCCATAAAGCCCGTTAACCCGCTCCATTAAGATAAGTTAAAATAAACCAAACCATGATGGTTTATTTTAAGTTAAAACGAACCGAACCAACCTTTGGTTCATTCGTTTAATATAAACCAAACCCTTTGGTTTATTCTCATCCATTGGATTAGAACCAAACCATTTTGGTCCATCCATTATGTCTTCATAAGACACGGCCCATCCACGCTTCCATTGCGACTGAAACAATTTAATGCTCGCTTTATGTTTGGTCCAACCAAACATAGTTTCTCTCGGTCTGAGAATCCCATTCTCAATCTCGTTTTAAATCCTTTGGATTACACTCGTTGTGCGTGTGACCAAATAGGTTCTCGGTTTATGTTGGCCGTCTATAATTAACCATTAATTATAGAACGATCATGAGTGGCACCTAGTAGTACATCATGATCCCCAATTAACCGAAAAGATCAACGGTTGATCCAGAACTATTTCTGAAACCCTTCAGTAGCTTGAATGATTCGTGCCCCATTCCCTTCACTCATCTTATACCCACTTGGTTCAGGACATGGTCTATTGTGTCAGTCCCCACTAGGCTGACTACGTCACACCTAGCCCAAGTATCATTTCCTCGTCCTACGGATTCTAGTTACTCCACATGTATCGAAGAGTACCTTACTCTAAACATGTAATGCTTTGGCCAAAGACTTTAGTAACAATCCGACGAGAGGCCATGGGTATACTTCTCCTCGCAAGGAGTGGTGAATCCTTTATAGGCTATTCAAACACCTTCGATCACTTCGACTTATACCCAATCATCCCGGGTCCACATCTCCTTAGAGATGTTTGCTTAAGATGTCAAAGCATAAGTCTCCATGATCAAGATGACTTGAATACCGCCAGTCAAAGGAACATCGCACTTAAGCCACAGTAAGAACTTCATTGACATATCTATATATGCAGAGAACCATATGAATTCTTTCGGCTGGTCACTCCAATGAACTAGTTACCATAACTAGCATCCACGATTAACTCCGGACATCACTATGTCTCCAGCCAGTGAGAATCAGCTGCTTGGATACACCAAGGAGTATACCTCGTGCTAGTCTCGACAGAATTGATGGTGTCCAAATCCATCAATTCATTGACTAGGGATAATTCCGATACATCACAATTACACATGTAGAGATACTCACTAGTTGTGATCCAATCACAAATTCTCTCATGCTGTGAATCGTATCGTGGACATTCAGTAAATGAGTTTAAGATCCAATCAAATACATAAAATATGTATACTCAAATAGTGAATCTTCATTTATCATATAAATGGTTCATACATAAGGCGATTGCCTTAGGACATCTCTCATATATTACTAACACCTACTCCTCCACCAAGCTGTCCAGTTTTCTGGACAGCTTCTCCTCCTCTCGTCGGAGCGTCGTTTGGACGACGGTTAGTGCTCCGACAGCAGCTAACTTATCGGGGATTTGATCTCCGATAATCCTCTGAGGTGGAGGACGAAGGATTCGTCAAACGGTTGACGAATACCTCTCCGGAGAAGCGAGTTTTGAGAACTCGTTTTGGATCCGAATTTGGATTCGGATCGTGATCATCTCTCGATCACGTCGTCTTCAACACGAGGCTAGTAACCCGCTGAACGGATCTCGTGACTTAGCGAAGTCATCCCGAGGAGCTCGGCGTGGATACGGATAGAGACGATTCTTACGAGGATCGTTCCGGTTGATGCCGTTCCCGCTACACGTCATACGGAAGGTATAACGTAGTTTAATTTCCTTTTATTGCAAATTTTAATTTACGGTTATGTCTACACTTGTTGTAATAGCATGCGTGTGTTGTGTGTGTTGTAATAAATATATATTTATTATTTTTAATTGCTTCCGCTGTGCTCATGTTTACGAAACATGATCGAACACACACCTTGTGAGTCAGGAAACCCTTGATGGTATCGAGCCCGAGTTGTGTTTGACATAATCGTAAAATTGGTTTTGCGATAGTCATAATGTATTTCTGGAAATTTTCTAATTTTGGAAATTTAGAAGTATTTATGGAAATTTTTCAATTTTGGAAAGTCTAGAAGTATTTATGGAAATCTTCCACTTTTGGAAAGTTGGAAGTATTTATGGAAATTGATATTTTCCATAAATAAAATATTTGATTAGATTCTGGAAATTTGTTTCCTAATTTAATCATGATTTGATTTGGGAAATCAAATCTTAAAATATTTTATTTCCATAAGTAGTTTTAATGATTTAGGAAATTGGTTTCCTAAATAGATTTTCCTTAATCAAATAATTCCATGAATAAAATATGTGATTAGATTTGGAAATTTGTTTCCTAATTTAATTATGATTTGATTTGGAGAATCAAATCTTAAACATATTTTATTTCCATAAATAGTTATGACATATAAGGAAATATATACATGACATAATTGTATGCCATGTAATTGCATTAGATGCATAACATTATGCCATGCGTGTCGTGACATGTAGATGTATGCCATGTATGCCATGTCATGTAGATAATAGTTATTTGCATGCAAAGAGGATGAGACATAAAAACCCTTAATCAATATTAAAGCCTACACCTTCCATTAATATGGTTAGAACCAGAGTTCTGTTTCTTGTTTAGGTTGTTGGACTCTCTCCAAGCCCGGCTCGAACCTGAATATGTTCAAACCATGGAATAGTTTAATACTAATATGGTAAGAGTCAGAGGTCAATCGTTAGCTTTGGTTGTTGGACTCTCTCCAAGCTGGGCTAATTGGTTGAATGCGCTCTAACCATATTAAAACTATGTCCTGATTAATGGGTTGGCTTTAACCTGGAGCATCGGTTTGTTGGACTCTCTCCAAGGTCGATGTAAAGGGAGGTGAAGTTGGGTGCTATGCATATGATGCATACTTGTTAATGTGTTAACAACCCGATGTATGTGTGAACATTCAATTAGTTGATAGCACATTGTGATAGTTGCATATCACGGGATATGCAATCGGTATAGATGATACCTAGTCGTAGTTATGAATGGCTTGTTGGACTCTCTCGAGGTTGTTCATAACTATGATGGATATCAGCCCATTCGAAGATGGACCTACGATCTCCCGAAGTGATTTTGGGGTTTTTTGAAATTCGAAAAATGAATGGGATTTATAAATGTATATTGATGCATTTTAAAATCATCTTTCTCATATATGCTCGTTTTGTATTTCTAAGTTAATATATTGATCATGATGTGTTTGAATTTGCGTTCCATTTTGGATTCAAATATATTGGTAGTAGAACTTCTTGGGTGGCTTAGAAACTTGAGAATTGTTCTCAAGGTGAAAAGCTTGTGTATGTCCTCGGCGCCTCTTCACTTGTGTGTGATGCAACTTTGGACCAATTGTTGGCCTATCGAAACATGTGAGTGATTACGAACAAATGAGTTGCATCATGCTAGCCGCGATGGAACCCAAGCTCTGAAAGCGCATGAGCATATGGATGCTCATATCGTAGTCCTTCATCTTTGTGAGTTGGTTGATGAGCAAGTGAGATTGAAGGTTCGAAGTCTCAGCTCCTCTTCACCTCTGAGATGCAAGGAGGTTCATCTGCGTAGTGCTTGCTCGACATCTTTGAAGACTGTGGAGCCTTCTGAGAAGCATGAGTAGGGGACGGTGCTGTTAGTTGATTCCTCGAAGAAAGGTTCTAAGAGGAAGTCAAAGAAGCATCAGAAGGGAAAGAAGAGAAAGGCTAAGAATGAAGAACTAGCACAAAAGAAAACTTGCCATCATTATGGCAAGGAGAGCCATTTGCGAAGAAAGTGCAAGATTTATCTTGAGTCCATGAAGAAGGATAAGGCATCGGATGCCCCATCTTCTTCAGAAATCTTCTTTATTGATTGTCATTCTATTTCCTTAGACACTTGGGTATTGGATACTGGGTGTGGCTCACATATATGTAATGACATACATGGGCTAAGGAATAGAAGAAGACTCATCAAGGGAGAGTCAAATTTACGTGTTGGGAATGAAGCGAGGTTCTTTTTCGCCATCGGAACGTATTTGTTGAAACTCCTCCTGGGACTTGTCTTAGAACTGGACAATTGCTTTTATATTCCTTTGTTGATAAAGAACATCATTTCTATTTCTTGTTTAAATAGAAATGGTTTCCATTTGACGTTTAGTAACAATTGTTGTTACATAACTTTGAATGGGGTTCTTTATGGGACTGGAACTTTAAGCAATGGTGTTTATACGTTGGACGTATCCAGTGACATTTGCAATATCGAAGCGAGCAACAAGAGTGCTCGAAAGGATAATCAAATAGACTCCTACATGTGGCATTGTTGTCTTGGCCATGTAAGCAAGAAACGCATGTCCGAATTACACCGATGTGGAATTCTGGAATCGTTTGAATTGGATTCATACGATACATGCAAATCATGCTTAAAAGGCAAGATGACTAAGTTACCTTTTACGGGAAAAGGTGAACGAGTGGGAGAGTTACTAGGTCTAATACATATTGATGTATGTGGACCTATGTCAACTCAAGCTTTAGGAGGCTATAGCTGCTTCATTACCTTCACCAATGATCACTCACGGTTTGGGTATGTGTTCTTGATGAAACACAAGTCTGAAGCCTTTGAAAGGTTCAAAGAATTCAGAAATGAAGTAGAGAAACAACATGACAAAAGTATTAAAATACTTCGATCGGATCGAGGTGGTGAATACTTAAGTCAAGAGTTTCTTGATTATCTAAGAGACAATGACATATTGTCTCAATGGACTCCGCCATATACACCTGACATAATGGTGTATCTGAGAGGCGTAACCGGACCTTGTTGGACATGGTCAGGTCAATGATGAATCATGCGACTCTTCCCAAGTCCTTTTGGGGTTATGCACTTCAGACAGCTGTTTACTTGTTAAACAGAATGCCTACCAAGGTAGTCTCAACTACTCCATATGAGATATGGAATGGTAAGAAACCTCATGTATCTTACTTGAAGATATGGGGTTATCCTGCTTATGTGAAGCGGACTGTATCAGACAAACTGGATGCTAAGTCTGATAAATGTCTATTGGATACCCTAAGGAAACAAGGGGTTACCAATTCTATCATCCTGTGGAACAAAAGGTGTTTGTTTCAAGGCATGCTGTGTTTCTAGAGAAAGAGTTTCTCTTGCAAGAAAACAGTGGGAGTGTCGTCGAGCTTGAGGAGGCTCGAGAGACTCAAATAGACATTAATGAGATACCTGGTGAAGCACAACAGCCGACAACTCATAGTGATGAGCAATCGGCTGGACCTATTGTAACACCACATCTTCGTAGATCTGGTAGAACACGCAATATTCCTGAGAGATATGGATTTCTCGTAAGTGAATCGAGCGGCGTGTTACTCATTGATGATGAGAGCCTACAGTTATGAAGAAGTCTTGACAAGTTGAGAAAGGGATAAGTGGCTTGGTGCCATGAAGTCGGAAATGGATTCCATGTATGAAAACCAAGTTTGGAACTTGGTTGACCCACTGAAGGATAAAGCCTATAGGGTGCAAGTGGGTTTTCAAGAAGAAAACCGACATGGATGGTAATGTGATTACCTATAAGGCTAGATTGGTGGCGAAGGATATCGTCGAAAACAAGGTGTTGATTATGAGAAACCTATTACTTTGTAGCTATCTTAAATCCATTCGGATGCTCACGGCCATAGCGGCTCATTATGATTATGAGATATGGCGGATGGATGTGAAAAGCGGCTTTCCTTAATGGAAACCTGCTCGAGGCGTGTATATGATACAACCGAGGTTTCACATCGGTTGATAAAACCAAGGTATGCAAATTTGCGGCGATCCATTTATGGATTGAAGCAAGCATCCGAGCTGGAATATCCGTTTTGATGAGGCGATCAAAAGTTTGATTTCTCACAAAATCCAGACGAACCTTGTGTGTACAAGAAGGTTAGTGGGAGTGCAGTCGTGTTCCTAGTATTGTATGTCGATGACATACTACTTATAGGAAACGATGTTTCAATCTTACAGTCAGTGAAGGTTTGGTTATCCAAGACATTCTCCATGAAAGACCTGGGAGAAGCAACCTACATCCTCGAAATTAAGATCTATAGAGATAGATCGAAACGGTTGCTTGGTCTTTCGCAGTCTACATATATAGACCGAGTGCTAAAGAGGTTTATCATGTCGGAATCCAAGAAAAGTTTCTTACCCATCAGGCATGGGGTACACCTTTCGAAGTCTATGTGTCCGCGCACAGAAGACGAGAGGATTTGCATGAGTAAGATTCCCTATGCATCCGCAATAGGATCTATCATGTATGCTATGTTATGTACGAGGCCCGATGTATCGTATGCTCACGAGTGTCACGGAGATACTCGATCGATCGAATGGATCATTGGGTGGCTATTAAGACAATCCTTAAGTACTTGAGAAGAACTAAGGATGTGTTCCTAATATATGGAGAAGGGTACATGGTGATACGTGGGTATACGGATGCCAGCTCTAGACAGACAAGGATGATTCCATGTCTTAGTCTGGGAATGTATTCACCTAGAATGGAGGCGCAATAAGTTGGAAAGGTTCCAAGCTTGACACTATAGCGGATTCTGCCACTAAGGCAGAATACGTTGCAGCTTTGGAAGCAGCAAAGGAAGCGGTTTGGATCAAGAAGTTCATCTATGAACTTGATGTGGTCTCATCAATGATCCAAACATGGGCTTCGCCGCTATCATCTTATCAGAGAGATCATAAGTAGGAACGAAATACAAATCGAGAAAATTCCCACTGAAAGGAACTTAATGGATCCCTTGACTAAGGCATTACCTCAAAATAAGTTTGAGGGTCATGTTCGAGCTTATGGTATTGGATACCGTAGCGATTGGCATTAGGCCAAGTGGGAGTCTGTTAGTAATATATGAGAGATGTCCTAAGGCAATCGCCTTATGTATGAACCATTTATATGATAAATGAAGATTCACTATTTGAGTATACATGTTTTATGTATTTGATTGGATCTTAAACTCATTAACTGAATGTCCACGATACGATTCACAGCATGAGAGAATTTGTGATTGGATCACAACTAGTGAGTATCTCTACATGTGTAATTGTGATGTATCGGAATTATCCCTAGTCGATGAATTGATGAATCTGGACACCATCAAGTCTGTTGAGACTAGCACGAGGTATACTCCTTGGTGTATCCAAGCAGCTGATTCTCACTGGCTGGAGACATAGTGATGTCCGGAGTTAATCGTGGATGCTAGTTATGGTAACTAGTTCATTGGAGTGACCGGTAGTAAGACTTCATATGGTTCTCTGCATATATAGATATGTCAATGAAGTTCTTACTGTGGCTTAAGTGCGATGTTCCTTTGACTTGCGGTATTCAAGTCATCTTGATCATGGAGACTTATGCTTTGACATCTTAAGCAAACATCTCCGAGGAGATGTGGACCCGGGATGATTGGGTATAAGTCAAAGTGATTGAAGGTGTTTGAATAGCCTATAAAGGATTCACCACTCCTTGCGAGGAGATGTATACCCATGGCCTCTCGTCGGATTGTTACTAAAGTCTTTGGCCAAAGCATTACATGTTTAGAGTAAAGTACTCTTGATACATGTGGAGTAACTAGAATCCGTGGGGCGAGGAAATGATACTTGGGCTAGGTGTGGCGTGAGTCGACCTAGTGAGGGACACAATAGACCATGTCACGAACCAAGTGGGTATAAGATGAGTGAAGGGAATGGGGCACGATTCATTCGAGTTCTGAAGGGTTTGAGAAATAGTTGGATCAGCAGTTGATCTTTTAGGTTAATTGGGGATCATGATGTACTACTAGGTGCCACTCATGATCGTTCTATAATTAATGGTTAATTATAGACGGCCAACATAAACCGAGAACCTATTTGGTCACACGCACAACGAGTGTAATCCAAAGGATTTAAAACGAGCTTGAGAATGGGATTCTCAGACCGAGAGAAATTATGTTTGGTTGGACCAAACATAAAGCGAGCATGAAATTGTTTCAGTCGCAATGGAAGCGTGGATGGGCCGTGTCTTATGAAGACATAATGGATGGACCAAAATGGTTTGGTTCTAATCCAATGGATGAGAATAAACCAAAGGGTTTGGTTTATATTAAACGAATGAACCAAAGGTTGGTTCGGTTCGTTTTAACTTAAAATAAACCATCATGGTTTGGTTTATTTTAACTTATCCTAATGGAGCGGGTTAACGGGCTTTATGGATATGATCCATTAACCATTAAGAGAATTAGTTCTCTATAAAAGAGGGCTTAAGGGATTGTTAAACCCTAATAATCCAAAAATCAAAACCCTAGCCTCCAAGGAGTTGCCGCCCAACCTGGTTGTGCCGCCCAACCTCCTTGCCGCCCAGCTTGATTGTGCTGCCGTCTAGCTCCTTGCCGGCGTCCAAGCTCCAGCCGGTGAACCTCCGGCGACCCTCCGGTGATCTCCTATAGGTTCGGCATCAAGGTGAGCCTTTTCTCTCCTTGTTTTGGCCGGCGCCTACTCCTCCACCAAGCTGTCCAGTTTTCTGGACAGCTTCTCCTCCTCTCGTCGGAGCGTCGTTTGGACGACGGTTAGTGCTCCGACAGCGGCTAACTTATCGGGGATTTGATCTCCGGTAATCCTCTGAGGTGGAGGACGAAGGATTCGTCAAACGGTTGACGAATACCTCTCCGGAGAAGCGAGTTTTGAGAACTCGTTTTGGATCCGAATTTGGATTCGGATCGTGATCATCTCTCGATCACGTCGTCTTCAACACGAGGCTAGTAACCCGTACGAAGACGGAGCTCGTGACTTAGCGAAGTCATCCCGAGGAGCTCGGCGTGGATACGGATAGAGACGATTCTTACGAGGATCGTTCCGGTTGATGCCGTTCCCGCTACACGTCATACGGAAGGTATAACGTAGTTTAATTTCCTTTTATTGCAAATTTTAATTTACGGTTATGTCTACACTTGTTGTAATAGCATGCGTGTGTTGTGTGTGTTGTAATAAATATATATTTATTATTTTTAATTGCTTCCGCTGTGCTCATGTTTGCGAAACATGATCGAACACACACACGCCGCGGTGCTGGAAACCCAACATGAGAGCATCGAAGTAGTAGTGAAGCGAGGCGACTCCTGCAAATTGTGATAAATGTTCTTCAGGATCGGTTGTGTCATCATATTTATCCACCTAAGGATTTCTAAAATATGAAGGTGGCAGCTCAGAAAGAATGTCAATGGTGAAAGGACTAGGCTCGTAAGTCTCCGGAGCCCTGGTTGACTGACTCTCGCCCTGCTCTTCTCGTCGGATTTGTGTCACTGGTATGGTAGTCTGATGCATCCTCCCCCCTAGCTCATCCCTGGGTAACACCTCGATGTTTGTAGTTGTACGAAGCGGAGGGGGCATCTCCTATTGCTGTCCTCGAGGAGAAGGTTCATCGGAATGAGGATGGAGGTATCCTATCCTTCTCCTATCTTTGGCCAGGGCTTCAAACACGGTTGTGTCTACCATGGTCCTCAACTGCGACGGTAGCAGTGTAATGGGATTCTCCTCAACAGAGGAGGCTATTGGATATTGCATCTCAATGTCTTGCTCAGTAGTTTCCCACAGACGATGCCAACTGATGCGGTCGTAGACAGATTTTCTCACCTTCTTTCGAGGCGAAGATGCGCGCAGGAAGCTTGGGGTTCTCTCCCGGTCACAACAGTAATAGAACACCAATAGAAAACGCTAACAACCAAAGCAAAGAACACAGACACAGAGTTTTATGTGGTTCGGAATGAGGATTCCTACCCCATGGGGTGAGCTCTCTCACGAGCTACAGTGCCAAAGCACTTTCACTACGAACTTCCTCCTTCGTGGAAAAACCTTCCATAGGCGGAGGGAAAAAACCTCTTACAATTAGCTCAGTGTACAAAGATTGAAAGAAAATGGAGCTCACTACTCTCCCCATCTCATTCTTCCTTTCTTCTTCTTCCTCTCCGGCGATGTGGTTGCTCTCCTCCTCGGATGTGCCTTTGTCTCTCACTTTTGGAAGTTGCGGGGATCCCCCCTCCTCTCGCCCCTCTTCCTGCCTCTTATCCTCCTCCTCTTTCCTGGCCAGCTAGCACGTAACAAACACCTTCCATCACCGTACACATGGCCACCTTGCTTATCTGGAGAATTATTCTGTTATAGAAATGGAGAGTGGAGACTCCTCTGAATATTATGTAGAGTCCTAATCTGTTATGTAACAAACTCTCACAAACATTTCGAGAAATATTCTAACCTTTCCTTTTCACCGGCTTTCCCTTCATAAAGCTAGCCTAAACGTACGCCTAGGCTTAGTAGAGCTCTTAGACTCCCTACCTCAGACTTCCGATGATAGTCTGAGCCAACTCATATACCCCCATACAAAACCAATCTCCAGACCTGTTCTACCGAGCCAATTTCCTTGACCTACCTTACCGAGCCATTTTTGCCCAGACCTACTCTAAGACCATTCCCCGGACCTACTTTCTTGAACGATTCGCTCAAACCTATTCATTGAACAGTTCCTCGATTCGAAGATCTTATACGGTTCTTTCATTTCAATTGCAAAAAAAAGATAGCAGAAGTATCTATGAACTAAGGTGAGCCAAGAGAGGTTGAACTAAACAACACATGTTGTGTTGTATTGAACTAAGCTATGAGTGGAGTTGCATCAAGATTGGAGTGTGTCTGAATTTATTTTGGAATGATCTACATTGAGCTAAGTTGAGAGTTGAACTAAACTTGGTGTGTATAGGAAAACTTTGTTAATTCATTATTGTGACCTTGGCAAATCTCCATGGGTGACAGAGAATAATAGAGAACTTATCTCATGACCTAGGCAAACCTTTGAGCCCGATGAGAGAATAATGAAGAACTTAATCTTGCAACCTAGGTAAACCTCTAAAGTTGGGGAGATAATACAAAACTTGATTCCATAACTCGGGTAGACCTTTGAAGTCATAGAGAGAATAATAGAGAACTTGATCTCGTGATATAGGCAAAGCTTTGAGGTCAGAGAGAGAAAACTAGATAACTCGATCCTATGATATGGGCAAATTCTTAAGTTGATGAGAGAATAAAACTCAATCTAGTGACTTGGGTAAAATCTTTGAAGTTAGGAAGAGAAAAATAGAGAACTTGATTCCATGACACAGGTCAACATCTAAGGTCGAAGAGAAACTAATAAAGAATTCAATCTTTCAACCTGGGATAATCTTTGAAGTATGAGAGAAAATAATAGAAAATTCAATTCCATGACTTAGTCAGACCTTTAAGGTTAGAAAGATAATAAAAGAGAATTTAATCCTATAGTTTTATTATACTTCTTAGGGCGGAGAGAGAAAAATAGAAAACTCAACCCTACGACCTATGTAGACCTCAAAGGTCAAGAAGAAAATAATCAAAACTTGATCCTATCAACCTTGTAAGATATCGAATAAAATAAAATAATAATAAAATAATACTTATTAATTAGAAAAATATCCTATGGAATTTTTCAGATATTTTTAGAAATTTATTTGGATTTAAATGGAATTTCTATTAACATATGGGAAAAGATTTAATTATCTAGTTAATGGATTAATGGGTTTAATTAACCCTATGTTTTAAATACCTAAACATATGTTTCATTTTTTGGTTTCTGTTTCCCTTCACACCGTAACTTTTTCCCCCTCTCCCGATTTTTAACGTCGAAACTTTCTTTCTTCTTCATTCCCGACCACGTTCGCTCATCTCCTCCCACTCCCGATCACACCGCACGAGGCGCTCTTTCACCTGCTTTCTGCAGTGTCGCCAAGAAGTCAATGCCGACTACCATTGGTGCCGCCCCTGCACACGATGACAACTTGGCCACTCCTTCGTGCGACAACTCCTTTCACTCACCGCACGATCCTCTTGCTCTTCTCCGAAATGACGTGGCCAGCCTTTCCCCTCCTCTGCAAGCGACAGCTGGCCACCCCTCGCCGGTGCCCGCGGACAAGCTAGAGCAGCGAGGAAGCCACAAAGGAGTATCGTCAGCGACATCCAGGCACCCTATTTACGGGAGTCGCAACCTCTACGAGCAAGTACACAGCGGGATTTAGGTAGTAGTGGATTTCTACCGACGAAAAGGGTGATTGGGGAGAAACTGAATTTTTTATATATCTCTCATTTCCCCCCTCTTTTTCTTCTGTCCAGTGTATTGATATGGATTGTAATCGTTGAATGAACGTGGGTGCGTTGTTGAGTTCATATGGGTTATAGCAGGGTGGATTGGAGCGGTGGCAGTTTGACAGTTGAGTAGGTTGGATGGAGGATGGCTGAGCCATGGGTTTCGGTTGGAGGGTCAAAACTTTGTGTCTTGGTTGAGTGAGATGTGGCTGTGAAGGTGAGTGTGTGAGCTGTAGATGAGCTGTAAGGGTTGTGATCGCGGTGAATGGGTCTGAGGGGCTTTGAGGGTTGTTCTGGTAAACAGAGCAATCTATGAAGGGGTCAGTGGTAGTGTGGATCGAGGTGGGGGTTAAATCTTGAAGTAAGAAGGTATTGATATATGTTCTGGTTGGTTAAGATGGTTGTGAAGTCCTGTTTGGGGTTGTGAACAATAGTGAATGGTTGTGCAGTCGTATTACGAGTGTTGAGAGCAGGGAACCTCGATTCAGTAAAGAGAGTTGTGGATGGTAAGGTAAGCTCAATTGAGGATGAATTGGGTGATTGGGGATTATAATTCGGATTCGATAAGGATATAAATATAAAGATGATGTAGGAGTTAATTCAGTTGTAGTTGTATGCTTGCACTTAATCGTAATTGATGATGTTTGTAGGACGTGGATACGAAACAGGTCCACGGACGTAAAGACAGTTGGTATTCTTTATAGCAAGCGGGTATCTTTGACTTATCTTCTTTTAAATATTGTCATATTGCTGTGCATCGTTTACTATAGCTAGTAATAATTTTCTATGCTTTTAACTGTCCTGGTATGTCACTACCTAGTATGTGTTGTAGCCTTTTCATATGCTTATTATATTGATGTTCTGTCACTTTGATACTTGTCATTTGTTTATTTAGCACTAGAGTAGTGACATACCTTATATACTGGGCATTGAATGAATAATGGATATACTTCACATGTGTACTTATACTTATGTACTTATGTTATTTGATATGAGCTCCTATTGGTACATACTAAAGGTAGTCATGGATTGATAGGTGTATCGTGCATTAGTGACATGTACCATCTTGCATTATTGCATGATTGGCGATCATCGACTCCTCGGTAGGAGGTGATACTACTTAGTAGTTGAGCCCATCATCAGTTACATTATCTACACACACAACCACTCGTTGGTTAGTGGTATTTCAGGTGTGTGCACGTAGTTGCTCTGTCAGGGCTCCACGGTGGTCGCTCAGGTTATTGGAATTGCGACGTGGTAGCAGACAGGGATCCCTCCTTTGTCGTGAGACAAGGAGATGAGACGAGGTAATGTCCCCCATAAACATACATAGGGTAGAAGGGTGATACTCCGCCAGCATCCTGTCCACTTGGTCACATAGGTGTAGTGACGGCAGAGTGCACAGTTGTCACAGCCCTACCCACTAGGGCGGCACACATGACATGTCGGCGGCTTGACTGGCGTCAGGGGTGACACAGGTCATTACATCATGTGCATACGCTTTTACTATATGCATTGCTTGTTGCATTTTTGGTTGTTGCATATGATTGGCATGCACATACAGGAGGTATTATTTAGTTTATTTTGGTGATTCTACATTTGCTTGTATGGATGTATCTTATGTCAGCTTAGGTAATTCTGGTATGTACAGTTTCAGATATGTATAAGTATTTGTTTGTTTATTGTCGAGAAATTGTACCAGTATGATTATTATTTCTACTTATAGTTTACTATGCATGACTATTGGATATCCGCTAAGTTTTACTCACTTCGTTGATATCTATTTCATTTCAGAATGAAGCCTTCCCGAGGGTCCAGTTGTCAGTCCCTTGATCTGACGACTCCATTATTTCCTTTTCAGTTTTCCGCATTTTTATCATTAGTACTCTATGTTTTAAACTTGTAGTATTTTATACTCATGGTTGTTTTGTTTGTACTTGATTATGTCCTTATGGACTTTTTGTTCGATTTGTTTTGGTTATGTGTGTGGTTGTGTATTCCTGCTCAGATGGCAGAAGAGGTAAGTCTAGAACTGTTAGGCTTTGTATGTACTTTGATTGTTGGCCTGAGGCCATATATTATATGCATTGTGGTTTTATGTTTTGGCCATGTTGGCTGATGTATAGTGGGTCGTGTGGGCCTTGTATACAGATTTCAATTGTCCGCAGTATAGGGGATGTGCTGTCCAATTTTCGTCAGACAAGTACCCCCTCTCA
This sequence comes from Wurfbainia villosa, assembly GCA_025175895.1. Taxonomy (NCBI): domain Eukaryota; kingdom Viridiplantae; phylum Streptophyta; class Magnoliopsida; order Zingiberales; family Zingiberaceae; genus Wurfbainia; species Wurfbainia villosa. Next base: position 17,648,070 of record CM046006.1, on the reverse strand, counting down.
GGGCATGACAATTTATTTGGTATCAGAGCCTAGGTTTGGAGTTCCTATGGGTTTTTGGGTTTTCAGAGTTCGCCACGTTTGGCAGGTCAACTTGTGCATTTTTGAATTTTTATGAATTTTCGTCGATTTGGCGTTTCGGACATTTTGGAGTCATATTTCAACAAGATCGTATTGGGGACTTGGCGACGACAGGACATCTCTAGATGGAAAACAAGTGAAATTATTGATTTTTTATCTGTAGTAATACTTGGGTAATAATTTAGTAGATATGAAATGAGGTGGGCGTGTTCTCGCACGAGGCGTGTGTCGGGTAGCTACACAAGAGGACAGTGATATCTCTGGCTATGGAGTTGCCAGAAAGGTCTACGGAGAATGAGCCTGTTGATCAGGGTCAGACTTCACATGGTGTTGCGGGTGTATTGGGCCTTCAGTCCCCAACGGTTCCTCCTCGAGAGAAATTGGTAGACTACCTACCCTTAGGTCACAAAGATTGATGGTATCTCTGCCCTCTAGGGATAAATTAGAAGTCACTCAGGAGGTTAGAGGGTGCCCATTAGATTTCGGCAGCGTTATACTCCCGATAGATTTGTTGGTTCTCGACATGATCGAATTCGACATCATACTTGGCATGGATTGGCTAACAGCGTGTCATGCCACTGTGGATTGCTAGACGAGGGTGGTTACATTCCATCCTCCTAACCAACCCTCGTGGGATTTCACTGGCACCAGAAACGATGGTATATCGACCGTTTCTACGATACAAGCTCAGAAGCTTTTATCACACGACTGTCAGGGTTTTCTATTGTCATTGATCAATGTGGAGGACAGTGGTGACTCTCAAATATCGGACATTCCTATCGTCTGAGAATATCTAGATGTCTTTCCAGAGAAGTTACCGGGTCTGCCTCTCAGAAGGCAAGTGGAGTTCACAATTGAGTTAATTCCGAGGACGGCGCCGGCATCGAAAGCTCCTTATCGTATGGCCCCAAAAGAGTGGGACGAGCTAAAGGTCCAGCTTCAACAACTTTTTGACAGAGGTTTTGTCCACCCTAGTGTATCTCCCTGGGGTTCTCCGGTTCTCTTCGTAAAGAAGAAAGACGGTTCGATAAGATTATGCATCGACTATAGGAAGTTGAACGTCGTCACCATCAAGAATAAATATCCCTTGTCACGTATTGAGGACTTGTTTGATCAGCTCAAAGGTACGTCAATGTATTCTAAGATTGATCTGCGGTCTAGATATCATCAGCTAAGGGTCAGAGATTCGGACGTTCAGAAGATAGCGTTCCATACTAGATATGGGCACTATGAGTTTTTGGTAATGTCATTTGGGCTTACCAATGTTCCGGCAGTATTCATGGACTTGATGAACTATGAATTTATGGATTTCCTAGATCGGTTCGTCATTGTCTTTATTGATGACATTCTGGTCTATTCCCATTCCGAAGAGGAACACGCACAACATCTTCGCATTGTCCTGGATAGGCTGCGATAGAAGCAACTATATGCGAAGTTCAATAAATGCACGTTCTGATTACCCTCAGTCGATTTTCTGGGACACATGGTTTCTAGCAAAGGCATTTCAGTTGACCTCCCAAAAGATCGAGGCTGTCACCATTTGGGAGAAGCTGAAATTGATTCAGAAGGTTCACAGTTTCTTGGGCTTAGTCGGATATTATAGACGATTCGTTGAGGATTTCTCAAGCATTGCTATGTCGTTGACACGCCTTACCAAGAAGGGTGTGAAGTTCACGTGGTCAGAGGCCTGCGAAACCAGCTTTCAGAAGTTGAAGAAGAGATTGGTGTCAGCACCGACTCTAGTATTTCCATCAGGCGACGATGGTTTTATCCTTTATACCGATGTGTCTCTCCAGGTTTTAGGCGCAGTACTGATGCAGCACGGCAGGGTGGTCTCTTATGCTTCTCGTCAGTTGAAGGAGCATGAGAAAAACTACCCAGTATATGATCTAGAGTTAGCTGCTATTATCTAAGCCTTGAAGATTTGGAGGCATCATCTGTATGGTGTTACATTTGAGATTCTCACTGATCATAAGAGTCTCAAATATCTATTTACACAAAAGGAACTCAATCTCCGACAGAGGAGATGGATAGAGTTCTTGAAGGATTAGGACTGTACCATTAGCTACCACCGAAAGGAACCTAGATTATTGAGATAAATGCTTAGAAGGTATATATTGGTTCTTTGACTCTCTAGATTTTAGTGCATTGTGATATGATTACGTTGCTTACGTGGTTTATAGTATATTTGCACTTGATGCTCTATTTAGTATTGTCTGGACTTCGTACTGACATGACCCCTTTAGTTATACCTTAATTAATTTCAGTCATAGATTTCTATTAGTATGTGTTTGCTATTATTATTGGACATCATGGTTAAATGCTTATTTGGTTATGTATTGTCGCGGTTGATACTACGATTAAGACTAGTAGATAGTATAATTTAGATGAGGTCATGTCATAGGAGCGGATCTCAGGAATAAAACAACATTAGTGGAACCCTAGGCATAATAACCTCAACGTACTTATTTGTAGATCGATGATCTTGATCGATTTTGATAGACGTTCTATGCTAGATGTATTAGATAACCCTAGGCTTAACACCCTAGGATAATCGACTGCCTGTTGGTGCAGTGGGCACCAAAGTCGAACCGATATTTTGATTATGGCAAAAGGCTCAATAGTTAAGAGTATATTTGTTATCTTACGAGCTCAATTAAGTGTGCAGAAATGCTAAAGTTGAGCGGAAGGTCTGCGACACCCGGTGGGAACCGAGGTGGTCGGGCAACGCCAGAGGGATTTCGGAGGAAGCCGAGGTACTCGGGTGAAGACCGGAAGCGAGGCTACAAGGTAAGCTCGTGTGAAAGCGAAGCAAGGACGTTAAGCGTAGATCCGACCCAATACCTCCAATGGAAGGTCTAGGTCGAGATCAGTTGGTTAGAACCATCGTACTTTATATTTTAAGCTAACTTGTATCGATTAAAACCCTTTGACTACGTCTACTACCAACTGGTCTAGTTCCTCGAGAAGAGCTCGAATTTCAAGGGGTGAATTTGGACTTGACTCGTGTTTTGGTACAAAGGGTGATGTGGCATCAAGGTGGACATCCAAACCATCACCAAGCTTGGACCCCCAAAATTAGGTGATGTGGCATCAAGGTGGACATCCAAACCATCATCAAGTTGGACGCCCAAAATGAGGTGAGTTGGCACAAGATGGTTGGCAAACCACCATCAAACTTGGACGCCCAAAATGAGGAGAGTTGGCACAAGATGGTTGGCTCCCATGATGTGGCACAAGTTGGATGGCTCCAACAAGTTGGCGTGAAGGCCTCCTTGAGGTGGCACAAGGTGGTTGGATGAGCACCTCATCCTTGAGTTGTGGCACAAGGTGGTTGGATGAAGCACCTCATCCTTGAGTTGGCGCAAAGGATGTGGATGAGCAAGACTTGGGGGATAAGAACCTCACCTTGGACACTACCTATGTCTAAATTCATAGATCAATATCCATAAATAGACATGTTCACGCCAAGCAAAAAATAGAAGAAATCAAGAGCTCTCAACACGCCGTCGTAACGCCGCTACTACTACTCACATTTGCTACGACGAAGTGCCGCCGACAACGAAAGCTACATCTTCTACTTATAAGAGTTGTCGGTATATTTATTTAAGTTCTACTTCTTTAAATTGTCTTTGTGCTTTAATCGTAACAAGGAAAGGGGGAGTGTCCCTTTGCCTTGATTTCTTTTTGTGATCGTTGCTCCTACTTCCAACGAGGAGGAGTGGTTTTAGTGAATTGCCCTCCGTACGTGATCAAGGATCACTAGGGCCGTGGATTAGCAATCGAAAGATTGTGAACCACGTAAAAATATCTTGTCTACTTTATATTTCCGCTGTGCACTCTCTACTTGCTTTTTACTTATTGCAAAAGTTTTTTTTTAACGACACCGTATCGCTATTCACCCCCCCCCCTCTAGCGACACTTTCGATCCAACAATTGGTATCAGAGCCGGGGGCGCTAAGATTCGGTGAAACCACCAATCTAGCTTTGTTTTTCTTTTTTTCACAGATTTTTTATTTATTTATTTCTGTTTTCGTATAATTATTTCACTTGCTTATCTTCTCCTACATATAGAATTGCATTAGAGGCTTTAGGATCCGGATAAGGTTGTCCTTCGGGTTAGATCCGAGTAAGGTTGTCCTCGGAACTTCAACGACATTCGCCTTTGAAAGTTTATTTCTTTTTGCAAGTTACATTTTATATATATTTTTACTTCTGCACTACTAATCCAAGGCGAAAGTCTTGGAATATTCTTTCGTGTGTGTTTTGCAAGATTCTTTTAAATCGTTCTTCTTCTTGTTTTTAAATGGCCCATCTCGAAGGGTTTAGCACGCCCGACCCCGTTTTACAACGGTAATGACTTTCGTTATTGGAAGGGTCGGATGGAATGCTTTCTTAAAACCCCAAATCGAGATGTGGATCGTAATCAAACGGTTTCACACTTCCTATTAATGAAGATGGTGAATCTTTGGGTTACGATCAATGGTCAAATTCCATGAAAAACAAGTAGAAGCCGATGCCAAGGCAACTCAAATCTTGCAATGTGGGTTGTCAAGGAAGAGCTCAACCGCGTCGGCCCCTTCATTAGTGCAAAGGACTTATGGACCAAGCTAGTGGAACTACGAAGGCACCGCGACACGAAGGTATGTAAAGAGATTTACTTTTAAATATATTGTATAACTTGAAAATGCAGGAAAACGAGACCGCAACTCAACTACTTGCTCGTATCCATGACTTCGTCAACCATCTCCATGCCATCGGACAAAAGGTCGAGAATCGCGACCTTATCAGGTATTCTCTTAACTCGTTTCCTAGGACCACCTTGTGGGCATCCATGGTCGATGCCTACAAGGTCTCCAAGGACCTTTCTAAAATTAGGTTAGGCAATTGTTTTGAACTTGAATTACATGAGCAAACTAACGTGGTCGGTAGAGAAGAGTATTGCGTTAGTTGCGAGGTTCCAAGAAGAAGAAGCCGCAAGCAAGCCACCCCGAAGGAAGAAGGCGAGTCGAATCGGAAGTAGACTCGAAATAGAATCCGAACTAGTCAATCTAGTTAGGAAGATGATCAGAGAGGCAGCGACCAACAACTCAAGGTAAGCCTAAACCTAATTCAAATACTTCTAATTTTAGATGCTATGAGTGCAGCGAGTTCGGTCACATCAAGTCCGAGTGCCCAAAGCTAAAGAATAGCATCAAAGACCAAGCGCTAAGCGCTACTTGGGAGGAGTTATCGGAGGAAGAAGGCGATATCCAAGCTCTAATGGCCAGAGGGCCGAGCACGACTCGAACCAGAAGAAGAGTCAAGTCGAATCCGATGATGAGCTTCCATTCAAGACAAGCCACGGATCCGTATCCGGTTCAAAAGAATCATTAAGGGTAAGTCGGTCGTTACTTAATACTTTGTATGGTGCAATTAAATTTTAAATAAGAAACTAGCTAAGTCCGAGTCCAAGGTCGAGACCCTAATTGAGGAGGTTAACCTCCTCAAACATGAGGTCTCCCTAACCTCTTCGACTACTTGTATTCAAGAGGAGGACTCAACTCAAGTTGAAAAGCTTGAAGTTGAGAACTCGCTTTTGAAAACACAAGTCGAAGACCTTAGGAACTGCGTTGGAAAGGTTCACTTTGGGATCCAAGGGACTTGACCTCTTACTTGGATCACAAAGGGCCGTGTACAACAAGGCCGGACTCGGGTTTAACTCAAATACAACCAATAAGTCATATATGTCTATAGTAAACCAACATAAGAAAAATGTCCAAGCATGGGTCCCTAAGATCACTTTGATTTCAACTTTAGGATCTAACATGTATTGGGTTCCCAAGGACCAAATTCACTATGTGAATAGACCCACTCGATTCAATGGTCCAGGGGGAGCCAATACAAAATGTATTTTTGTTAAGTCTTAGAAATTGCATGCTTAGTTTTTCCTTTATTTTTAGAATGGTTAGATAGGACTCATAATCAACTAAAATCCTCTGAAAAGATTGAGCCTCGGGAGCCTCTTTTCAAAAATAACTAGTTAGACCAAGATGTAGTCTCAAGTAAGTCGAGTTATCAATTTCTTGAAATTAGCTTTGTCTAAGGAAGTGTGGTCGTTGTTCGATCAAAGAAGGCCTCTGTGCCTCGCCACGACACGGAAGCTAATCTCTTGAAAAGATTACTTGATGAGCTTAGACTAAATCGAATCTAACCTAATGTTGGTTAATTTAAATTCATTAAAATTAATCAAGTAAAATTGAAAGTCATCTCACAATAACACATAGGAATAACATGTTTTGATCATGTAGATATTGGTGAGATGATTTAGGTTTAAAAACTTACAAACAACCCTTTAGTAATTCCAATATCCGATCCAACTACCTTATATGTAGGATCAATGGATGTTGGACAGTGGTTGCTCCCGACACATGACCGGGGATCAACTCAAATTTTGATTACGATTCAAGCGACAAGGATCGGTGAGCCTTGAAATAACGGCAAGCTCAAAATCATCGGATCAGGTGATATTGAGCTCAACTCTAACTTTACAATTCAAAATGTCTTATTAGTAGAAAACCTTCAATATAATTTACTTAGTGTAAGCCAATTGTGTGATAACAATTATAAGGTCATATTTCTAGAAAATGAATGCGTAATCAAGATAAATGCAACATCTAAAATAATACTTAAAGGAACTAGGAATAGCAACATCTACACAATAAATTTACCAACTCCTCAACCAAGTGTCTTATGACACAGAAGAGGAATCTTGGTTATGGCAGAAGACTGGACACTGCACTCCAAGAGCCCACACAAGATGAGTCGAGTGGCTTGGTTATAGGTTTGCCTAAACTAAACAACTTGGATAATAAAATATGTAATGCTTGTCAACAAGGTAAACAATCTAGGACACAACATCAATTAACTAATCAAGAACGAACCAAAAGTGTTCTTGAGCTCCTACACATGGATCTATTTGATTCACATGGAGCTAAGTCACTCAATGGTAGTCAATTTTGCTTAGTCATAATTGACGACTATTCTAGATTTACTTGGGTTAGGTTTATCAAACATAAAAATGATACCCTAGACCAACTAATCAATCTTTGTAGGTTAATCAAAATCAAAAGAACCTTAAGATTAAAAGACTTAGAAGCGATCATGGTGGTGAATTCAAAACCACAGGTTTACTGATTTGAACCTAAACGGATACCACCATGAGTTTTCATGTCCTAGAACCCCACAACAAAATGGGTTAGTCGAACGGAAAAATAGAACCCTACAAGAAGCCGCTAGGACAATGTTAAACGAGTATAACCTACCCGATAGATTTTCAGAGGCCGCTAGTACGGCTTGCTATGTCCAAAATAGGATCCTTATGGTAAAGAGGCACCAAAAGTCCTCGTGACGATTTATCACGATAAAATACCGAACATCAAATACTTTAGGTATTTGGATGCAAGGTACATATCTTAAACACTAAGGATTACCTAGGGAAATTCAAATCCAAAACCTCATCGAACCTTTCTAGGATACTCAACCACCAAGAGAGCTTATAGGGTATACAATCACGACACTCTTAGAGTCGAAGAAACCATTAATATAGTTTTCGACGAAGGACACGAACCCGCTCAATCCTTAACAAAACCAACTAGCAAATCAACTTATAGCAAACCCGACTCGATCTTGAACTTGAATCTCGCCCTAACCCAAGTCATCCTATCGACCAAGTGATAGATGACCCTAACCCAAGTCATCCTATCAATCAAGTTATAGGTGATCCAAATTTAGGGTTCGAACTAGAGCTTCATATAAACATTAGTCAAATCTCGTTAATTTCCAAAATCGAACCCAAAACTATTGAACAAGCACTTCTTGATCCCGATCGGATTATTGCTATGCAAGAAGAGCTAGCTCAATTCACTAGAAATGAAGTCCGGGAATTAGTACCACCACCTAAAGAAAAATCAATTATTGGAACAAGGTGGGTATTTCGAAATAAACTTGATGATAAAGGTGAAGTAGTTAGAAATAAAGCTAGGTTAGTCGCAAAAGGGTTTAGTCAAGTCGAAGGTTTAGATTACGATGAGACCTACGCCTCGTAGCAAGACTAGAGTCCATCCGAATGTTGTTAGCATATCGCACATCGAGGTTTTAAATTGTTTCAAATGGATGTCAAGTCAGCATTTTTGAATGGATACATTAAGGAAGAAGTTTACGCTACCAACCTCCGGATTCAAAATCTAGATAAACTGACCATGTCCTTAGACTTAAGAAAGCCCTATATGGACTCAAACAAGCCCCAAGAGCTTGGTACGAAAGGCTTTCGATCTATCTTAAGTCCAAAGGATTCAACCAAGGTTTAGTCGACCCAACCTTATTCGTAAAAACCGTAGGAAAAGAAATCTTTATAGCCCAAATCTATGTAGATGATATAATTTTTGGAACTACCAACTCGATACTGCTAAACGAATTCATCTCACTTATGGAAAGTGAATTTGAAATGAATTTAGTAGGAGAGTTAAGTTTCTTCTTAGGTTTACAAATTAAACAAACTAAAGATGGAATATATTTACATCAACAAAAATATACTAAGGACTTAATAAATCGATTTGGAATGCAAGATGCTAAAATAATTAATACACCTATAGCAACTAATGTTAATATAAACGAAGATGTAGAAGGAAAACCCGTTGACCTAAAATACTATAGGAGCGCAATAGGAAGTCTCCTATACTTAACCGCGAGCCGACCCGACATTTTATTCGCGGTAAGTATGCGCAAGGTTACAAACTGCGCAAGGAGTCTCACCTAACCCTAGTCAGCGTATCCTTAGATATCTAAAGGGCACGCTAAACGTAGGTATTTGGTACCCTAGATCTACCGAGTTTAATCTAATCGCCATCCGACTCGACTATGCGGTAGTAAACTCGATAGAAAGAGCACGAGTGGTTGTCAAATCCCCGAGTCTAGTGAGTTGGTGCAGAGGGAAGCGATTGCGTTGCCTTATCTACCACCGGCCGAATACGTTGCGATGGGTGAGTGTGTCTCTCGGCTCTGTGGATGAAGCACACTCTCCAAGACTTTAGCTTAATCTTTAACAACATTAAAACCTACATAGATAACATTAGTTCAATTAACTTAACTAAAAATCCAATATGTCATTCTAGGACAAAACATATAGAAGTTAAACACCACTTCATTAGGGAACATGTAACTAATGGAACTATACAACTAGAGTATGTTGAGTCCAAATCAAACCTAGCGGACATCTTCACCAAACCACTACCCGAAGCCGAATTTAGTTTATTAAGACGAAAGTTAGGTATGTGCGTAATAGAGTAGGATTTAAATTTTTCTATATATGTACTCTATTTTTGCTTCTTTTTATGAAATTAGCCTAAGTCTTACCTTAGAAATCATATACCTATAGATTTAAGGAGCCAACACATCTCACAACACATAGGACTAATGTGTTTGTGTACTTAGCCACGTAGACGGGCGTGAGATGTTAGGACCTTACTCCTGGTTCCAGATGTAGATTCAGTGCATCGATATGAACCATGGAGTATAATTATTTAAAATTAATCAACTCCTTCAAGACTTATTGATCATTCTATATCAATCAAGTCCAACCGGAGTTGTACATTTTAGATGAACATATTTTCAAGCTTATTATTATTTTTTTTAAAAAAAAAAAATATATATATATATATATATATATATATATATTGGGAACTTGCTTGGACTTACAAACCCTAAAATATATTTACAAACTTTTTTGAGTTAAGGCAAAAGGGGGAGAAAGTCACAAAAGTAACCAAAATTAACCAAACTTACAGGGGAAGAAAGTAAACAAAATTATTACCTTTTATATTAAGTAATTCCGATTACTTAAGCAACTATTAAGGGGGAGTAAAAATTATTTTTCAAGAACTCACCTTCGGTCAAGGGGGAGGTTACCTCAAAGGGGAGAACTTGAAACAATAATATTTCTCATTCATATTTAATCATTATGCTAGCTCATTCATATTTAATCTTTATGCTAGCTCATTCATGCTTAATCATTATGCTAGCTTAATTTTTCCTTAACTTTGTGTCGGTTTGCCATGAATCAAAGGGAGATTGTTGGTGCGGTGGGCACCAAAGTCGAACCGATATTTTGATTATGGCAAAGGCTCAATAGTTAAGAGTATATTTGTTATCTTACGAGCTCGATTAAGTGTGCGAAATGCTAAAGTTGAGCGGAAGGTCTGCGACACCCGGTGGGAACCGAGGTGGTCGAAGCCTTGAGAGGATTCGGAGGAAGCGAGGTACTCGGGTGAAGGCGGAAGCGAGCTACAAAATGCTTCGTGTGAAAGCGAAGCAAGGGCGTTAAGCGTAGATCAGGCCCAATACCTCCAATGGAAGGTCTAGGTCGAGATCGGTTAGTTAGAACCATCGTACTTTATATTTTAAGCTAACTTGTCGCAGTCAAAACCCTTTGACGATCGTCTACTACGATCAGCTGCTGGTCTAGTTCGACCTCGAGAAGAGCTCGAATTTCAAGGGGTGAATTTGGACTTGACTCGTGTTTTGGTACAAAGGGTGATGTGGCATCAAGGTGGACATCAAACCATCACCAAGCTTGGACCCCAAAATTAGGTGATGTGGCATCAAGGTGGACATCAAACCATCATCAAGTTGGGCGCCCAAAATGAGGTGAGTTGGCACAAGATGGTTGGCAAACCACCATCAAGCTTGGGCGCCCAAAATGAGGAGAGTTGGCACAAGATGGTTGGCTCCCATGATGTGGCACAAGTTGGATGGCTCCAACAAGTTGGCGTGAAGGCCTCCTTGAGGTGGCACAAGGTGGTTGGATGAGCACCTCATCCTTGAGTTGTGGCACAAGGTGGTTGGATGAAGCACCTCATCCTTGAGTTGGCGCAAAGGATGTGGATGAGCAAGACTTGGGGGATAAGAACCTCACCTTGGACACTACCTATGTCTAAATTCATAGATCAATATCCATAAATAGACATGTTCACGCCAAGCAAAAGATAGAAGAAATCAAGAGCTCTCAACACGCGTGTAAATAGCGCCGCTACTACTACTCACATTTGCTCTGACGAAGTGCGCGACGAAAGCTACATCTTCTACTTATAAGAGTTGTCGGTATATTTATTTAAGTTCTACTTCTTTAAATTGTCTTTGTGCTTTAATCGTAACAAGGAAAGGGGGAGTGTCCCTTTGCCTTGATTTCTTTTTGTGATCGTTGCTCCTACTTCCAACGAGGAGGAGTGGTTTTAGTGAATTGCCCTCCGTACGTGATCAAGGATCACTAGGGCCGTGGATTAGCAATCGAAAGATTGTGAACCACGTAAAAATATCTTGTCTACTTTATATTTCCGCTGTGCACTCTCTACTTGCTTTTTACTTATTGCAAAAGTTTTTTTAACGACACCGTATCGCTATTCACCCCCCCCTCTAGCGACACTTTCGATCCAACAATGCCCACGAGGCCTATTCGTGGTAGCATGTTGTTGTGTGCAGTCGATAACTAGATAGTTATACACTCTGATTGCCCATGAGACCTATTCGTGGTAGCATGTTATTGCGTGCAGTCGATAACTAGATAGTTATACACTCTGACTGCCCACGAGACCTATTCGTGGTAGCATGTTATAGCATGCATGATTGAATTGGTAGAAATGATATAATTTAGACTTAACCGTCTCGATGTGTTCATTTGTAGACTTATGATCTTTATCGGCCTTGATAAGCGTTTATGTTAGAAGGGTTGGAACCCTAGGCTTAACCACCTGGGGAAAGCCAATGTGGTTGCTGATGCACTTAGCCGGAAGTCCCAAGGGACTTTAGCTTGCTACCGAGTTTTAGTCACGAATTTGATTCAAGGTTTCTCCGAGTTGGGCCTTGAGGAGTAGGGACCGACAGAGCAGGGCATTCTTGTTACCATGGTTGCTCAGTCATATATTAGGATGAGAGTCCGAGAGGCTCAGGCCGATAATCAGCATTTACAGTTCATTGGCAGCCAGATAACCTCTGGATAGTAGACTGAGTTCACTCGAGATTACGAGGGTATTATTTATTTTAGGGCAGATTATGCGTACCTCAGTCTCACCCAGTCATGGAGGAGTTACTTTAGGAGGCTCATCGCTCTTGATTTGTGATTCACCCAGGCAAAACCCGCATGTATCGAGATTTAAGGCGTTTGTATTGGTGGAATGGCATAAAGAAAGACATCGCAGATTTTGTAGCTAGATGTCTAGTTTGTCAATAGGTGAAGGTTGAGCACGAGACCCGGTAGGACTACTTGAGGATTCCTATTCCAGTGGAAGTGGGATCACATTACCATGAATTTTGTGGTGGAGTGCGCTAGGACACGACGAGGTCATGACGCAATTTGGGTAGTCGTTGACCGATTAACCAAATCCGCACACTTCTTAGCGATTCGGAAGACCGACTCTTTGGATCGTTTAGCAGAGTTATATTGTCGAGAGATCATCAGATTGTAGGTGTTCCTTTGAGAATTATATCAGATAGATATCCCCAGTTCACGTCCCGATTCTGGCAGAGTCTGCAGCAGGCCTTAGCCACACAGCTCCGTTTTAGTACAGCGTTCCATCCTCAGACCGATGGACAGTCGGAGCGGACCATTCAGACTTTATAGGACTTGCTGAGATCCTGTGTTATGGATTTCGAGGGCAACTAGGAGGACCACTTGCCGTTAGTGGAATTCGCCTACAACAATAGCTATCATTCGGCTATCCAAATGACATCGTTTGAAGAATTGTATGGTAGGCGATTATGTCGATACCCACCCTCTGGGAGGAGGTTGGGAGGCCCAGTGCTTGGACCCCATAAAGCTCAGCATGAGGCAGAATTAGTCCGTACTATCAGACAAAGGATGGCAGAGGTGCAAGATCATCAGAAGAGTTATGCCGATCGGAGACGGAGATCTCTGGAGTTCTCTATTGGTGACCATGTATTCTTGCGAGTCTCACCCACGAAAGGGGTGACAAGATTTGGTCTCCGTGGTAATCTAGCTCCAAGGTACATTAGTCCTTTCGAGATTTTGGAGAGGATCGGAGACGCATCGCTACTAGCACTAGCACCGTCCTTGGCTAGTATTCATGATGCGTTTCATGTGTCTATGCTGAGGAAGTATGTGTTAGACCCTATACATATTCTATCAGATGTGTCAGGTTCCATTCAACCTGATACTGCTTACGAAGAGGTTCCGGTACGGATTCTGGATCACAAAAAATGACAGTTGCGGAACAAGATTATGTGACTTGTTAAAGTCGAGTGGAGTCACCACACCAATGAGGAGGCTACTTGGGAGCTTGAGGAAAAAATCAGAGCTTAATACCCCCCACCTGTTTACTTAAGGTACGTGAAATATACTTCCAGTACTTGTGCTACTTGAGGGTGCTATCTCTTACTCATTATACATTTGAGTGGGAAATTTGTAGACCAAATTTTTATTAGTGGGGGAGAATGTAAGATATCGAAAAAAATAAAATAATACTTGTTAATTAGGAAAATACCCTATGGAATTTTTTAGATATTTTTAGAAATTTATTTGGATTTAAATGGAATTTATATTAACATATGGGAAAAGATTTAATTATCTAGTTAATGGATTAATGGGTTTAATTAACCCTATGTTTTAAATACCTAAACATAGGTGTCATTTCTTGGTTTCTATTTCCCTTCACGCCGTAACGTTTTCCCCCTCTCTCAATTTTTTCACGTCGAAACCTTCTTTCTTCTTCATTCCCGACCGCGTCCCGCTCGTCTCCTCCCGCTCACAATCGCACACCGCAGCAGGCGCCTGCTGCTCCTGCTCACGACGGCGTCGCCAAGAAGTCATCGCCGACTACGATTGGTGCGGCCCCTGCACGCGATGACAACTTGGCCGCTCCTTCGTGCGACAAATCCTTTCCCTCACCGCACGATCCTCCTGTTCTTCTCCGAAATGACATGACCAACCTTTCCCCTCCTCTGCAAGTGACAGTCGACCACCCCTCGCCGGTGCTCACGGATGAGCAAGAGCAGTGAGGAAGCACAGCTGGGAGTCTGCATCAGCGGCATTCGACACCCTGTTCTGAATGGGAGCCGCAACCTCTGCCAGAGCAAGTACATAAAGCTGGGATTTAGGGTAGCAGTAGATTTCTGTCGATGAACAGGGCAGTTGGGGAGAAACTGATTTTTCGATATATCTCTCGTTTCCCCATCTTTTTCTTCTGCCCAGTGTATTGGTATGGATTGTAATCGTTGAATGAACGTGGGTGCATTATTGAGTTCATATAGATTCTGAGGTGGATTGGAGCGATGTGGTTTGATCAGTTGAGTAGGTTGGACGGAGGATGGCTGAGCCATAGGTTTCGGTTGGAGGGTCAAAACTTTGTGTCTTGGCTGAGTGAGAGGTGGCTGTGAAGGTGAGTTTGTGAGCTGTAGATGAGCTATGAGGGTTGTGATCACGGTGAATGGGTCTGAGGGGCTTTGAGGGTTGTTCCGGTGAACAAAGCAAGCTATGAAGGGGTCGGTGGCAGTGTGGATCGAGGTGGGGGTTAGATCTTGAAGTAAGAAGGGTATTGCTCTGTGTTCTGGTCGATTAAGATGGCTGTGAGGTCCTATTTGGGGTTGTGAACAACGTGAGCAGTTGTGCCTGTATGTCGTAATGCGAGTGTGGTGGGAACAAGTGAGAAGCTGATTCATTAAAGAGAGTTGTGGATGGTAAGGCAAGCTCAATTGAGGATGAATTGGGTGATTGGGGATTATAATTCGTATTTGATAAGGATATAAATATAAAGATGATGTAGTAGTTAATTCGGTTGTAGTTGTATGCTTGCATAATCGTAATTGATGATGTTTGTAGAACGTGGATATGAGACAGGTCCAGGGGCGTAAAGACAGTTGGTATTCTTCATAGCAGGCGAGTATCTTTGACTTATCTTCTTTTTTATATTGTCATATTATTGTGCATCGTTTACTATAGCTAGTAATAGTTTTCTATGCTTTTAACTGTCCTGGTATGTCACTACCTAGTACGTGTTGTAGCCTTTTCATATGCTTATTATATTGATGCTCTGTCACTTTGATACTTGTCATTTGTTTATTTAGCACTAGAGTAGTGGCATACCTTACATATTGGGTATTTTATGAATAATGAATATACTTCACATGTGTACCTAGACTTATGTACTTAGGTTATTTGATATGAGCTCCTATTGGTACATACTATAGGTAGTCATGGATTGATAGGTGTATCGTGCATTAGTGACATGCACCATCTTGCATTATTGCATGACTGGCGATTATCGGCTCCTCGGTAGAAGGTGATACTACTTAGTAGTTGAGCCCATCGTCAGTTAGATTATCTTCTACACACCTGATCACTCGTTGGTTAGTGGTATTTCATGTGTGTGTGTGTGTGTGTGTAGTTGCTCTGTCAGGGCTCTATGGTGGTCACTCAGGTTATTGGTATTGTGATGTGGTAGCAGACAGGGATCCTTCCTTTGTCGTGAGGCGAGGAGATGAGACAAGGTGATGTCGCCTATATACATACATGGGGTAGGAGGGTGATACTCTACCAGCATCATGTCCACTCGGTCACATAGGTGTAGTGATGGCAGAGTGCACAGTTGTCACAGCCCTACCCACTCAGCCGGCACACATGACATGTCAGCGGCTTGACTTGCGTCAGGGGTGACACAGGTCATTATATCATGTGCATACACTTTTACTATATGCATTGCTTGTTGCATTTTTTATTGTTGCATATGATTGTCATGCACATACAGGAGGTATTATATAGTTTGTTTTGGTGATTCTACATTTGCTTGTATGGATGTATCTTATGTCAGCTTAAGTAATTCTGGTATATACAGTTTTAGGTATGTATAAATATTTGTTTGTTTATTGTCGAGAAACTATACCAGCATGATTATTATTGCTATTTATAATTTATTATGCATGACTATTGGATATCCGCTGAGTTTTACTCACTTCGTTTATATCTATTTCATTTCAGGATGAAGCCTTCCCGAGGGTCCAGTTGTCAGTCCCCTGATCTGACGACTCCATTATTTCCTTTTCAGTTTTCCACATTTTTATCATTAGTACTCTATGCTTTAAACTTGTAGTATTTTATACTCGTGGTTGTTTTGGTAGTACTTGATTATGTCCTTATGGACTTTTTGTTCGATTTGTTTTGGTTATGTGTGTAGTTGTGTATTATTTCTCAGATGTCAGAAGAGGTAAGTATAGAACTGTTATGCTTTGTATGAAATTTGTTTTTTTGTATTATGTCATATATTAAATTCATTGTGGTTTTATATTCCGGTCATGTTGGCCGATGTATAGTGGGACTTGTGAGCCTTGTATATAGGTTTCAATTATCCATGATATAGGGAGGTGCTATCAGATTTTAAATCGGACAAGTACCCCCTCTTGGGGCATGACAAACCTAGTAGACCTCTAAAGTTAGGAAAGATAATAGGGAAGTCAATCTTGTGACCTAGGTAGAGCTTTAACGTCGAGGAGAGAATAATAATATTTTTGCATCATAGAAAAGTTCTTATTTTTGAAATCTATTAATCAAATGTTTTGAACAAAAGTGATAA
The DNA here is from genome assembly GCA_025175895.1 of Wurfbainia villosa. Classification (NCBI taxonomy): domain Eukaryota; kingdom Viridiplantae; phylum Streptophyta; class Magnoliopsida; order Zingiberales; family Zingiberaceae; genus Wurfbainia; species Wurfbainia villosa. Next base: position 17,631,379 of record CM046006.1, on the reverse strand, counting down.
ATTATATGGATTCAAAAGCATATCTTAAATTCTCAAATTATGTAAATCAACTCCTCAGAGATGATGTTGATGACTCCTTAAGAGGGATGGCCATCCGTATCCATCCTTCTTAGGCATGCCTCTTGCTTCTCGAGAAGGTGAACCTCATCTATCCCAAGTTTGGTCCCTTCTCTATGTATCAAGCCATGGAGATTGTTGGTGATGCACTTCCTAGCCTTTCTATGATGAGCCCCTCTCTTGGACTAGAAGGGGCCTCATCTAAGATTGAATTGATGTCATGTTCAATCTTTTGACTAAATTGTTGATAATCCTTAGTTATACCCAACCCTGGCCAAGTCCAGTTTGGACCCATAATCGCATCAACGAGTCGGTTACTCACTGACCCGGTTAAATGAACCATAACCATATTTTATGTGCCATAACTCATTGAGTGGTTTGAATCGCTAATTCAACCATTAAATTTTTTTAAATGTTGGAATAGTCAAGATTGACTAAGTTTAAGTTGAATTCGAGTTGAGTTTTGATATTTAAATAATATGTAACCAAGCGATAATTAGCAAAAAGGAGATTGTTGGTCAAGGGTAACCAAACTTGGTTTAATCGTTATAGAGATTATTAAAGAGAGAAGATTGTTGATGCAACTGATCTTACATTGAGATAACCATGATGAATATAGATTTTGATGGAAGATAATTGAGAGAGAAGTCAAATAGGTCAAAGTTAACTAGATACTTAAAACGTTGTGAAGTCCAAGTAGGTTATAATAGACTAGAAGCTTAGCGGTTGAAAATCTAAAAAATAATTGACAAGTGAAAAGCTCAAGTAAGTCAAGAGTGTTGGATGTTAGACAAAGGTGAAAAAAATCCTAACAGATCATGGAAGACCGAATACTAGGTGAGCATAGAAGTTTAAATAGGTCAAGGATGATTAATTATTTAACATTGAAAAAGTCTCATTAGGTTAAGGTTGACTGGATTTTAGGTACGAGAAGAAAAATCCAAACAGTTAGAAGGCAGATATTTGGTGTCAAGAAAGTTTCGATAGGCCATGGGTAATTGAATATTGAGCAGCGAAGTCCGAGAGAGATGAGGCGTCTTTAGGAAAGATGGAATGTCCTAGTATGTCAATGTCGACTTAATATTAGGCAAGGATGATGCCTTAGTAAATAAAAAATAACCTATAATAGTCATACAAGGAAGTATTGGAGACTTAGGGATCAATTGACTTAAGGAAATTCGACATGAATAATGATATCAATAAAATAAATAATAGCAGCCAACTACAACACTTGACTATTGCAACATTAGTTGACTATTGGACATCGTTAATCAATTGACTGGGAATAATATTTTCAATCTTAAAATAGTGTTTTTAGTCCAAAATCAAACAAAACATTTGATAGTAGGCTGGTGTGGGATTATCGATCAATCGATGAACCCAAAATTATAAATCTGGAATTTTTAATAGGTTTAAAATATGATCAATTGACTGATCCTATAATAGGGAATAAAAAGTTTAGAACTCAACTGCAACACTCGACTATTTAGGCAACAGTTGATTGATGGTAAGGAACAATCGACTGTTATAGTCAAATTTGAGTTGGAAAGAGTTGTTCTATAATTGCAATACTTGAATTCAATAGAGAAGTCGATTGATGGATTCTACTATTCGATTTTTTGATAAAACTGAGTCCAAAAGCAACCTTATAAAGAGGATTTCATGGAAAATTTGAGTAGTCAATTCTTGAAGAATTTGGAGGGGAAGTGTTATTGGATTTAAGACCTTTAGGAGGCAAATCCCAAGCAATCAAACAATGAGTAAAACAAAATCATTGTATAAAATGTTGTTTACTTTCATTATATTTGCATTTACATCTTTGTATTCTTGTTGTATTACTTATAAGAACAGATGATTGTAAGAAGTTTTTTCACCTCTAGAAGGTGTCTGAGAAAGTAATATAATGCTCATGCTAGGATTCTAAACTATAGAAAATCGAATGTTCCAAACCATATAAAATTGAGATGTCTCTATGCTTGTTATATTTTTTCCATGTGTATTTGTTTTGTTTCCACTGCATATAACTCTTTATGGATAACTACAAACAAACGACAATCAAGATCGAACATGATCACTATTCACCCTCCTTTAGAACATCAACTGTAATATATCGGAAAAAAAATTAATTAAATTAAAGTTAAAATAATATAATATAATAATAATATAATTTAAACTGAAATAAATAAAATAAATTTATTTATTAAAAGGAAAATTTATTTATTAATATTTATTAGAAAATTTTGAGATAAAATATTATTAGACTGGGCTAAGTAAAATTATTATTAATCATAATATTGATTAATTCAATTAAGCCTAAGGTTATACATAATTAAGCCCTAGGTTAGATTTTTTTATAAAAGCCTAAGTTGGAAAGGGATTTGATCCCATTTTTCCTCCGTTTTCTCTTCTCTCGTTCGTTCTTCTCCTTCCCCTCTTCATCGCCGCTGCTCGAGCTCGCACTGTTGCCCCACCGCTGTCGCCATGTCAATCACTACCCCCATCGTCATCACTCAAGCCTCCCACCGCCCTCTTCTTCTTTCGGTCCGACAACAACAAACATCGCCATCGAATATCATTTGAGAGCTACTTGGAGATCTCGATCTGTGTCGTCTTCCATCGTTGACACCCTGAGTCCGTCGCTATTGCCTTCCCCATCTCAATTGACTTGCGATCCCAGCATTGTTGGTGCTGCCCTCTCGCTGGTGTGCCATCTCTGTCACCACCGATCCCTCTGCTTGTGTGTCACTGCCAATCGACGCGAGCCCCATGTCATATAGTCGTGAGTCCAACCACGACATCAAGCCATCCTTTCACTGACCTCTACCTCATGTGCGATACCATCATCAATTTCCATCGCAAGGATGCAGCGCCACCTGATTTCTATTGATTTCCTCCAGGCTAGTTGCTGTCGACCTCTCCAGATCGCACATCGTATTGGTGGTTCAAGGGCGAACCTGCAGATCATTACACACCAAATTTGGGTAATAGCTGGGTAGATCTTGTTGTTTGTAGTGGATTGAAGTTTGGAGATGGATGGGTAGGAGGATTATGTTGTTGTTGTTGCCAGCGGAGAAGGAGAAGTGATCAGCAGCGAATGTGTTCTTCGGATAGGTTGTGGATGATTGAATTTGGCTAGGTGTTGAAGGCAATCTGAGTAGGAGATGTTTCAACTTGATTGATATAGATTTGTTATCCTAAAACTTTCAAGGATCTGTGTGATTGAAGCAATTGTAAGGACCTTGATTCAAGATAGATTTGCGGGCGCAAGACCATCAACGCGATCTACTTATTAGGTGGGTGGTTCCTTCTTTGACCTCTTTAGATTTTAGTGCATGATTATTTTGGTTGCGTTGTTTACTTAGATTATATTATATTTACACTCTATGTTCTTTCTAGTATTTCCTTGACCTTATAATTTCTTGACCTTTTTATACTCTACTTGATTTCTGGGTTGCTTTTCATCATTAACATGTAGTTATTTATTCTAGTGTTTGATTGATATTACGGTTATGTGCTTATTTATTGTTTCGATATAAATTAGTAGATGTTATTGGTATATGTTTATTTATTTATTATTTTGGTTGATATTGTGATTTAGACTAGTAGAGATAGTATGATTAAGATGAGATTATTCCTTAGAAGGTATATAATGTTTCTCATATATCGATTGCTAACTATGTCTCTAATTCATGGTTGAGAGAGTCTGCAGTAGAGTGTTCTTACTTTCGAATCATGGTTGCATTTGTATATCTGTGGTCGATCATATCTCTCATTCGTGGTCGAGAGAATCTACCGTAGAGTTATACTCTTGGACTACCCATTCGGAGTTAGTGATAGTTGGTTTCGTGTGTCGTCTGTAGATAGATAGCTACCTTACATCTTAACTGCCCATGAGACCCATTCGTGGTAGCATGTTGTTGCGTGCATGATTGAACTGGTAGAAATAGTATAATTTAAACGAGAGTATTCCTTAGAAGGGAATGTAAGGAATGAAACAATATTTATGGAACATGTGCTTATTAGTAGATTTATTATCTTTATAGACCTTGATAGGCGTTTTATGTTAGATGGGTTGGAACCCTAGGCTTAACCACCTCGACATGCTTATTAGTAGATTGATGATCTTTATCGATCTTGATAAACGTTTCATGATAGATGTGTTGGATAACCCTAGGCTCAACGTCCCTAGAATAATTGATTGCCACGAGACCCATTTATGGTGTGCAATTAATAGTTAGATAGCTATATATTCTGTCTGTCCACGAGACTCATTCGTGCTAATATATCGTTATCCGCATACATTGAGTCTTTATATTGTTTGTCCGTTCGTGATAATATGTGGTTGCGCGTATACAGTGCTTTATATATTTCCTATCTGCCTACGTGCCCCATTCATAGTAGCATGTTGTTGCCCATATATAGTGCCTCTTGGCATTACCTAAACCATAAAACTTTGTTGCGATATCTTGATGTGTATTTCTTGCAAGTTTACAGTTGGTTGTGTATGTTGTAGGTGTATTTGTTATACTACTAACCAAGTTAGTTGCGGACTGATATTGGTACTCTGAGATTTGGGTTACTCGGGGTTTACTTCCTTTGACCTCCACTATGTTTATATTATCATGCACTATCTTCTATACACCCGCAGAGTGATTTGTATTCACTCTCTCATTTCTTTGGCCTATAGGTTAGGCCGATAGAGGGCGTGTCTCGTTGACCTACCTTCGCGTCAAAAAGTCCCTTCTTGTGCTAGTCCCCTTTGCATCGTCGAGATGCCAATTTGTTTTCTTTATTGTTATCGCATTTTATTTACGTATTTTAGATTTTGTATAATTTGATTTGGATGTCATAAACCTATTTTACTTTTACTGACTTATGTTTTAGTCATACATGCATGCAGTTAATAAAATAATTATATTTTATATTTTTGATTATTTCAAAGTGTTTACCATATTTGATTCCATTAATGTGTTTCGGAATATGACGAATATGCTTCCAGGGCGTGACATGAACAGTCCCAATAAAGAAGACTTAATATTTGGATAATGGTGCAGTAAAACAACATTCTCAAATCGACATAGGTGAGAGAGTACAACTACTCTGACCTTAAAAATCATTTGCTACGACCTGAAATTAGTTAGTAACTTTTCAACTAAAATTGCTACCAAAAAAGGAATTCCTTCACATGTTGTAGCTCTCCTATGGCCATTAGCCTCTTGTGACAAAACATGATAATGCTCATGTCAAATGTCTCTCATGGTCGACCCCTGACTTAATGAAGGGTGGTAAATAACGGAAGGCTTCACCCTGGCATAGTCCCTTTATATGGGAGAGATCAAGAATCCAATGAGATATTTCATGCCCCACTGAGAATTGACCCTAAAATTGCATGCGGTAAATATTCATGCAATTATCAACTGTGCCAAGACAATGCCCATTGACCTCTTGATCATCCTTGTGTGGGTATGACCTCCTTTGTGTATTCTAAATTATGATTTTTCAAGGTTGCTTATTCTAAGGTCGAGACTTTGAGGCAGGATTCTTATAGTGGATCGATCGGCCGGCTAGAGGGGGGTGAATAGTCCTCTTTCGTTGGATGACGTAATTTGCTCGTTCTCGTTGCGTTGCTTGTCTACGATTGTTGTTAGCGCAGCGGAATAACAATGATAATAACAATACTAACAACACATAACAATCACAAGCACTACACAAGCATATACGTGGTTCGGAACCAAATGGTTCCTACTCCAGCTCACCGAGCTCTAGTTATACACACGACACTAACTAAACTCCTTCTCGACTACACGTCGGAGGTGGAGAAACCTCTCACAAGCAATTACAACAGTAATATACAAATACAAACAAGAATACAAATACAATACAAAAGAAACTCTTTTCACCGATTGCTTTTGATCACTTGTTTATTGCTTGCTTTGGTTGGCTCTTGAAGGACTGGAATGCAGCAACAATTCCCCTCCAATAGCTCCCTTAAATTCTTGGCGAAATCACCACACTTGAGCTCCATTTATAACCTGCATCAAGCTGATTTTGCGCGCATCAGTCGACTGATCGTGACCATCAGTCGACTGGTCCTGTAGCCGTTGTCTCACAATGGCCAGATCCACGTTGGTTAAGTTCCAACGGATCACACATCAGTCGACTGATGACACCCATCAGTCGACTGATCCCCATCAGTCGAGTGCTGGTGAGCTCGACTCCATTCTGTGCCCGTGCACAGTGTGATTAGTCGACTGCCATCCATCGGCAGTCGATGTGATGTAAACGCGATCATTGCCCTCCTCGGCGATCTGATCGGCGAACTGTTGGTCGAACACTGGTCGAACCCATACGACCTAGAGCAGTCGACTGGCATCTATGTCAGTCGACTGATGTCGAGCAAAACCTGAAACACTAAGTTGTTTGAGCATCCGACCGTCGGGTAAACCCTCAAACATCAAGTTTGAGCCTCCGACACTCAGTCTTAGCCACTTGGCCAAGTCCACATCATCCCTCATGGAGTTCCCCACCGAAGCTCTCTTCCCTCGGCCTACGTCCCTCGGATGTGCCAAGCGCACGGCTTCGCAACACCATCCTTTGCGTCTCATGCCCTCGATGTATACTTCCCCTTTGGGCTCACTCCATTCGCTCCCCGTCCGGCGGTCCCTCGGATGCACCAAGCGCACAACTTCGCAATGTCATCCTTCACCGACTCAAGGACCCCGAGCCTAGTGAACTTACCAAGTCCTCAAGACTTCCCATATGCACCAAGCGCACAACTTCACAATGCATTTCTCACCAAACACTAAGCGCACGACTTCGCAATGCTTCGGATTTTCCCACACCAAGCTTCATGCTTGGATTTTCCATGCCAACACCATGTTGGACTTTCCCATGACAATCCCATGTCATGAGTTTTGTCTATCATCAGAATACTATCAAGGTACTGATCGAGTCAAACTCGAGTCAACCTGGGCCGATTGCACCAACAATTTCCCTATTTTTGATGATTGACAAAACTACTATCTCAAGTCTACCAATTCTCCCATATTGGCAATTCTCATATCCCAATGAGGATTCCAACGAACCCTAATTGGTAACTTGGTAACTTCTCCCCCTTTTTGACATTACATCAAAAAGGTCCTCAAGGGTTTCAATGTCTCATATCTCAATGAGATCTTACAATCTTCCCTTTGGCATGCCCTCAATCTTTCTAGTGATCCCATATCACTTAAGAGATGCAACCCAATTTTCCTCCCATGAGGAAATACATATCCATCTTCCCATGATGGATACCTCCCCCTAGAGGCTTGCTCCCCCTTGACCATTGCACCAACAATGTCCTTGGAGAGTCTCTAAGCCAATAAGAACATTAAACCAATCAAAATTAAGGCAAAGTTCAACAATGAACTCTCATCCACCTTAAAATTGATACCCATCCTCAACCCTTCTCCTAATCCATATCCAATGGATTTCCACCCTCTCTAATGCTCTCCCAAGCATATCCTAGGGTTAGGAGTGGTTAGGGGACCAAAACATGGCTAAACATGGGCCTAACCATCAAGTTTACCCGAAATCAGCCTGTGCCAATCGATTGTGTCAGATACCAGTCGATTGGACTTGCCATCAGTCGACTGGTCCTCATGCCAGTCGACTGATAACTGCATTCTGCAGTTTTTCAATTTCAGAAATGGATTTTCGAAATCCATAAGTAAATATACGTAATTTTAAAAATCTTGAAAATGCATACGTATAATACTTATCCTAAACACTATGGGTGAAAAATATTGAAAAATTATTTTACCCATTAAAATAGGAGATTGATACAAAGTCCAAAATTTAAGAAAAGCTTCAATAAAGAGCCCTCTTTGTATCATCCCATTCAATGGTGATAGCTATCAAAAGATAGGCTTCACCAAGATTTTTCAAAATGTTTTCAAAAAGTTTTTAAAACCTTTGTTTTCTTTTTCCTAAACATCTCATCAATATCTAGATGTGTAAAACACATACAAGTCAAATATCTTAGTGAGATGTGGGTTTTAGTCCTTTATGTTCTCATGCATATTTCTAAGGCAACTCTTATTTGATTCCCTTCAAATTGTGTCATAGTTCTTAACTCCATTTTAATTTATGCATGATATGATTATGACATATATATGATAAAGATAAAAGCATATGCCAAAATCATGATGTCATGACATGTGAATGATGTTTTAGCATACATGACATATAAAGATAAGTCTAAACATGATCATGACATTTTTAGAAATAAAAATGAAAATGATATCATGACATGGCAAGGCAAACAAATCATGGCAAGTAAAATATACTAAGGTATAAAATACCTAAGTGTTAAATCCAAAATGTCATTTCTAGGAATTAATCCGATATTGCCTTAATACCATCATTCCCCCTAGTGTGCCAAAAACCCAAAATGGCACACCAATACCTCTAAGACCTAATTATGTCAATTTAATCATTTTTCAACTTCTCAAGCATATTGGCACATCCTAATGTGTCAACTCACAATAGCTAGGTTAACCACCCATCCACTTAGGGTTGACACACCTAACCCATCTAGCGTAAGTCAATCACGCCTAGGAACCCAATACCTATTGGAGCTCTTTGGGTTAACAAGGTATTCTCTAGGATAACTTCCTAGATACCTTCCTAATAACCTTTTTAGGCTTTAGAGCCATAGTCTTTTGGGTCTTTCCTAGGTCAACTCTAGAGGTGACTCATCCATTGACCTTCTTAGTGGCTTTCTTGGTTTTCCTTAAGTCCTTAGCCACTAAGCACACACCATGGCTAGACTTAGGGATAACTTCCCTATCAGCCTTGGTTTTTCTAGACCTAGATGTGGTTCCATAATTAAATGGAACATTATGATAGGACATAGGTTTGTGACCCAAACCTTTCTTGCCCTTGGACATTTCTTGTTTCCTAGGTCTTGATTTTTTGTGCATTAGACCCCTTAACCGAATTTGAGATGATTGCTAGGGTCTTTTCCAATTTTTCTAGCCTTGACCTCAAGACTTGATTTTCTAGCTCTAATTTTCCCAATTTTGATTTTTCATTTATCTTTTGGGAAATGTTCTTCTTCTTAGACATATGTCTACCCTTCTTAGGGTTAATGCCTAGATGGTTTTCAACTCTCCTAATGGACTCTTTAGATAAAATAGGTCTAGTGTTTTGAGTCCTAGGTTTGTCCTTAGAGAAACTAACATGCTTAGCACCTAAGCAATAAACTTTATTGTTTCTCCTAACATGCTTTTCATTGATAATAGCAAGAGAACTAAAATAATTTTTGGCATGCTTTTTAGCTTTAGGAATTAAAGGTGCATTATTTAAATATACCTTAGGGTTAGCTTTAGGAGCTCCCCTACATGAGTTACACCTTCTTGCCCTATCTTCCTCCCCTAGGGCATTGGCCAGTAGTGCCCTTTTGATTGCATTTAAAGCACACAATGTGCTCTTTGCTTCTAGTTGTGGGGACTCCGGCATCCTTTGACTTTGGGTTGACTTTTGGTGCCGATGCCTTTTCCTTAGCCAATTTAGGGTATTTGCTCTTGTAATGCCCTTTCTCCCTACACTCAAAGCATATTATGTGATTTTTATTTAAAATAATGACACTTGAGTTACTTAGGGAGGTGGTGGAGGCCTCTTCTTGATCTTCACTTCTCCCGGATATGGATGTTTCTTCTTCTTGTTTCGGGATGGAAGATTGCCTCTCCTCCCCCTCAATGCTAGAGGTGGAGGTCACCACCAAATCATCCACCTCTTCGAATGTGGATGGGGATTCTTCTTCGGCATTCTCCTCTACTTGTGTCGATTGGGAATTTTCTTGGAATTTCATTACCTTATTCCATAATTCCCTTGCATCCCTATAATCACCCAATCTAGACCAAATAGTGTTAGGTAACAAATCACTAATCAACTTGATTACCTTGAGATTTGTCTTGAAGTCTTTGATTTGGTCTTAGGTCCATTTTGACTTCTCAATTTGCCTATTTCTTTCATCCCTAGGCAATTCGAAACCGTTTTCTAGGATTAGCATAAAATCAAAATCGGTTTCTAGATATACCTCCATTTTTCTTCTCCACCATAGAAAGTCTCCTTCGAATTTTGGTGGTTGAAGGTTGTAGCCGGCCATCTTGTAGTGCTCTCGCGGCGGTTAGTCCTTGAAGAGTGACCTCGGCTCTGATACCACTTGTAGTGGATCGATCGGCCGACTAGAGGGGAGTGAATACCCCTCTTTCGTTGGATGACGTAATTTGCTCGTTCTCGTTGTGTTGCTTGTCTATGATTGTTGTTAGCGCAGTAGAATAACAATGATAATAACAATACTAACAACACATAACAATCACAAGCACTACACAAGCATATCGTGGTTGGAACCCGAATGGTTCCTACTCATGGCGAGCTCACCGAGCTCTAGTTATGCGCCGCGACACTAACTAAACTCCTTCTCGACTACCGTCGGAGGTGGAAAAACCTCTCACAAGCAATTACAAGATAATATACAAATACAAACAAGAATACAAATACAATACAAAAGAAACTCTTTTCAGGTGCTTTTGATCACTTGTTTGTTGCTTGCTTTAGTTGGCTCTTGAAGGAATTTGGAATCGTGACAATTCCCCTCCAATAGCTCCCTTAAAGTCTTGGCGAAATCCTTCCACTTGAGCTCCATTTATAACCTGCATCAAGTTGATTTGCCGATCGGATTGATCGTGACCATCGATCGGTAGTCACCGTTGTCTCCAATGGCGGATCCACGTTAGTTAAGTTCAGCGGATCACACATCGATCGTGATGGCACCCATCATCGGCCGATCATCCCCATCGATCGTCTTTGGCGAGCTCGACTCCATTCTGTGCCCGTGCACAGTGTGATCAGTCGACTGCCATCCATCGGCAGTCGACTGATGTCGTCACCAGTCGACTGCCCTCCCTCGGCAGTCGACTAATCAGCCAGACTCTGTTCAGTCGAACACTGGTCGAACCCATACGACCTAGAGCAGTCGACTGACATCTATGCAAGTCGACTGATGTCGGGAAAAACCTCAAACACCAAGTTGTTTGAGCATCCGACCATCGGGTAAACCCTCAAACATCAAGTTTGAGCCTCCGACACTCAGTCTTAGCCACTTGGCCAAGTCCACATCATCCCTCATGGAGTTCCCCACCGAAGCTCTCTTCCCTCGGCCTACGTCCCTCGGATGTGCCAAGCACACGGCTTCGCAACGCCATCCTTCGCGTCTCATGCCCTCGAAGTATGCTTCCCCTTTGGGCTCACTCCATTCGCTCCCCGTCCGGCGGTCCCTTGGATGCACCAAGTGCACGACTTCGCAATGCCATCCTTCACCGACTCAAGGACCCCGAGCATAGTGAACTTACCAAGTCCTTAAGACTTCCCACATGCACCAAGCGCACGGCTTCGCAATGCATTTCTCACCAAACACCAAGCACACAACTTCGCAATGCTTTGGATTTTTCCACACCAAGCTCCATGCTTGGATTTTCCATGCCAACACCATGTTGGACTTTCCCATGTCATGAGTTTTGTCTATCATCAGAATATTATCAAGGTACTGATCGAGTCAAACTCGAGTCAACCTGGGCCGATTACACCAACACTTCTGACATAAGAGAGTCCTAGGCAATTCTTGAGAGATTCCTCTGGTACAGTGATCAACCAAGACAAAATGGGTATATTCCCATGTTTTGTTTCCAAATTTTTAGGTATGGATTGCCTAAGCTGATTACTACGGGGACTCATTATTTCTAAGATCAATTAGTAGCTATCTCTAAAATCCTCTATGATTTTAGATGGATCATTTCCTGTCTTGTCATCGTGTCAAAGGACTTTGTCCCCCCATAATTTACCTCCCTCTTGCCAGTGCCCTTGGACGGGTGACAAGGAGCTTCTAGTTGGACAGATTCCTAATTTTTACGGAATTAGTAGCTATCTCAATATATTTTTTACTAGTACAAAGTATTTAAGTTTTCTATCACCTTAATTATGAGATAATTGATACTGTCCCATAAATATCTAATGAGATACTAAATAATTTTTAGACGAGATATACTCTATCAACCACTAGAATAAATAAAAAAAAATGCTCTAAACAATTTCAACATTCTTGATTTGTCATTATATTTCAAAGAAAATTCTACAAATATATAATAGTTAGAAATCGAATTATGAATATTTGAGAGCCGAATTGAATACTCTATCATTGCACCGTATTGTAGACATGGTGTATCAATAAATTATTTTACTTTTCATTAAAAAAAAAATCTCTCTCTCTCACTTTTTAAGTTAAACCGGTCCCAATTGAAATTTTCCGAGTCAGATCCAAACAAAACCATGTCTGCCCCGCCCAATAAAAGCCCCCCGCTCCTAACTCTTGTCCTTCGCAACAGCAGCAACGCATCGACGCCGCTCGATCCCTAAACCGCATTCCTGCCCTAACGCAAGCGAAATCCATCGCCCTACTTCCACTTCGCCTACGATTTCGCCCGTCTCGTCGTCTCGCAGATCGGAAATCGCTTCCGGGTCCGATCGTCAAATATGTCTTCCTCCTCGGGGCAGCCACAGTTTCGCTATACGCAGACGCCATCGAAGGTGCTTCACCTACGCAACCTACCATGGGAGTGCACGGAAGAGGAGCTCATCGAGCTATGCAAGCCTTTCGGCAAGATCGTCAACACTAAATGCAACGTCGGGGCCAATCGCAACCAGGCTTTCGTTGAGTTCGTAAGCGCCTCGAGCTAATTTTGTCGATTTTATTTATTGTTCTTTCTGTAAGCTTTGTGAATATCATACATTAAAAATTGGTACATGTGTGGTGATTGTCTAATACAAGGTAATTAATGAGGTCATAGGGACAAGTACACGCCACTTTGTCAACTATGCTGAGCTTGACCGCCTATTGTAAGTATTGTATACACTGGACTAGGAATCTAAAGTTACTTCTGGAAGCACATGCCACTGAAATTGTCATTCTTCAGATTGCTTAGTGTCACTTGGAGGGTTAGTTTCTTTTTTTACTCAATTTTGAACATAACTGCAAGCTATGCCACTCTGTGATCCAAGTGCCTGGCTTGTCTATTTCTAAAAAATTTCACACATGATTTGTAGGGGTGCCGATTCAGAGTGTTAATGTTAGAGTTGGTAACTCACATGTGTGTAAAGGGGACAAATTGAACTGTTGTTGTACGAGGAAATGGGAGGATAACTTGCTGCCATCTCCAGGACAATCCATTTTGGAATTGATAGGTTTTTATTTGTTTTTCCAAGAGATATTCACGGGGACACATTTTATCCCTACTTATAAGCTTGCCAAGTCTTAGACATCTAGAATTACTTGGTCTAGTAGCACATCAATTTTACAATTTGTTCTAACTTATTCAACCCACATTCTAATGTGAACAAACTACTTTTGTTATGTTTTGTTCTCTCATATGCAAAAAAAAAAGAACTGGATGCACGAAGCTCTTATCAATGCGGAGTCCTGGAGAAGGTCTATTATATGCAATCTTATCCTTCATTACAAGAGATTATTTCTGGGACTCCAACCCTTGATCTCTAGGTCATACTGCAATAACTTTACCGTTGCACCAAAGCTCCTCTTCAATTCTCTCATATGCAAAGATTTTTTATTATGAGAGTGTAAGCTAATTTTTTGTTTTCACTTTGCACCATAATGACACATATAGCACCCTATTTTCTTAGTTTTATTCATAAACTATGGATAGTTGATGCTGAGCAAATTAAAGATTTTGATACTAGTACTGGTTTGGCCTTTGGCTTGCATGATGGACCATATAGATCATGGATCATGTGTAAGAATTTAAAAAAAAGTAGATATTAAAAAAAAATAGAAGAAAGAAGAGCCCAGATTCCAAATGAACAAATTCAAAGGTATGTTGCTGTCCTTTTGAAAAGGAATAAGGATCTTCGAAGTAATGTCTAAATCTAATGATTTTCGTGGGCTCATATCATCCTTGATTTTCTATCAATCTCTAATTTTGATTTTCATGGGTGGGGGCAAGATCTTCTATTCTTGTTTATAGTTTCTCTTGGCTATATGGTCCATCTGCGGGAGATTGAACTAGAAAAGGGGCGGATGTAGCCAAGTGGATCAAGTTAGTTATGAAGTACATCCAAATGTTATATAGTAATGCCTCCTTAAGTTCTGGCAAAATTGAGCAAATGAGATAGAGCAATTACGTAGAGGGGTAGTCCGGTGTACGAAGCTTTCATCAATGCGGGATCATGAGAAAGAGTCTATTGTATATAGTCTTATTCTGCTCTGTAAGAGTCTATTTTTGTGATTCAAACCTGTGACCTCTAGGCCACATGACAATAACTTTACCGTTGCACCAAATTTCCCCTTCAGACAGAGCAATTACATGATATCTGGTGGCATGGGCTGAACGTCATCTGATATGAGCAATATATAGTTGATATCTGGTGGGATGGGTTTGGCTGAACATGGAAATTTTGCTCCTTTCAATTAGGTTCAATTTTGGTTCACAACAAAAGAATATGTTTTACGCAAGCTGATAAATACAAAATGAAATTTCAAATCATGACCCCAACACTAATGATGCAAGCATTGGCTGTTGATGACTATTCATAAGGGTCTTTGGTGAGACTACTGGCCTGCATGAGGCAAATACAATGCCCAGTTTGGACATTGTGCTTTTGGTCCATCATTATGCTTCTTTGCTGGAGTAGTTTTGGCAATATGTCCATTAAGTTTTTCCTTGTTATTGCTTTCTTTTCTTTATTTAGTTTCTACACAAGTGCCTCTTATGTTAAATACATTCTAATTTCCTTCAAGTTATGCTTGTTAGTTTACAAATAGTTTTTGGAAGATTGCATATGTTTTATAGACAATTGTCCAACTTCATCACACACCTTTCATTTCAGGCAGACCTTAATCAGGCAATCTCAATGATCTCATATTATGCCTCTTCCTCCGAACCTGCACAAGTTCGTGGTAAAACTGTTTATACCCAATATTCAAACAGGCAAGAGATTGTGAATAACAAGACTTCCGGAGAGGTTGCTGGAAATGTCTTACTTGTTACAATAGAAGGTGTGGAAGCTGGTGATGTCAGCATAGATGTTATTCATTTGGTGAGTTCTGTGAAAATATCAGTATCTTATATATAATCTTTCAATTGCATTTCAGATGCAATACAATAATCTGCATTAAGTATTTTTATAAATCTGAATTGTGTTCAAGTCAAGAAATTAAATGAATTTCTATAGCCTTTGTATATAAAATTACATAGGTTTTGCCCTTGATTGTTAGTGACAAACACTGAATATGTTAAGTTAGAGTATAACTTATTATCGACATCTGCTTTTGGAGACATACCAGGTTGCTTTTGCTTTCTTGTACTGCTGAATAAATGTGGATCAATATGTTTTTCTTTTCCTATCATCCTTAAGTTGCAAGTCATATTCAATTTGTGTGTGATGTGCTTGTGGACTTTAAATTTCCATGTTTATGCATCATGTTTTGACTGATGAGTAAATCTTTTGCAAGTGATGTAATTTGGTTAGTTATTGTTTAAAAAGGTTAGTTGTACATGTTTCCTCATTCTTTTCATTGTATTTCACACTTGATTTTATTGTTGGAAATAGTTGAGAATTGTGGCCTATGCATAATTTTCAACTTGGTAAATAAAAAATATTGCTCATATATTTTGATACTGGAGTTGTGATGATTACCATTCTCTTCCAGGTGCCCTTCTACACTATTGCACTTTCAAATTAGACCAGTTATATCCATTTATCTGAATCTCATTAATAATTGATATCTCTCTCTCTCTTTTTCTCTCGGTTAGGTATTTTCTGCATTTGGATTTGTCCACAAAATTGCTACTTTTGAAAAGACTGCTGGTTTCCAGGTTTGTTTATATGCATTTGTAATCTTCTCAGTTTTAACTTTTGTACTTCTTCTCTACTTGGTCTCATGTTCTGAATTTATAGGCGTTGATTCAATACACTGATGCAGCAACTGCTGCAGAAGCTAGAAATGCCTTGGATGGAAGAAGTATCCCAAGGTGTAATAACTATTTCTCACTTGAACTATGTATTAAGAACCTGTACTCGCTTTGTAGCTAAATAATTGTTTGTATGTGTTTTAGGTACTTGCTTCCGGAGCATGTTGAAACATGCCACCTGCGAATTACTTTTTCTGCTCATACAGATTTGAATATCAAATTCCAGTCCCATCGTAGCAGGTCTCTAAATCCATGGAACCTTAACAGAATTAACATAAATTTCTATGTCTATTTATATTGTATTTTGTGACAATCATTTCTCCAAGCCATTGAACCATTAGCAAAGTTCTGCAGTCTGTCTAAATTAGTGATGAAAAAAGTCAATTTTTTAAATCCTTGACAACCAATATAAAACTGTAGGGATTTTAATCAATGAGTTTCTTTTGTATGCATTGGATGTGTTAAGAACAATGGAGCATCCTTTTGCTCTTATATGCACACTGCGATTGATCATGTCAATAATTTCACAAAATAGGATGGTGGGTGTGCCATGTCTCTGATTTCTTTTAATGTATTCCTATTGGGTATAGTCGTTTGCTCCCAGATGGTTATAATACCTACTAGCATGTTAGTTTTGGTTTTTTCTTTTTTACATTGTCTATGTAACATTAGACAATGTATAGTTGTGGAAACAGATGCAACGTTAAAGTTGCTGCTGTGTGAACTATAGTGGTTATGAATTTGAGTCGCAGAAATTAGACCCACCCTTAGAATCCCGGGTTGTTCTTTTTTATTGTCTATGTAACATATTTTGCTTCTTGGTCTTCACCATGAAAACATGTGGCTTACTTAGAACATGATTCTCCAATTCAATTTAGTTTCAATAGATTGCCAGGTTCTTTTTCTTTTTTTTTTAAATGGAAGAAAATATTTATTCTATTCATCTAAAGAACCATAATCTACAAGGTTATCTATGTTTAGTAGAACTATCAATGTCAACTGTGACAGTGGACTTAATTTTTTCTATATGAATGTTTGTTAGATGACCATCTCTTCTATCCTTATTAGTATATATTCAGTAGAAGTAACTCAAGTATATGCCTATTTGGATTAGGGAGTATGTGAACTATGAAGCAACTAAAGTATGTGCCTACAGAGATTAGGGCAAGACTTCCTGACCTAAATTTATATATCTTAGTATCTAACATAAAGTCAACATTCTGGTTATTGCATTATGTTTAATGAAATATGGTCTAATCAATCTGAAATTTTTTGTAATTTACATAAATGTAGGCATCAATTTTACTGGAATAATCTCATACTTGCAGCTTCTCATATATTTTAATTTCAATGTAGAAGTCCAGCTTCTGCTAAAACATTAAAGGTGGATTTAATTTTTCATTTAATTTGCTGCCTCCTTCTCAGTTGTTTATGTTATGGATCACTCATCATGTTTACACCTTTTGAAGTATTACTACTGTTATTTAGCTGCTATGATCGACTATGTTTGCTTTTCTATGTTTCTTTGGTAGTGTTATCCAATTGAAGTTTATTGCATGGTATTTGCAATTTTCTTTCTGTATATTTGAGTTTTATACTTTTTCTAGTCATTCCATAATTTTTCTTTAGATTGTTTGTCTTTTGATGATACATGGTCTAATATTGTGGCTTATGGCTGAATAAGATTCTGTACCCCAACCTACCTCAAATAGTTGGAACCTATTGCTTGCAAGTGTGTGTGTTTACTCTGTGATCTTACATATCTCTTAATGACTTCTATCTTGTTATATAGTTGATTTGAATACTTTGAGACCTATATAGTTTTAGCGGCAGATTTAATGGATTAGAAATGCAAAAATTTGATCTGATGTCAAATATTGTCCTGTAGGGATTACACTAATCCTTACCTTCCTGTCAATCCTTCAGCAATTGAGGGTACCATGCAGGTTAGTAGCCATATTGCAGAAGTTCCTACTTTATTTTTCTGACCTTTACAATGGCTACTGTTTATTTGTCTCCAGCCTGTCCTTGGACCTGATGGGAAAGTGAAAGAACCTGAGAGCAATGTTCTTCTTGCGTCCATTGAGAACATGCAATATGCTGTGACTGTTGATGTTCTTCACACTGTGAGATATTTCATCTCTCCCTCTATCATGTGTATAGCGAGAAGAGTTACATCTTTTTTCCTCAGGTGTTTGCAGCTTTTGGTACAGTACAGAAAATTGCAATATTTGAGAAGAATGGAGGAACTCAAGCTTTGATCCAGTATCCAGGTATGACTGTCCAGCTGAATTTCATTATTTAATTAGAAAATCATGTTTGCTTTCAGTATTTCAAATCTTTGTGGCATATGCATCAGAATCATTTTGCGAGCTATGAATCTTGCTTGTAGAGCTTTCGACTTCCTCAATAGTGAACCTTGTCCATTGTTGCGTGGGGGAAAAAAAAATCAAATTTTTTTTTAGCTGCATGCAACATAGTCCATAGTCACACTCCAAGATTGATTCCCTGATAAAGGGGGAATCTCCTTTGGCTACGTGACAACTTTTATATTTAAATAAAATCTCCTCTAGGTTTTCAAAATAAAATTTGGCAAAACCACCCTTCTATTATGTACAAAACCTAGAGACAACAATAGTACAAGGTTAGAAGTATCAAGCTGTGCCGTGTACAAGTTCTGTACACGAGGAATTTATTGTTTTGTCTGCAAGCCAGCATGTGAAATGCTTAGCACTGACACAACACAGAAGTTGAGATAGCGGAAGAGAAGTACAGAAGAAAGATCAAAGGAGAGGAGAGGACAAATTACTAGAGAAAGGACACAATGTGTGATGGATGCTACATGTGTTGGGTGGGCGGGCCTAGCGAGTGCTGCAGCTGTTACAGGCTGCAGGCAGTCGGCAAGACGGTGTTAGTGAGAGCCCTAGAGCCAATCATATGATGATTGTTGTATGGACTTTATTGTATCATATTCCTATTTATTAAGGCATGGTTATTATATTTACTTGTATTGGTGCCAAATAACTAAATATAATAATGTCCTTGAGTAGTAGGTTCTTATCTATATCAATCGATTGGTTGAATCGATAATGAGATGATATAGAGAACACTACTCTTAATCATTCCTAGTCGAGTATTAACATTCAGGGACAATGTTAATGCATAGAGACTAGCATGTAGGTCAACAAGATGACTTGATCTCACAAGTCATGGATATGAGATATCAAGTTGACACATGGGTATGCATTGGAGAATGTATACTGAATGACCCGCCATGAGAAAGTATCATGGATCGTTATATGAGTGTCATATACTTTCTCATGTGGCTATTAGTATGACTATTAGTCCTTAGACCTGAAGTCACCATGGTTCCCTACATAATGAATTGCATACTTTGGCCACAAACGCCACCCGTAAATGGGTGGACTATAAAGCGATTCGGGTATGTAACGAATTATGCGGAGGGATGTGAGTGATGTAGATGGGATCTATCCCTCTATATGATGGGGTGACATCGATATTCTTGATAGAGTGAGACCACGGCGTGACCATGCCCGAATGAGTCAGATATGAGATATTGAGCTCATTTGATTAGAGTGAGTCTACTTGGAGTTCAAGATTTAGATTGTACCGAGGATGACACGGTCTATGCCTCGATTGGTCAATCTAGATGTCAAGGATAGAGGGACATTGTCACATATTGTGAGAGTCACAATTAGTAGTCACACAGGTGATGTTGGAGCTCAACATTCTTGTAACTTGGGTAGCAATGATGTGTTGCTAGATACCGCTCATTGCTTATGTTCCTAAATCGGTTTAGGGACATTGCCAACGTTACAAGAACCTATAGGGTCACACACATAAGAGCACTTAGAGGGAGATTAGGTTCATATGATGAACCATGAGGATTAGGTTCATGGGATGAACCAAATTGGATTAAGAGTAATCCAAATTAGACTAATTGAGTTAGACTCAAGTTGATTCAAGTGTTGAATGAGTCTAATTGAGATTTGATTCATCAAATCAATTTAAATTAATGAATAAAGATTCATTAAATTAAATTGACTTGAGTCAAGTGGTTAGATTTGATCAACCATGGGAGATTAGAGGTCAAGTTTGACTTGACTTGAGAGGGAAGATGAAAGGTCAAGTTTGACTTGACCAAATGCCATGTCATGATGATGACTTGGCATGGGCGGCCAATGATGATGCTCCACATCATCATTGACTTTGTCAATTGATGCCACATCATGAGGGAGATCAAGGGTCGTGGGAGTTACATGCATGCATGTAACCCCCTCCACGTAAGTGGTACCACTCCATTAGATGGAGTATTGATTTTGGTGGCTAATTGACTTCATCTTGACCTTGGAACTTTTCCTCTCAAGCTCTCTCCCTCTCCTTCCTCATCTCGCCGAGACACCCTAGAGTGCTAGCACACTCAAGTGTGTTTTTCTTCCACCTATTGCTTGTGTGGATACCATGTAGAGTGTGCACTTGACACTCTCGAGTTCGGCGGACTTTTGGACCAGCGGGATTTGCGAAGGGCGTGACGATCGGGTAATGATCTTATCTCTTAGATCTAAGGTAGATCTAGGGTTTTTATACAAGCACATACATGTTTTGTTTTAATACTTCTTCACGGATCCGTGGGGGGGCTTCGAGGTTTCCGAACGCGGTTTTGCGGCTCGGAAAAACCCAACAATGATGTATCGAGCCACGTCACGAAGCATGTATGTGTTTCGTTTTTGTTGTTTTTATATTAGATATAAAAATTACAGATTTATATGTTTCTGTAAATTTTCTTATTTTATAGAATTTTTGGGTATTTTTCGTGAGTCGAAGCAACGAGTGTTGGGACACTCGTGAGTTTCAACTCGAGAAAACTCTCGAATCGTGAGTTCTCGCTTTAGGTTTTTGGGACGTGACTTAAGTCATTGTAAGATCGTGTAGGGACACTCGCGAAGTTTATTTTGCGAGTGGGCGCCGCCTATCCCCGAAGGGGCCATGTCCCGCGATCGCGCTGAACCGCTTAAGCGACCGCGTTACGGAGAGTTGACTCATAAATTCGAAATAAATTAGGAAAAATTATAGAAATTTACGTAAAAATACATAATTTAGAATTATGTATAGTGCGTGATTAATTGGCCCGATAACGATTGGATTGGATTAAGTGTGTTGTAATTCATGTCTGACTGCGTGCTTAGTTTTGTGGTTGTGCGTGTTGTAAAGTGTTTGCGACCGCGCGTCGCACCTATTCTTTAATATTCTAGTTGTAAATAGTTTTAGACTCGAATGTAACTCGAGTTTCGTATTTGTAATGTACAAAATGGAGCGGTGGAAAGTCCACTTGAAGACGAGCTTACGAGAAGGGTGACGACGACACATGGCGGTCAAAGGAAGCGCTTGGAGAAGCCGCTAGCCTTAGGTTGACCGTCCGATCTTCTCATTGGCTTGAGAAGATCGTAGTAGGGCCTTGACTATATCACATTTAATGATATATATATCTGTTGATATATATATATGTATATTTAATTGATTTTGCTGGTATGTATGTGATGGCTGCTAGTAGAAACATGTGTGTATGTATATGATGCCTGCTAGGTTAATTTTCTTGTATGTATATGATGCATGCTAGAATAATTAATGTATGTATATGATGCATGCTAATATAGGATAATAAAGGCCTAAATGCGTATAAGATACACATTACGATTAGATTAGATCATAATCGAATCAACTCGAAAATGCCTACCGAGCCTTGATACCCATCACTACCTCGATCATTTGTTGTTGTTGAATCTGCCAAAGCAGAGCAACGCATATTATCTTGGTAGGGTGCGGAGGGACAATCTTGGTCCCGCCTATCACGACTCGGGTTAGAGTAAGCTCAATTAGATTGAGCAAAACTAGTTAACTTCGATTGGATCGAGTAGACCATGGCGTATTCCAATCGTTGGAAAGATAGGTTAAGATCGCATTTACACTAAATCTTGGCGATTTAGCCAAAGCTAACTCAAGGTCTTTTGTAAATGTGGTCTTAATCCTATAAACAAGAGTTGCGTAGAGATGTAATCGGTAATGTGTTACCCACCGATCGATACTTAAGTCTTGGGCGATTTAGCCAAAGCTAACTCGAGGCTTAGTATGATGTGGATCTTGTCAGAATTATAGCTAGTTTGTATGAATCTAGTAAAAGTGGTTTGACTACATCCATAACTCGATTCTGAAATTCACTATAATTGGTGGGAGCATCATTGATTAAAGGCTAATTAAATGATAAAGGAATATGATATTAATCCTCTGCATTGTATGTTGTAGATTCTTGTCAGCCAAACACGAACACTCTCTCTGCGATCATCGTCAGAGAAGGACAAGCTCGATGGAGCAAATTTCTGGGCTGATGCAGGAACACGAGTGTTCTCACTGAAAGAAACATGCGTCTGAGCGGCCCGTTCGGAGGCACCTCCCGCGATGCCTTGCGGTGAAGATGCTTACGAAGCATCGAGATGATGCATTAGATGTGTCGTATCTAATGCTCGCGACCATGAACTACGAGCTTGAAGCGCGAGTTCATGAATGCTTATGATATGGTTGGACATCTTCAACTATATCGAGGACAAGCTAGGCATGAGAGATATGAAGTCTCTAAGGCATTATTTGGGTCGAGATGCGAAGGGACTCCGTAGTACATATGTACTTTCGAAATGATTGGAGTGCGTAGAAAACCTCTGGTGGGATTCCCACTTGGCCAAGAGCTGGCACCTAATCTTGCATCTTTGCCCAAGCCTTGATCGATTTGTGAATTATAACGAATGAAATTGATAAGCCGTTACTGAAATGCTCGATGTTGAGAAGCTCGAGCTTAACCTTAAGAAGAGTAAATCGACACCATTTTGATGGTGCGAAAAAGAAAGGCAAGTGAAGCCTAAAGGTAAGGGAAAGTCGAGCCAGCGAAGCGAAGAACTTAAACCCAAAGGAGGGTAGCGAGGAAGGAGCTTCTTCTGCAAGGAAGCAGGACCTTGGAAGCGTAACTGCAAGGCATACCTGGAAGATCTTAAGAAGAAGAGAAGTGAGACTTCTACTTCAGGTATAAATGTTATAGAAGTCAATCTATCTATCATCTCACATGTCGTCTAGGCATTTATGTACCCGATGTGCGGTGAGAAATAGCGAGCATTGTGAAGGGCGAGGTGGACCTCACAGTAGGCAATGGAGCAAGGGTTCTTTGTCATTGTAGGAACTTATGATCTATCTACGCCTCTCGGCTTATCTAGAATTAGAAGAATGTTGTTATGTCTGCTTTAACTAAGAACATCATTTCAGGTTTCTTGTTTGACAAGAAAGGGTTTCATTTATAATAAAAAACAAATGTTGTTGATTTATTTAAATGATATATTTTGTAGTGCACCTCTAATGAGCGGACTCTGCTTTACAGACTTAGAGCCCTATCATAGAGGTTAGTCGAATGAGCTCAAACCTATCTTCCGCATTGCCGCCAGTCACATAAATGAGAGTCGCTATCTCACTCCATAAGGATGGGTCGCTAGACTCATTTGATTTTGAATCATATGAGATATGCGAAGTCTTGCCTTTTAGGCAAGATGACCAAGACTCCCTTTAGTGGACATATAATAAAAGAGCAACAGATTTGTTAGGACTTATACATAGTGATGTATGTGGTCCTTTCAATGTTGCTAGAGGTGGTTACAGTGTACTTCATTACATTTATCGATGACTTCAAGAGATATGGTTATGTGTATCTTATGACATAAATCAATCCTTTGAAAAGTTCAAAGAATTCAAGAATGAAGTACAAAACCAAATTGGCAAGAGTATTAAGATACTTCGATCGATCGAGGTGGTGAATACCTTAGCCATGAGTTTCGCGGACTATCTAGCCGAGTGTGGATTCTATCCCAACTCACTCCTCCCGAACACCACAAAGGGAAACGGTGTATCCGAAAGGAGGAATCGCACTTATCGATATGGTACGATCTATGATGAGTCACATGATCTTCCTATATCCTTTGGGGATATGCTCGACACGCAGCCTTTTACCCTTAACCGTACCATCCAAGGTCAGGTAAAGACACCATATACGATATGGACAGGAAAATCCCAAGATGTCTTTTATGAGGATTCGGGGTTGTGAGGCTTACGCTCGACGCCAAGTCTCGCATAAACCGGGACCCAAATCCGATAGGTGCTATTTTGTTGATATCCCAAGGATACAAAGGGATATTATTTACATTCTACCAAGACAAAGTGTTTGTGGTAAAGATCGGGTTTTTCTAGAAAGGGATTTTGTTTCTAGAAAAACTAGTGGAGTACCTTCGACCAAGAAATTCAAGATAAGGACCATAGCATCGAGGCCTTGATGGAGGTTGAACAGAACCACAAAGTGTCAGGTGATGAGGTTGTTGCACAAAGAGTCAGGAACAACCACCGCTCAAGTAGACCTACCTCTTCGCAGGTCCGATAGGGTACGCACGCCGCCACCGAGAGATACTCATTTCTCTTGTCCGACCACGATGACGTTATGCTCATCGAGAATGAGCCTACCTCCCATCAGAAGCCGCGATGAGCCCAGATTCGAGAAATGGCTAGACGCCATGAGATCCGAGATGGAATCCATGTACACCAACCAAGTATGGACTTTGTCGATCCACCAAGGGGTCAAACCCATTGGGTGTAAGTGGGTCTTTAGGAGAAAGACCGATACATGGATGGACTTACGATACCTATAAGGGCCGACAGGCTAAAGGTTTCAAGCAAATTCATGGTATCGACTACGATGAAACCTTTTCTCCAAGGGCGATGTTTAAGTCCATTCGATCTTGCTTGCTATCGCAAAGATACCACGACAAGATCCAGATGGATGTCAAAACCGCTTCGAATGGAAACTTACTCGAGGATGTGTACATGACACAACCCGAGGGTTTTGTAGATCCACAAAGATATCAAAGGTACGCAAGCCGCAAAGGTCCATTTATGGGCTAAAGCAAGCTTCTGAGTCGAATCTTCGATTCGATGATGCGATCAAACACTGTTTCATCAAGAATGAAGATGAACCCGTGTCTACAAGAGGGTTAATGGGAACACAACAGGTTCCTTGCATCAGATGTGGATGACATACTACTCATTGGGAATGACATCCTTCGCTACACCGCAAGACTGGTCGGGACGCGCTTCAACGGAAGACTTAGGTGAGCGTACCAGATTCTAGGCATCAAGATCTATAGAGATAGATCTAAGAGATTGCTCGCCTAAGTCGAGTACATACATCGACATCAGATACTTGGTCACTACGCAGATTCCAAGAAAGGACTTCACGATGTCACATGGTGTGAGTCTTTCAAGACTCAAAGTCCCTCTTCTAGAGAGGAGAGAGACCGCATGGATAAGATCCCTTACGATCCGCTATAGGATCTATCATGCACGCCATGCCATGTACTCATCTCCGATGTCTCAGATGCTTGAGCATGACGAGTAGATACCAATCGATCCGTGAGCGCCATCGATAGACCAAGAATATTCTAAGTACTGAGAAGGACTAAAGAATATTTCTTGATATTCGAGGCGATGAGGAGCTAGTCAGAAGGGTTACAATACGATGCTCCTTCCAAACCGACTGTGATGATTATAGATCGCAATGTGGTTCGTGGTTTTTGCTTGAATAGTAGCACCGCGTGAGTCGGAAGAGTTCCAAGCAGACACAGCTTATCGATTCTACAACAGAGGCCGAATATATCTGCTTCCATCTCATTCGTGAGATTGTCGATCGAGGAGATGTGAAGATTTGCAGAGTACCCACAGACGCTAACATCGCAGATCCTCGACCAAGGCTTCGCACGTAAAAGCATGACGGTCACACTAGGTCATTGGGTATTAGATACTACTGATCGCACTGCTAGTGGGAGATTGTTAGTGAAAGCTCCAGAGCCAATCATACGATGATTGTTGTATGGACTTTATTGTATCATATTCCTATTTATTAAGGCATGGTTATTATATTTGCTTGTATTGGTGCCAAATAACTAAATATAATAATGTCCTTGAGTAGTAGGTTCTTATCTATATCAATCGATCGTCAATCGATAATGAGACGATATAGAGAACACTACTCTTAATCATTCCTAGTCGAGTATTAACATTCGTGGACAATGTTAATGCATAGAGACTAGCATGTAGGTCAACAAGATGACTTGATCTCACAAGTCATGGATATGAGATATCAAGTTGACACATGGGTATGCATTGGAGAATGTATACTGAATGACCCGCCATGAGAAAGTATCACGGATCGTTATACGAGTGTCATATACTTTCTCATGTGGCTATTAGTATGACTATTAGTCCTTAGACTAAGTCACCATGGTTCCTTACATAACGAATTGCATACTTGCCAAAACGCCACCCGTAAACGGGTGGACTATAAAGGCGACATCGGGTATGTAACTAATTACGCGGAGGGATGCGAGTGATGTAGATGGGATCTATCCTCCTATACGATGGGGTGACATCGATATTCTTGATAGAGTGAGACCACGGCGCATGGATACGCCCAAATGAGTCAATACGAGATATCGAGCTCATTTGATTAGAGTAGTCTACTGAGTTCAAGATTTAGATTGCATGAGACGACACTGCCTATGCCTCGATCGTCAATCTAGATGTCAAGGATGAGGGACATTGTCACATATCGCGAGAGTCACAATTAGTAGTCACAAAGGTGATGTCGAGCTCAACATTCTTGTAACTTAGCAATGATGTGTTGCTAGATACCGCTATCGCTTATGTTCCTAAATCGGTTTAGGGACATCGCTAACGCTACAAGAACCTATAGGGTCACACACATAAGAGCAATTAGATGGAGATTAGGTTCATATGATGAACCATGAGGATTAGGTTCATGGATGAACCAAATTGGATTAAGAGTAATCCAAATTAGACTAATTGAGTTAGACTCAAGTTGATTCAAGTGTTGAATGAGTCTAATTGAGATTTGATTCATCAAATCAATTTAAATTAATGAATAAAGATTCATTAAATTAAATTGACTTGAGTCAAGTGGTTAGATTTGATCGACCATGGGAGATTAGAGGTCAAGTTTGACTTGACTTGAGAGGGAAGATGAAAGGTCAAGTTTGACTTGACCAAATGCCATGTCATGGTGACGACTGCATGGCGGCCAATGATGATGCTCCACATCATCATCGACTTATTAATCGACGCCACATCACGAGGGAGATCAAGGGTCATGGGAGTTACACGCATGCATGTAACCCCCCTCCACGGTGGGCCACCACCCATTAGATGGAGTATTGATTTTGTGGCTAATCGACTTCATCTTCAACCTTGGAACTTTTCCTCTCAAGCTCTCTCCCTCTCCTTCCTCATCTTGCCGAGACACCCTAGGAGTGCTAGCACACTCAAGTGTGTTTTTCTTCCACCTATTGCTTGTGTGGATACCATAGAGGAGTGTGCACTTGACACTCTCGAGTTCCGGCGGACTTTTGGACGAGCGGGATTTGCGAAGGGCATCGCATCGAGGGTAATGATCTTATCTCTTAGATCTAAGGTAGATCTAGGGTTTTTATACAAGCACATACATGTTTTGTTTTAATACTTCTTCGCACGGATCCGTGGCCGGGGGCTTCCGAGGTTTCCGCAACGCAAAAAGCGGTTTTTGCGGCTCGGAAAAACCCAACAGACGGTGGGTGGTGGTTGTGCAGGTTGAGCCATCTACGGACAAGCAACAAGTCCAATAACATAGTTAGAGAATAGTGCAATAATGTTTTAATTAAATAACTAAATAATTGCTAATCTTATAATACTACAATCAACCTAATAAGGTTGAACCAAACTATCCTATATATAAAGTGTTGGACTATCCGAGCCGCAAAAATCGCTTTTTGCGTTGCGGAAACCTCGGAAGCCCGGCCACGGATCAGTGCGAAGTATAACAAAAATTACATGTACATATTTAAAACCTTAGATCTACCTTAGATCTATATGAGAAGAGCATTACCCTTGATGCGACGCCCTTCGCTTATCCCGCTTGTCCAAATGGCTTGCCGGAACTCGAGAGTGTCAAGTGTACACTCCTCTATTGGTATCCACACAAGCAATAGGTGGAGGGAAAACAACCTAGAGTGTGCTAGCACTCCTTGGTAGTCTCAGCAATGGAGGACTGGGAGAGCAAGAGAGGAGCAAGGAAGAAGATGAAGTTAATCCCCTTAACTTCACACTAAAGCACATACATAATGGTGGCCGGCCACTTCATGGTGGGTTATATACTTGCATGTAATACCAAGAGCCATGACTCTTGGTCTTCCTCATGAGGTGGCACCCCATGATATGTCCATGATGATGTGGAACATCATTATTGGTCGGCCCCCATGCCAAGTCACCATGACATGACAATTGGTCAAGTCAAAATTGACCATTCATCTTCCCTCTCAAGTCAAGTCAAACTTGACTTCTAATCTCCCATGGTTGATCAAATCCAACCATTTGATTCAAGTCAATTTGATTTAATGAATCTCTATTCATTAATTTAAATTGACTCAATGAATCAAATCTAAATTAGACTCATTCAACACTTGAATCAAATTGAGTCTAACTCAATTAGTCTAATTTGGATTACTCTTAATCTAATTTGGTTCATCCCATGAACCTAATCCTCATGGTCCATCATATGAACCTAATCTCCATCTAATTGCCCTTTGTGTGTGACCTTATAGGTTCTTGTAACGTTGACAATGCTCCTAAACTGATTTAAGAACATAAGCAATGAGCGGTATCTAGCAACACATCATTGCTACCCAAGTTACAAGAATATTGAGATCTAACATCACCTTTGTGACTACTAATTGTAACTCTCACAATATGTGACAATGTCCCTCTATCCTTGACATCTAGATTGATCAATTGAGGCATAGTCTGTGTCATCCTCGGTACAATCTATATCTTGAACTCCAAGTAGACTCACTCTCATATTGACTCATTTGGGCATGACTATGCACTTCATGGTCTCACTCTATCAAGAATAACGATGTCACTCCCGTCATATAGGAGGGATAGATCCCATCTACATCACTCACATCCCTCTGCATAATTTGTTACATACCCAGTAATCGCCTTTATAGTCCACCCATTTACGGGTGACGTTTGACGAAGCCAAAGTATGCAACTCCTTATGTAGGGAACCATGGTGACTTCAGATCCAAGGACTAATAGTCGTACTAATAGTCATATGAGAAAGTATATGACACTCATATAACGATCCATGATATTTTCTCATGACGGGTCATTCAGTATACATTCTCCAATGCATACCTATGTGTCTAACTTGATATCTCATATCCATGACTTGTGAGATCAAGTCATCGAGTTGACCTACATGCTAGTCTCTACGCATTAACATTGTTTCTGAATGTTAATATTTGACTAGGAATAATTAAGAGTAGTATTCTCTATATCATCTCATTATCGATTCAACCAATCGATTGATATAGATAAGAATCTTCTACTCAAGGACGTTATTATACTTAGTTATTTGACACCAATACAAGTAAATATAATAACCATGCCTTTATAAATAGGAATATGATACAATAAAGTCCATACAACAATCATCACATGATTGACTCTAGGGCTTTCACTAACATAAAGTTGGTTTATTTTAAAATACACACTAAAATAAATCCAAATCAAGTTTGGTTTGGACCCACTTGCTCATAATCATCATATCTACTTTATGAGTTCTATTTAATCCTAAATTGACGTCCACTTGTCTGCAAACTTTTGATTTAGCTTAATACATTTGTTCATTGACAAAAGGCTTTTGTAAAATTAGTCTAAGAAGGAGAAACACCCACGTTGTTAAATTATCTCCACAAGGACATAATTAAGCTTTTAAAAATGATGTTAATCCCTACTAAGTTCCAATCCAAAGTCAATGTAAAGCTTGATTCCTGGGCTTTATGATTAATGGTAGAGAGGTTTACCACAAAGCAATTTCACGATCTCTTAAAAGAAATGTTGGAATATTTCAATCATGACTTCCCTAAATTATGAATTGATAAAGGCAATCAAATTAACATAAGTTTAGGCTTTAGCATAACTCCACTATGAACACCATAGCTGCTAAACAATCCAAAAGAAAGATATTCAGGTGTCTCACCCTGAATCAAAAGGGAGAGGCTTCATAGGGCTGGTGTCTTTATACACAAGTCTCCACCTAGGAGAAGAGGAGAAGAAAGAGGAGGGAAGGGCTCTCTTAGGGGATAGCCTGCCTTTATGTGTCATCCTTAAAATGGGTGCATGGGGAGGGGAGGAAGAAAGGCACATGAGAAGGAATGGAATAGTTAGCCTCAACAAGAAGAAAAATCCTATCTATAATCAAACTGAGCTCAGATAGAATCCCGCTACACAGTTTATTCTTCATAACAAATTTTTCTAATACAACCCCTAAAAACTCTAACATGCTTTTCTAAATTAGATTTATCTTAAGAAACTAAACAAACTCTTATGTAAACTAGCTATGCTATCGTATCCCATAATTTATGAAATATTTTTAGCCTCTGTATGGTTACAAAATCATCATTTTTCACACTCCCTTCAAGCTAGTGAATAGTTTGACTACCTCCTTTTTGGGCTTCCTTAGTGATTAGTTTTATTAAAAGCATTTTCGCTTTGATACCACTTGTTAGGACCTTGGGCCCAATTATAGAAGGTGAATAGCAAATATTCCTGAATTTAATACTTTACTAACATCTGCTTGTAAAGTACACACAATGAAAATAGAAAAGACAAGAATACAAACAATAGATGTGAGCATGTAATGTGGTTTAACACTCTAGGCTCCTAGTCTATAGCTTATAGATCCTTAGGTGGATCACCCTTGAACAGGGACTAGCCTTCTCGTTCTTAGTCAAATATTGGATGTGGAGACAACGACAACAACAATTAAGTTTTATCTCACTTGGTGGGGTCAGCTATATAGATGTTTTTACGTTATTAGACTTTATCCTCTATTATATCATCATCTATGTTTAAATAAATTGTATCTTATTTTATCATTGTTAATAAGTCTTCTTTGGTCTTGTTTAATGTGCATATTTGTTATAATTTTACATTGCTTAACTGAAGTATCTATTAGTCGTCTAAGTATATGTCTATATCATCTTAAATGTGTCTCCCTTTGTTTTTCCTCAATAGGTGAAATATTGACTTTCACTCTAATATTTTCATTTTTTATCATGTTCATTTTCGTATGTCCATACATCTACTTTAATATCCTAATCTTTGTGATTCTCATTTTCTACTCGTGTGTTCAAGTTATAGCCCAATATTTAGTTCCATATAGTATAATAGGCCCAACTGTCGTTTTGTAGAATGTTTCATTTAAGTTTTAGAGGTATTTTACGATTGCAAAGAATATCGAATATTCTTTTTTATTTTAATCATCCTACTTGTATTCTATGTAATCTCTCACAACCCTTTTATCTTTTTGTAAAAATAATCTCAAATACTTAAAACTCTCATTTACAAACAACTTATCGTCTACTATTTTAAGAATTATCTTATTGTGTCTAATATTACTAAATTTAAATTTCATATATTTTGTCTTTACTCTACTAAGTCTAAAACCTTTCACTTTTATTCTTTTTCGCTAAGATTCGAGTTTAGTAATTACTCCTTCAAGTGTCTCATCTACCAAAAGAATATCATCAGCAAATATGTGCTATGGTGATATGTCTTGAATGCATCCAGTGAGTTCATCTATGATTAGTATAAAATGATGAGAACTTAGAGACGATCCTTGATGTAACTCTATCTTATAAGAAATACTTTGGTTAATCCGATTGAAGTCTTCATTTTTGTTGTTGCATTCTCATGCATATCCTTAATTATTTTAATATATGTTGCACTAACACTTTTTTCTAGAATTCTTTATATAATTTCCCTCAGTAGTTTATTATAAGCTTTTTCTAGATCGACAAATACTGTGTGTAAGTCTTATTTTTGTTCTAAATGCTTTTTAATTAGTTGTATGAAAATATATATAACTTTTATTGTTGACCTTTATATATGAATTTAAATTGATTTTTAGTCATCGTGGTCTCTTTTTTTAGTCATTTGTTATTATTCTTTTTCAAAGTTTCATGGTATGACTCGTTAGTTTAACACTCCTACAATTCGCACAATTTTATATGTCTCATTTGTTTTTATATAAGGGGAATAGAGTGTTTATCCTCCATTGATTAGATATTTTTTCATTTTCAATATCAGATTGAATTACTTCGTAGGTCATTCAATACATTGGTTTTCGAAGTACTTCCGTACCTCTATCAGAATATCATTTAGTCTAACTACTTTTTCATTTTGCATTTTATTTAAAGCTTGTTCTATTGTTGAAGTTTGAATTCTATAATACAAGTTTTAAATTTCTATACTCTTTTGATCTACTTAATTGCTTAAGTTGGTCACTTAAATTTTCATTAAAAAGTTGACGAAAATATTTTTTCCATTCTTTTTTTTATTTACTCGTCATTCACTAGTACCCTATTATATTCATTTTTAATGCATCTTATTTGAATTAGATTTCTTGTCTTTCTCTCTCGCTTTAGCTATATTCTATTGATGCCCTTTTTCTCTTTTTTTTTTTATCCAACTATCGATATAAACGTTCAAAAGTTTCATTCTTAACTCATTCATTGCTTCTTGGCCTATTTTTTGGCTACTATATACTTTTTTAAGTTTTCCTTGTTCTTGGCTACTACATCGTATACTTGTCCCTTTCTCTTCACTTTCTCTTTCTTGTTTTATCATTAAAATTCTTTACTTGGTTGCATGTCCTTTTGACTCATCGAGTACATACACATTAATTTAAAGATAATTTCAAAAGATAATATTGATTGTTCATAAGAACTCCCTTGTTGGCTTTCTATGAAATGCTCATTTGGCTAAGGACTTCCAAATGCATCATAAGCTAAACTCGTACTTACGATTTTAGTTGCAATTGTTAAATATTTGACCCTCGACCTTGCTACGAAGAAAGATATTCTTCATTTTCAACTTTAATATCATCTTATCCCATATAGGATTTGAGTTGCCGTATATTTCTCCTAATTGTTGTACTCCTACCCATCTCTTTAGATATGTTTTGGTTTCCATCCTTTAATTGTCACCACTTGATTTTTAGAGTCATGCACATTTTTTTTATTAATACTATGCTTTAGGTACATATCCAATATTACTAATCTATGTATGGATCCGTCAAATACTAAAGATAGAGAAATCTCTTATAATGCATTTAGGGATTATAATGAAACACACTTAAAAAACTTTAAAAAGAATACAATTTGCTTGGAATATTGCCGAGAGCATTAGCCTTCAATCCTTTATCAAGTCCTCCTTTTATAATTTTCTTTTAGTTTTTTTTTTTTTGTTGCTCGATGCCCATGAATTGACTGGGGACCTTCATCAGTCAATTAGATAATCGTCGTCGTCAATAAATTTGTTCATTGTTGCTTTATCAATAACTCCTTCCAAGTTGGTTTATGTAGCAGTAGTTGATTGACATTGTCATCAGCTGGCTAGTCCCACGATCAATCGACTTATAGTTGATTAGGTTGCGAATAGAAATATATTTTTAGTGGCCATCCAACTAGAGTCAACTCGGCTATGTGTCGATTTTCCTCATTTGTGGTTTGGGCTTTCAGCAGTTGACTGACAGTCTATTAGTCGACTAGACTAAATAACCATGAGCACAAGCCACTTACGTTCAACGGTTGTTGAGTCCACGACTCAACCATCAATCAACTGTTGTCTAATATGAGTTGACTAGTACATTGACTCGAACCACTTCTAAGGTGGAGTTTGTCTATATTGAGATCTATCCTCGCTCAACTATATTTTCTCTCAATATTCAACTTACCAAGAATTATACCTGCTTTGAAGTCATCTTCCATCAAGGCCCCACGTCCTTTGGATGTACGCAAGCTCTCGGCTTCTCTTTGTATCGTCTTTCATGTCTTTGCCTTCGAAGTTCGCTTCTTTGCTTAGTCACTCTCAGATGCTCCCTATCTTGTGATCCCTTGGATTCTCCACATCATCTTTCACTAATCTACATAGACCTTGAGCTATCAGATATCCATCGACCTTAGCCATGCCAAGTCAGTCATCTTTTTTTTCCAACTCCTACGTGACTCAAATACACATCAAAACCAAGGACAATCCTATCTTAAACTCTTTGCCCAAACATCAAAACCTATAATCATTCCTGATCACCAGGAGGGCTAATTGCCCTAACATTTATAGATATTCCAACCATCAATGGGAATCCTCATCCATTTTCTTAGTCAGCTAAACTTTTATCTTCACCACCACAAAGATCTTTCGTTGTCCAGTGTTGCCCTCACCTTTTTTGAAAGCATCACTATTATGCTTATCATCGCCCTTGTCCAAAAGCATTGCCACCTTGCCTATTGCCATTTTCACCATAACCGATACCAAATGAGCCTTTGGCATCATGAAGACTCACAACATAATGTTGCCTCCTAGAAGTAGCGCTGCTAAGAACTTGCCTCGGTAGATCGAGCAAAGAGGCTTCATCAACTATTTCTTGGGTGCTTTTTTATGGGTTGGTCTCAGTTGGTATCATTCATAATTCTGTCTCGAGTAGTACCACTTAAGATAAAACAACATAAATGATGCAAGTATAATTGTTTCCTACTGGTAGTGTGTCAATGCTGATCAGCTAAATGAAACAAGATATTTAGACTGCACAAGAGAATGTATGAGTGCATCCAATATTGCTTGTTATCATCAAAAGGATTTCATGTTAAATGGATCGTTGGGCTAACATTTTCATTTTTGATAATGACTCCCATGAGAATAGAAAAACATGTTGAGAAATATTATGTAAAGCACTAAAGCTCATCCAAGTCAATGCATCGTGAAACTCTCTTATTTAAATTCCCATGAAAACTAAAAATTATCCGATAGTTTCACTCCCCAAATAAATAAGATTCATTATATTGTGTGAATAATATTTTTTTAAATAATCCCTATATGAAATATGGTGTATTTTAATTAACGATAAGGGTTATTAATAAATCATATATAACTCCCTTGTCTACTTTCTATTTTATCAAACGTATATCTGTACTACTATACCTATTGACTAGTTAGTCCTCTGCTAGCTTTTCATCCATCATTGTTAAATCAATGGTGCATTAGCATGCGACAATATTGTACTTATCCATACCAATTGCCATTCATTTGATAAAAATAGACAATATGATTTTATTTGAAATTTAAATTAAATAAAGTTAAAAAAAACATTCAATTGATATCTTTCCCACATTCGCCTAACTTCATATCTATCCTTTTCTAATCCAACACAAATGTTTCACTTTATGCTGCCCTTATCCGAGCTGTTTAGTGGACCTTATCATTTTGTTGAGCTTATACAAGACAATATTGCTAATAATATTTATATTAATTAAATTATGTTTTTCTTTTACTTCATTTATTAGAATTTTATTTCATGTCTCGTAAGCCTTCAAATTTATTAAATTCAACCATTCTAACTATTAAATCCATTGATCATCTTTGAGCATGATCATGCCATCTTAACTTTTCTTTTTCATTCCATTAACTATATCTAATTGTTTTTTTTACTTTTTTTCCTATTGAATTCACATCTCTCTCTTGGCTTTCTCTTGTTTTCCATATGAACTTTTTAACGTAGAATTTTCTCAGCCCAATAGTTTAATCTATAGAATAATGAATCATACTCCAATCTTTTAACATTTTAACGTAAAGGAATGATGATCACATAAGACACTATTTTAAATTTTATTCTGTCAATTTATCTTAATTAATATCCCCTTGTTGAATAATTGATTTACGATATTATCATTGAATCAAATCTTGAGCTAAACTAATAATTTTGATCTAATTTTTAAATTTTATTTTTATTATTTTCTAATTAAGTATATGCTATGTACGTGTTGACTTATATTAATAATGTTTATAAATTATTTTCTATTAATTTATTATTTTTTTATTCCTCACTTTGGATATTTATTTTTTTCTTTAGATTAATAAGTAAAAAATAATAATTTTTATTAAGTCTAGTGGGATTCTAGTTCCTTCTAGAAGGTTGTACTGCATAATATTATATCCTTAATGTGAAATACAATCAACACTTGTTTATATTATTTTTGTCCTCGTATGTCACATATTTTTAGTGTATAAATTTTGCACTTCTAACATAATTCTCAACAAAAGGTTTATTAAACACATCGTCCTCTTATGTAACATCAACAACACTTCCAAATCTTAGATGGGTCAAGAGAATAACAGATTTGGTTGTGCGTGGAGGTGGAGTTCTGTATAATAATGTGGAAGGGGTAAAGAGTGATGTGATAGAGTCGTTGATATGGATCAGAATGCAAGAGGGTTGGGGGGTGGGGCGAATAGCTAACTTGACAAGAAATCAAAGAGAGGGTGGGAGAGGATGAAGAGGAAATAAACAGTGCTGCAAATGAGAAGATATACTAGTTGAGGGAGGCGAAGCTGCAAAGGAAGGTGAGAAGAGATGTGATATGGGTGGAGGGCAGCAGTCCACAGTCGTGTTCACTATGCATCATGTGACGAAGTCATTGAGCCATGATTGCAACTTGCGTCACATGGCGGAGCTGCAGTCCACGCCTAGTGTAACATGGTGACTTCTTCCCAAATTAGGTATTTGCTAATCAAATAAGGATATAACATCTATATATTAATGTATTAATTGATACATAATGGCTATATATATTAACATATATATATAGTTATTAAATAATATATATTAACATAACTTATATAAATCTGATATCCTGCGCGACCCTTCTGTGCGCGTTCGTGCGCGACGGGTTCCCAGCCGTCCGATCTACCGCCAGCGCGTTCGGGTCCGAATCGCCGCGTTACCGCCCGTCGCCCGCCCGCGTCCGACCGCCGGCCAGGAGGCGCGATCGACGCGCCACTCGTCGTGGTCCGGCGAAGTTTACGGCGGTTAGCGGCCGGAATCCACGCTAACCGGTCGGAATTCACCAAAGTCGCGGCCGGCATGGCGCGCGCCATGCCGGCCGCGATCGGGCGGATTCGGCCAATGCGGCGGAATCCGGCCCCGACGGACCGGCAGCCGACGCCGGTCCGTCCGCGCCCGGCGCCGCCGCGATTTGGCCGGAATCCGGCCGAATCGCGGCAAATCGCCGCCGGATTCGCGGCGATTCGGCCGACCAATGCGGCCGGAATCCGGCGGCGGAAGGCCGCCGTCGTGCCGGCCGTTCCGCCGCCGGATTCCGGCCGCACGGCCGAATCCGGCCCGATCGCGGCCGGCGATTTGCGTCGGACGGACGGCCGTCGCCGGCCCGTCGGGGCCGGATTCCGGCGCAATTCGGCCGAATCCGGCCCGATCGCGGCGGCGTGTGCGCCACGCTGCCGGCGCGACCTGGTGAATTCCGGCGGTTAGCGCTGGATTCCGGCCGCTAACCGCCGGTAAACTTCCGCCGGACCGCGGTGAGTGGCGCGTCGATCGCGCCGGCTCGGCGGCCGGCGGTGGCGGGACGGCGCGGCGGCGACGGGCGGCAACGCGCGCGAAGGGACGGGAATGAAGATCGAACACATAACTTATATACTTAGCATATATTTAGTTAACAACATATGGTTATATTAATATTATAATTAACATATATTTATACTAATTAACACATGTATAGAGACTTGATATTAATTTATTTGTATAAATCGATATTTATGGGCAAATAAGTCTCAAAATTTTCCTGGCAAAGTTAGATAGGATAACTGGCAAAGTTAGATAGGATATTAAAACTGCACCGTTCTAATCAGAAATCGAAACTCTGACTTGGCGCTCAAGATTTTAAACCTTTGACAGAGTCAAGTATGTTTGTTTCAGTGTTAGCCAATCTGCTGAACTTAATGTAGTTGAAGGATTACGTTAATTTTTTTTTCTTTGAAAAAAAATGAAATGAGGACTTATTTTTTCTCGTAAAGGCTTTTATTTCTGCATAATCATAATTGAAGAGTAAAACACGTTGCTTCTCTCTTCCAAGATTGAACTTTTCTGTCGGAATGATTAAATACCATTTTCTATTTTTCCCCCAGACGTGACTACTGCAACAGTTGCCAAAGAGGCTCTGGAGGGACACTGCATTTATGATGGTGGCTACTGTAAGCTTCATCTGTCATACTCTCGTCATACTGATCTCAATGTAAAGGTACAAATGTAATTTCTTTTGTTATGGAGGAGTAATGAATGCCGAGAAACAGTCGGTTCTCTCTTGATTCTTTTATAATAAGCAAGATGCAGAATTTTAGTTAAATATATATCTTTCATTTTAGAAAATCTGGAATAAAGCTCGAGGATGTATCTACCTTTATTTACATATACATTGACCTCGATGTCGGCCAACATCGTTTAATCACCATCTGCTTTCTTGGTTTCCTTTCGTATTTTCCAGTTTTAGTAAAGTGTTTCTCTATCCATGTGTGTACATTTCACCAGGCATACAGTGACAAGAGCAGGGATTACACCATTCCTGACACAGGGATACTTGCAACATCACATGCTCCTATTGCTTCTAGTAGTTTGCTGAGCAATCCACTTGCACCTGGGGTTGCCATGCAACCACCAATTCCTAATGGGCAAATGCCTACTTGGGATCCAAGCAAAGCCAACTATGCATCGGCTTCAAGGGCATTCCCCAGCCAGTCATTTGTTCCAACCGCTGGCGCTCCGTACCAAACGTCAGGTGCTCTCCCCACTTCATCTGCTGGTTACCTTCAAGCTCCACAGCAGACGCCTCAGTATGGTATGCATCCAAGGCCTTCTGGTGGTGCACCATTTGCAGAGCAACCTCCTAGGTATTTCTAGCCCAATTACATCTTACCTAACAATCTTTCTTCCTATGTTGTTGTTCGGTTTATTATTTTAAAAGTCAATGTCAGTCTACTGTTTGAATCTTGTGCAACTTCGTCATTTGATTGCACTTTTGGTTTCTTTTTTCCTTGGATTAAAGACTACATTTTCAAGTGTAGTTGCTAATTTGTCTATAATGCACAAATTAT
Organism: Wurfbainia villosa; assembly: GCA_025175895.1. Taxonomy (NCBI): domain Eukaryota; kingdom Viridiplantae; phylum Streptophyta; class Magnoliopsida; order Zingiberales; family Zingiberaceae; genus Wurfbainia; species Wurfbainia villosa. Next base: position 17,592,146 of record CM046006.1, on the reverse strand, counting down.
TGGGTTCTCAGTAATGTGAAACTGGCGCTTATATTCTGTAACTTTCCGTCTAATTTTACCTCCAGTTTGTATCATCCCACTGTGGGGCTTTGTTTAAGATCACAAATACTTGATAAACTGATTGTATCTGAATTTTCGAGCTTATTTTTTCACTGCTACTCAGGAAATTGTTATGGTGTTATTGCTCAGTTGCACTTTTTGACTTGTTCCGAGCTAAATGAATCTAAATTCTTCTGAATGTAGTTCCCTTGGTTTCTGTCCTTTGGCTGAAATCGGTTGCTACTGCTTCATGGTAGGTTTTGAGGTGCTGAATAAGTAAGAATGTCTTGTGGCTCCAACGTTGTAAATTTACGTAGGGTGTGGTCTGAAAATTTCTTTGAGCTGCTACGTAATCAGTTGCAATCAGATGTTTTTTTGGGCTGGTTCCGTAAACAGTGTTTTGAAGCCCTGCATCATCAATATACGCGAACCAGTTCAATAGTTGCAAAAGAAATAAATCCACAATATTTAGTTTAGCTAAAGTTTGGTCAACATCGTGTGGAAGAGTCATTATCATTTATTATTATCATTATTATTATTATTATTATTATTATTATTATTATTATTCTGTAGAATATGTCGGTTTGTGAAAGATATTAATACTTGAGTTCGTGATTAAAAAAATATTGAATTTGATTCGAATTTAAAAAATATAAGTACTTTTATCTTGAGCTTGGTTCGAATGGCAGTTCGGTTAGTGCTAATCATCATCGGTGTGCAATTCTCATTGGTTCTTGTTTAAATAGGTGGCAATGAATCTTTTTAGTTGGCATTAGGTCCTTCAGTTTTATTTCTTGGAGGCGAATCGTTTGGTTCCATTGAATTTTTTATTAGTCGTTAAGATGTCATTTCACTTGGAGAAAATTTAAGAACTAATTTCTACCAACGATCATTTGATGAATCATGAATCCTTTTATATTTTTGCCTTCTTAGATATCTTGCAAAAATGAAAAAATCTATCATAATTTAGTCTTATCTGATAATATCTAAAGGTTGGAATCAAATCAATCTAGCAGTTCTTATCGATCGCTCTTGGACCATAAGTAAGGAGTAATCATCGCGGTGAATCTTTGACTCTTGAGACTAGTAACTACTGTATGGAGGGATGATACTTTCGCATTTGCTAGAGATTGATTCGTTGTTCTATGATATAATATTGCATGTGTTAGTCATTAGGTCATTCCCGTGGAAGTCTTATACAAGAACAATAAGAACGTACAATATTAGACAAAAATAATTTACAATATAAAGAAATAATTACAAGATGGAGTTATTATTATTATTTTGTTTGAGAAAGCTAAATGCTATTATAAATCAAGTGAGGATATTTAGATGCTCACAAAACGAAAAATATGCGTTGATATCTTGACAATCATTCTCTCTATGTTTGAAATTTCACTCTCATATCGCTTGCCCAAGTAAATAGATCATACAAGACTTTGCCAAATGATGAACCATGATTAAGCTACCGTTGCCTCGCTATTTCTTGTGATAGTTCATCAACATCAGCTTGGTGGTGCCCATCTCTTGGTGTATGCCAAGTCAGCCTCTCACTTGATCCAAAAGTGCCTTATTGACAACCAAAGAATGTGTGGTCAAGAGTTTCATCTGGTCCTTGACAAAGCGGACAAATTTTGTAAGCTTCTTATGGTATTCAATCCTTGGTTCCAGTTCTTTCATGTACAAGGAGCCATAATATAAATTGGTGTTTCGATATGAAATATGACTTCCATACAATCTTCATCCATGCCTTGGTATCTCCCCGTGGCTTAAAAAAATGCATAAGCATTGGTCGAACCTCGCTGCTGTTTAGAGGCAAACCAATCGACTAGTGTCCTAGCAGCTTCTTGTGTCCTTGCTTTGTCACGAATGAGGTCCTTGAGCTGTAATAAATGATTAATCAAAGAAATTCAATCTAAGGTTTTCAATTGTCATTCCCACAAGTCAACACCTTTGAGGTACTAGTTATGAATCCATTTCACCCATAGCGAATTTTTCTTCTGTTGCACGTTTCATAGAGCTTTGGACAGTAAGGATGAATTCCATACTCGTAGATCATGAATCCCATATCCACCTTGTTCCTTTGATGGGCATATAGTGACCCAAGAGATTGGCTGATACTCAGATGTCCACACAAATGAATCACATATAACTTATCAATGACCATACATGGGAATATGGGATCAGCAATATCGAAAGTTAGAAGCATTTGACACCTTGCAAGACGGTCTTCACCAATTTGAGCTTTCTAGCATAGGACAATGTATGCTTCGGCCACGATGTTAGCTTATGCACTATGGCATCAATCAAAGTGCCATAGTTACTTGTATGTAACTTCTCCGCAGCTAATGGTATGCCAAGATAGTGAAACGAAAAAGAATCTTATTGAAATATTGTCATCTCCAACAACCTGTGCTTCGTGCGCTCATTGACCCCTGCAAGATACATGCTGGACTTCCTAAGATTCAGTTGTAGTTTTGCAGTCCTTCCAAACTATGATATGCAATCCACAATCAAGGTAATGATAGACTCATCTGCTTAAGCAAAAAGAAGATCATCCGCATTAACTAGATGGGTGATTCCAACACTTATGCACATTGGATGAAAGTTAAAAGTAGAACGCATTGATGCCACTTTTAATGATCTCAAGAGTACTTCCAAACAAGCCCTCATGGGTGCGACGCGTTGGCAAGTCACAGGATCAAACTTGCACAGTGGATAAAGATCAATTCCGAAGATCGGTCTAAAATCTTGTCCTGGACTCAAATGGCCGCCCTGTGCCTTACCAATTGTGTCCACGAGCACTGTCTTCTCATGATTTACTCCCTCTCGAATCCTATAGAGCCGGAGCGGGGGGCCACTAGATTGACGGTTTCAATCTTTTGCGCAAAAAAAATACTTCCAAACAAAGGCCAGAGAGTAATGGTGAGAGTGTGTCTCCTTGTTGGAGACCTCTTCCCCCTTTGAAGTACTCATATATGACCACATTAATCCCCACTTACTAGGAGACCATCGTGATGCATTTAGAAATCCCAACTATATTCTATTGTGGGAATCCAAATCCTCAAAGGGCGACCATTAAAAAGCACAAATCCAGACTTTTAAAAATATTAAATTTATAAACTTTGAAAACCTTCTTATCACCTTCTTATCATTATTGTTAATGACTTTGAATTGATATTTTTAGACACATATAGACTCCGTGACACTTTAGAAACTTATAACACTTGAAATGGATATGATCGAAATTCTCTAAATATATCAATGAGTTTTAATCGAAACTCATTGATGAGCTTAAAGAATTTGAATTTTTAAAAATTTGACATGTAATGAAAGAGGATAGTGTAATGAAGTTATGTATGCCTAGTTTTGACATCCCTACAATACGTTATGTTTATGTGTCAATTGTCTTAAAGTAATAAACTTTAAAAACTTTTTGATTACTACTGTTATTGACTTCGAGCTGATATTTTTAGGCACATATAAACTCTAAGACACTTCTAAAACCTGTAGCATTTGAAATGGATTCAATCGGAGCTCTCTAGATCTATCAATGAGTTTTGATCGAAATCCCTTGTGGACTCAAAAAGATTTTAAATGCTATTTTTTAGGCTGAAATAGGATTGTCATGGGTTTCATTTGGTAACAAATGTAGATCAGTAAATGAACTTTGATTCAAAATAAATTGCATCTCATTCTGATATTCGAGTCAAAATTTATGGCCTTCGAAAGCAAACATTTGACACATATACACACATAATTTATAGTAAGGATATCAACTCTATAATGATGTTGATTTTCATAATTAGTACCACCTTTAAAATCAATACCACCTATTTCAAAAATCAACATCACCTATGGTGATGAATTGACAAAATTAACACCATAAGTGTGTTGGGTTCTAAAGCGAAATTAAATCAAAAATATATTGCAGAAAAGGAATCCTACAGGATCCATGCAATTCGAATTGATCATTGTTTAGAATATTACCCTTGATGCGTAAACTTCTCAAAGCTGGAGAGTCAAGCTGATCTAAGCACGATCAATATATTCGCGCCTCCTTAGTATCCACACGAGCATAACCGTCGTCACTCATCTCACAGGCACAATTAGAGAATCACGTTTTTTATTTTTCTACGTCGTAGTGCTAGCTACTATTTAAGGAGAGATCGAAAAGACCTAACCTTTTCGGTTGACATAATCTTACACGATTTTATCAGATAAGATCGTGTTTATTATTTAACCTCTAAATCATATCTAATATAATATTTTCTTTATTTTTTTTATTAAATATGAGATTTATCCGTGGTCTTGTTTGAAAAACTCAAACACATATTGAATTAATCCAATAAGTTCAGATCCAATAATCCAATAAATTTGTGATCCGATTAGATTAACCCATTAACCTAATGAATTTAGAATTCAATAAGATTAATTCATTAATCTTAACTTAGATCTAATGTGGAATTTCAATTGTGATCCCAACAACATGGTGTTGATCCTTGGTGTTGATCTTGCAAGGATCAACACTAAGGCAAGATCAACACTATTGCACTTTAGTATTGATTTTGATCTGGCTTATATTATACATAAGTATTTTATTTTATTTATTAAATTAGTTTTTAAATTGTTCTGTTATTAATGTAGAAAAAAAATTAATATTAAAATATTGATCTTCAAAGGAGCATTTTAAAATTTATCTTTAAATTTTAAAGAGTGAAATGGTGTTTTTATTTATCTTTAAATTAAACCTCAATTCTCCATCCAATCGACAAGTAGCCTCCTCTTACCGTCGACCAATTATAATTATCTTCAACCACCACCAACATCATCTATGGTATTGATTTTGCAAAATCATCACCATACTATTAGGAGGAGATTGTTGGTGCAATCAATCTCAGGTCAAGGTCGATCAAGCTTGAGTAAGACTCGAGTTGGAGTTGAGTTTTGATATTTGACAATATAACAATATGATGAGTTGAGGATATGACTATAGGATGGTATGAAACATCTGTAGTCATATGGATTAGAGTGTTGGTATAACGAGAAGTCAAGTAAGTCAAGGTTGATCAAAGACTTGACGAGTGAAGTCCAACCGAAAGTTGACGAGTAAAAAATTCAAGTCAATCAAGGAAGATGGGATACTTGGTGTTTGGAAGTCCAACTAGAAGTTAGCGAGGGGGAAATCCAAGTGGATCATGGTTGACTAGATACTTGGTGGTCGAAAGTCTAACAAGATACTGGCAAGGTAAAAATCCAAGTGGGTCATGGAGGACCAGACACTTGGTGATAGAAAGTCCAATTGGGAGCTGGCAAGTGTGAAGTCCGGGTAGGTCAAGGTTGACCGGACATTTGACATAGAGAGGAAAGTCCAAGCAGGACCATATGCTTGGCTAAGAAAAAGTCCTTGCAAGTATGGAGACCGAATGTAAGGCAAGAAAAGTTCAAATAGGTTAAGAAGGACTGGATGTTTGGTGATATGAAGTTTTGGTAGGTCAAGGTGATCAAATGACTAGGCAAGTGAAGTCTTGACAGGTCAAAGTGATTCGGTGACTAAACAAGTAAAGTCCTGACATGTCAGGGTGATCGTTCTTGGCAAGTGAAGTCCTGACATGTCAGGTGACCATGCTTGGCAAGTGAAGTCTCGACAGGTCAGGATGACTGTGCTTGGCAAGTGAAGACCCGGTTGGTCAAGGTGATAGTACTTGGCAAGAGAAGTTCTAGTAGATCATGGTTGATCAGATGCTAGGCAAGGGAGGTTTCAATAGATCAAGAGTGATTGGAAGTTGGACGAGGAAAGTCCTAGTAGGTTGAGGTCAAACGGATACCAGGTGGAGCAAGAGTTGGGTTGAGATTAAGATGAAACTGAGATATCAGTCGACTAGTAGCGTTTACCAAATGACTGGTATTCTGGTCTGTTTAATCCGACTGAGGTGTGGGAAGTTGACTGGTGATAAGCGAGCAATGCTCGGGCACTGAAAGCTGGTGCTCGAGTGATGAGAAGTCGCATACTTGAAAGCTTCGATGAGTGCTTGGGTAGTCGACTGGGGGTCTTGACTAGTCAATTGGTCCGGTGCTTGGGCAACAAAGGACTCGACGCTTAGGGAGGTGCTTGGGTGACGAGGAAGTGGCGCTTAGACTTGGTGCTCGGGCGACGAGGAAGTGGTGCTTAGACTTGGTGCTCGGGCGATGAGGAAGCGATGCTCGGGTTGGTTCTTAGGAAGCCGACTCGGGTGATGAGAATGCAGCATTCGAGATGGGTGAGCAGAAGTGCTCGTGCGTTTGGGTGTTGGGCGGTCATTAGTCAGGAAGTCGACGCTCTGGAAGTCAGTGCTTAGGATGAGAAACAAAGCTTAGTGCTCGGGCAATCGACTGATGTGGTGAAGCAGTCGACTGGCCACGAGTAGTCGAAATGACACTCAGCTACGGGTGCAGGGGTTCGGTCATGGGTGCTCAGGAAAATGAAAAGTTGGTGCTCGGGAGGCTCACGACTCAGAAGTCGACTATTGTTGTAAAGAAGTTGACTAGTTGAAGAGAAGAGTTAGGGACTTGAGTGCTCAGGCAGCTGTAGAGCGGGATGGTAAACTGAGTGCTCGGGAAAGTCATGATGAAGTAGTCAACTAACTTTAGCAATCAACAAACAGAAACTCACTGAATTGACTGCCTAATTCAACTGTTCAACTAAAATTCGACGTGGATCGAGCAGTTGTGAGCAAACGATCGATTGACCAGTCGACTGGGGGTAAGGTCAATCGACTAGTAGGCGAAGATCAGCTGAGCTGAGCTTATAAAAGGAGGACTTGGTGAAGATTTTCATACGCCGATTTCTTGAGACTTTGAAGGGGAAGTACTGTTGTGTTCCAGAACTTCCAAGTCATTCCAAAGCAATCAAACAACAATTAAGCAAAAACATCCTTGTGTAAAGTGTTCTTCTTACTGTAATTTATTTATTTCCTTTACACTTTGTATTTGGTTTCATTTCTTATAAGCTCCAGGTTGTAAGTGTTGGTGCAATCGGCCCAGGTTATGATTGACCAGGACTTGAGCTTGACTCGAGAGATGTTTTGATGTTTGACAAAAATATATGACAATGTGATTGTCATGGGAAAGTCCAAGTCATGGGTACTTGGCATGAAAAGTCCAAATGAGATACTTGGCATTTGGAAAGTCCAAGTATGAGTCTTGGCATGGAAAGTCCAACATGGGTTGGCAAGGGAAAGTCCAAGCTTGAGTCTTGGCATTTGAGAAGTCCAAGCAGGAGTCTTGGCAGCATAAGTCCAATGGTTGACGGCATAAAATTCAAGCGGAGTCTTGGCAGCGTAAGTCCAATGTGCCTTGGCGGTGTAGACACCGTTAGCATTGTTGGTGCAATCGGCCCAGGTCACGATTGACCAGGAATCGAGTTTGACTCGAGTAATATTTTGATGTTTGATATAGGATTGACATTGATGATTGGACATTGATGTCGGTTAATATGTTGGGGAGATTGTTTATACAATCGACCTAGGTTATAATTGACTTGATGGTTGACCAGGGTTGACCATGTGATCATGAGAAGTCCAAGCATGGGTCTTGGCAAATGGGAAAGTCCAAGCATGAGTTTTGGCAAGGTAAAGTCCAAGTCATGGGTACTTGGCATGGAAAGTCCAAGTGGGACACTTGGCAATTGGGAAAGTCCAAGTCTTGAGCACTTGGCATGAGAAGTCCAAGCATGGGTCTTGGCAAATGAGAAGTCCAAGCATGGGTCTTGGCAAATGGAAAGTCCAAGCATGGGTCTTGGCATGGAAAGTCCAACATGGGTTGGCAAGGGAAAGTCCAAGCCTGAGTCTTGGCATTTGGGAAGTCCAAGGGGATTGATATTGGCGGCGTAAAGTCCAAGCGGAGTCTTGGCAGCGTAAGTCCAATGTGCCTTGGCGGTGTAGACACCGTTAGCATGACATAGCCGATGGAAGCACCTGGAAGTTAGCGCGATGGATGAACAAGTCATGGATGACTTGGAGGGATCCGAGAGGCGTGAGGCTGATGGAGGTGGCTAGAAGGCTTAGGTCTAGGCTAAGGGTGGTCTAGCAAGTATGGGGGCACTATACTTGGGTTAAAACCTCATTCTTGAGGTTGGCAGTCGACTGACATTATGACCGGTTCGACTGCCAGGAGTCGACTTGAGTTCGACTGACCGTTTGAGAGCTTTAAGGGCTCTGGCAATGATCGCTCATGGAAGCGATCGGAGTGTCGCAGCGATCGTATCGGATGGATCGCCCGGTTCGGGCGCATGAGCACAGAATGCTCCGTGGCCGTAGCGGGCCGACTACGCTGGCAGTCGACTGCCAAGAGATCCGTTGGAGTTTTTCCAGCGTGGATCGAGCCGTTGTCTCACGACAACAGTGGCATCAGTCGACTGGTGACTTATGACAGTCGACTGATAGGCGGAAATCTAGGTCGCGCGCAAGGATAAAAGGAGCTCGACGGGAGGGATTTTGGCATCAGTTTTCTTGGGCGATTTGAAGGGGAAGAGTTGGTGCTTTTCCAGTCCTTCAAGGCTAGTTCAAGACAACCAAAAGAAAGCAAATCAAAAGCTCTAGTAAAGTAGTTTTCTTTACTTGCATTGTATTTCATTCTTGTATTTTTCTTGTATTTACTTCTTATTGTTGTAAGAACATTTGTACGAGGTTTCTCCGCCTCCGGATTGTTCCGAGAAGGAGTGTTTTATAGTGGTGTGTGATTGGCATCACTAGGGTTCGTACGAACCCGATCCGTAGAGTAGGAACCGTGCGGTTCCGAACCACGTTAAATAATTGTGTTCATGTGTTGTTTTATTTCGCTATTGCTTTCATTACTATTCCGCTGCGTACTAACGAAATTGTAGAGACAACCGCGAACGAATTCCATCTTCGTACGGGCAACCCGCTATTCACCCCCCCTCTAGCGGACGTCAAATCCCCAACAAGTGGTATCAGAGCCTTGTGGCTCTTCAATGGATTAACAACCGGGAGCAAGACGCTAGAGGGTAAAGATGGAATTCCAAGACAAGCTTGGATGGGACATCAACACACCGGTCCTGTACTCATTATATGGACAAGAAGGCTTCGATTCTTGGAAGAGAAGAATTGAAGATTTTTTGATGATGAGGGACTTCGAGGAATGGTCTCTATTAATGGAAGGATTTGACTATCCTAGAGGACCAAAAGGTGGCTTCCTCAAGAAGAAGAGATGGAGTGAATGTCATGCCCCGAGAGCATGCCGAACCGAAAATCAAACGGACGACACCTCCCCTGTACGTGGCAACATTTCGGGTTAATACAAGGCCCGTAGGCCCACAATAACAACAATATATATGTATAAAAACAAAACTACACAAGACACAGCGGAAACAACACGACAACAATACAATCCCACAGAGTGCATACCGGTATGACTAACACCAGAACATAAAGAAGCCTCGTCAAAACCCGCACCAACATGTGCGTACATCACATAACACAAATCCATAACGGAATACAAATGATAACACCAAAAATCCGGACTCTCGGAGTTGAGATGAGATGATGCCAGCCAGCGGTGCTCCAAGTCCATCACGAAGTCGGCTACCTGTTACCTGGGCGACAGAAAACCCAGGGTCCATGGGGGTGGTGAGTAAAACTCAGCAGGTAATAGAAAACATGTATATATGTAATATCACATGTATTTCGACAACATAATCTAGATGTACAACAGGTATATCAGCATAGTATATAAATACAAGCTTATACCGTCTAACTGAATGAACAACATAAAATGCAGACATACCTGAAGTCTGCTACGCTACTCTGATCCAACCTGAACATATATCCAACATATATATATATAACAGGAATAGTAGATCAACTCAAAATATACTCTAGCTACAGGTCAAGGTATCTATGGTCTATCCAACACATATCAATATCTGACACAATCAGATAACATATGCAAGAAACATGCATGAATATGATGTCCACCCAAATGCAGCAAGCATAGTACAAACAAATGTAACATCACAATAATCATATATATATATAGACTGTATCTATATATATATTAATCTCAACCATCCATATATATATATATACATGCATATATGTATATATATATGGTAATATGCAAAGCGCCATCAGATACGGCTATGCAGCATGCATGGTCATGTCGGCTCACCCTAAAGCTACCACGACCCCAGTGTGGCCTCGGTGGCTCGAGCATGACAACTGTCCCAACTCAACACCAACCACTACTCTCGAGTGGCCGAGTGGGCAGTATGATCGAGTAGCATATAAGCGTAAAGAGCAAGCTACACGATGGGGGTCCCTGCTGTTGGTCACTCCGACAGTCACTACCCATGAGTGGTCGAGTACCACACACGCAGGACTACGACACGCAAATCCAACTACCACCGTCTATAGTGGTAGAGTGCGACACCTCAATGCTCTGCCCTCACACCGGTTACTCCTCCTATGAGTAACCGTGGAGGCAGGATGACTGGCGACCCTCTCAACCACAAGGGAGACCTCGTCGCCAGCATGCATGTAAATGCATGAATGCAATGTCTCACATACAGACGTCTACCATAGACTCTCTATCCTGTAGAGAGTCATACCAATCTACTCGACGCACTCTCTATCCTGTAGAGAGTCGTACTCAACTGATCATAATACTCTTTATCCTGTAGAGAGTCATACTAATCTACTCGACGCACTCTCTATCCTGTAGAGAGTCGTACTCGTCTGATTATAACAAGCTAGGACCACCGGTCTGTAGCGATACCCTAAGTATCATTCCTCTGACCATTTACACAACACATGTTCGGTGGTAACATATATCCTAAGGGTACTAGAACTAACCCTAGGTTAAAGTCATTATCTACCTACGGATGACCTTTTTGCCCAATATACAATCAGGTTGTCATCCGGACTTTACTCTTTGCACTTAACTTAAACAAATTCTAAGTTACTTGCATCACCTATATGTATAACTTCTAATCATGGTAAAATAAACATGATATCAGCAATAGAGTTAATAGCCAACGGAAAAGGATCAAGCATACGATAAAAAGAACAGGGTCAAGGTAATATGAACACCTAACATGCTCATATCAATGACTAAATCTGAATGAAATACAACTACCCGGACCAGGTAGGAAATTACCCACCTGTTAATTAGCTCCGCTAGCTGTCCATGCATACAAGCCTCTGTCACTTCCCAAAGTCCTTACAATTGTTGCAATCCCCATAGCTTTTCTGGAAGAACAATCCGGTGTCAATCACCTATAATCCATTTCCATGATTACACAACCAATCTATACAAGCATCCACACAAATTCATCAACTATTCCAAATCAAAACAGGGACAGGACAAGGATTACCCAACTTAGTCTTGCTTCAATCGCTTCTTGATCCCTGGTTTGCAGTCACAGATCGAGCCCCATCACTGACTTCAAGTCAACAAAGCCCATTACCATGAAGCTTCCATAGCCCACAACTTATCTGGCAGATAAACCTATTGTCAATCTCCCGTAATCACAATTATATCAATTTCCCTACCCTGTGAACACATTAAGCCTATATTTCCAATTGATCCATTGATTAATGCATTCTTAATTCATAGCAACAAAAAGGGTGAACGAGATTACCAGACATCAATTAGGGTTGATTCGTGGATCTTATCTCGAACCCTCGCAAACTGCATCGAAGCTTGCTACGGCGGAGATCGGCAGAACACAGCCAACTTCGACTATTGGAGCTTACCGCAGCTAAGATCTTTCACACACAACCAAGGAAATCGTCGGATGTGATAGCACCGATCCAGATCAGAAACCGGCAGAGAAGAAAGGTCGTTGGACGGTGATCGCAGGCTGCTGGTTGAAGGCGGTTGATAGAAATTTGTCGACGCCAGTCAGAGACGGCAGTCCACCGGGCGACGCGCGATCCAGAGAATAAGCGGTGGTCGACGATGATTGGCACGACGGCGCTGCGGTAGGGTCTGCGACGAACGGCTCGAGGAGGTGGCCATCAGTGGTGGCAATGGCTAGGGCGGAGATCCACTGGCTCAGGCGAAGCTAGGGCAGAGATCAGGCGGAGCGGCGGCGATGGGAGCCGGCGTGGCGGCGGCCAGATTGAGCTTGGGCTCGGGCGGCGGCGGAGAGAAGGTCGGACGACGAGTTTTCTCGGTGGTCGCAAGGGGCAGCAACACCGGCGAGATCCAGTGCAGATGAAAACTAGGGCACGGGCACGGCGGCGACGGCGATGGCCGTCGTGGTAGCGAGGAGAGGCGATGGTGGAGCGTCGCGGTGATGGATCGCTCGAGACGAAGGTGCGAGATCGGGAGGGGAAGAGAAGTCGGCGCAATTGGGAATTAAGGGGAAACGGAAGGAATATAATGGGTTTTAATTAAACCCATTAATTCCTTGCAGATAGTCTAAACAGGCTTTACAAAAGCCTATTCGCTTTATCCCCATAAAATGTCCATAAGACCTCCGTTTAAATCCAGAAAAATTTCTAAAAATTCCTGAAAAATTCCACAAGATATTTTATCAATTACCGAGGAATATATTTTTTTTTCCGATATTTTACAGTGAAGATCAACTCCAAATATTCGAGAAAAACAAGAAGGTAATCAAATTCATTTTTGATTTAATTCCAAATGAATTCTTGTGTAGCCTAGGTGAATGCATGGATGCTAAGGAGCGATTTGGCAAAGCTCCATGAAAGCCCATCAATGGTCCAAGAGGAAGAGACCGAAGAGGCTAATGCATCATCCTCACAAGGAAGTGAGGACTTGGAGGTTGAGAGATCATCAACATCCAAAGAGGAAGAGGAAGTAGAATCGGAAGTTGATAGGGAGTCAATTTCCGGGTTGGTGGAGGAAGTGGAAGAAGCATCCACTTCTAGGATTGAGGAGGAGATTAGAGTTTCCTCAACACCGGAGCATCAAGAAGAAGCTTCTACATCCGGTCAAGATGAAGAAGCCCAAAGTCCAATTTCGGTCTCCATTGACCTAGGTAACTCAAACATATGTGTTAATAATAAAATGCATATAATATGTTTTGAGTGTAGGGAAACCGGGCATTATAAGAGCAAGTGCCCAAAGAAGATTAGGAAAGCTCCACCGGCTCCAAAAGTTAAGGATGTCGGTCCCTCAATACAAAAGAGCAAGGAGCAAGTGATTTGCTTCAAATATCGGCTACCGGGACATTACCGGAGTCAATGCCTAAGAGGGAAGAAGAAGGGGCAAGAAGGAGCTACACAAGTAGGGGGAGCTAAGGCTAACCCTAAGGTATATTTTAATAATGCTCTTTCTACTTCTTATATTCAAAAGCATGCTAGAAATAATTTTAGCAATCTTGCTATTTATCAAAAAGAGCATGCTAGAAATAGAGAATATTGCTTAGGAGCTAAAAGTATTCACTTAGATAATAGGAAGAAATTTGGGACTAATGTCCCTAAAAACAACCTATCTAAGGACAAACCTAGGTCAAATAACTCTAAGAAAATTTTACCTAGGGAGACCATTAGAAAGGTGCAAGAGCACCTAGGTCTTAACCCTAAATGGACTAGGCATATGCCTAGAAAGTCCCATGCCCATGATTTAAATCAAAATTCTAAAATTGGGCAATTAGAATTAGAGAACCAAGCCTTGAGGTCAAGGCTTGAGAAATTGGAAAAGACCCTCAAAATTATGCAAAATCAAATGCAAGGGTCTAATGGTCAAACTCCTAGGTCAAGAAGTCAAAGTCAACATCTAGGACCTAAGAGTCAAAGGTCAACTAAGGGCAAGCAAGGCTTGGGTCACAAACCTAAGCCTAAGGTGGCTTACCATAGTGTTCCATTTGATTATGGAACACTAACTAGGTCTAGGAAGACCAAGGTTACTAGGGAAGTCATCCCTAGAGTTGACCAAAGGGTATGCCTAGTGGCTAGGGTTTCTAGGAAACCTAAGGTGGCCACTAAGAAGGTTGTTAGGGAGGCAATCCCTAAGGTTAACCTAGGCAAGACCCAAATGACCAAGGCTAATAAGCCTAGGAAGGTCATTAGGAAGGTATCTAGGGAAGTTATCCCTAAGGAATACCTAAGTAACCCTAGGAGTTCAAATTGTTTTTGGGTTCCTAAGAGCGTGATTGATTCACGCTAAGATGGGTTTAGGGTGTGTCAACCTTGATTGGATGGGTAGTTAACTCAACCATAACAAAGGTGACACTTTAGGTTATTTTCAAGGTTATGGTTACCTTGAAAATACATTTGAGTTTTTAATCCTAAAAGATTTTAGGATGTGCCAATATTAATTATGAAGTTTGATAAAATGATCATTTTGGCACAATTTAGGTTTAGAGGTTGGTGTGCCATTTTGGGTTTTTGGCACACTAGGGAGATTAGGTTAATATGGCAAAATATGTTTAATCCCAACAAATGG